>CM076582.1:1328704735-1329304735 GCA_034641835.2 Pinus albicaulis | reverse complement strand
TGTTGGAAATTTCATAGTATTCCTTTGCAAATGTAATATGAATTCATCCATGGGATAAGCCTAAGGAATAATTGAAGTTAAAAGCATGGTAATATGTGTCAATGCAATATGTGTCAATGCATGGTGAGTAAGGAATGTTCAGGGTAGAGCTTCTCAAATTTTATGTTTAAAGTTAGTAAGGCTATGTATGAGTATGTAGGAGCCTTATGTTTGGTAAAACAAAGCACATGGTATTACATCCATGTTAAGCCATTTTTTCAAAGCTAGTGAGTAATGTAGAACCAATAAAGTTAAGAAATAAAGTTGCATGATATAGAGAATGTATATTTGTAGGGAGAATAAATTGGGCACAAATTTAAAGACGTGGTACTTGAGTAGCATTGTGGAAACATGGTGAACACATTGAAATCATATTAAGCTACAAGAGATTGTGGAAGTACATGGGTAGTAAAAGGAAGAGTTTAGTGAAAAAAAATCCTACGAATAATGAATTGCACAGAGAGAAAGATATGGCTTAGATAAAGGAGAGATTGAGTATTTTGAGGGAGCTACTACTAAAGAAAGAACTTGAATCATGGTTGGAAGCTTAGAAAATAGTTAAATGGAAAATTATGAATTTGTATGTAAGGAAAGTGATACATAGGTAAAGTATGGGTTAAAATAGAGGAAAAACTCAGTGGAACTACATATAAACAGAGATCCATGAAAAAAGAAGAAGGGGTTCACACTGTTGTGAACTAGAACAGGAAGAAATGATTGGAGAAGATGATGAGAGACTTGATGAAATTCTTATGGAGTGTTGGAAGGATTTATACCAACACAAGGAAGAGATTCTAGAGGCATCAATACAGACTAAGGAGTGTCATGATTTCGAAAATAAGGACTTGTGTGTGTATGAAGGTTATGAAGAATTACCTCATGAAGGAATAAAGGAGGACATAATCAAGAAGATTTCAACACATAGAATAAAAGAGACAACAGATCATGAGGAAGATTTAAAGTTTCTAGAAGAATGGTTAACAAATCCCAAGATTGATGAAAACTACACAGAATTTGTAGACATAATTCAAGTTAGTTATAAGGAGCATCCAGGAATTTCCAACAACGATGGTGTAGTTAAAGAAGGTGAGGACAAAAGGGAGATTGAAAAAGTTTTGAGATAATGGGAAAGTCAAAGAATGAAGATGAGAATCAGTAGCAGGAATCATTTGACTAAAAGAAAGGAAAATGAAAAGCAAGAAAGAAAAGCATAGGATCCTATAAAAGTGCAGACAACAACAAAGCAACAAAACATCAAAGAAAGTGAACATCAGCAACACGAACTTTTGGATCCAAGTGGAATGATATAAAATGCCATGAAATTTTTTATATTGTGGGAGTTTGATGCATGAGAATTAGGGTGAATGTGTTTTTTTATAGATATATCTAGGTTCATATATGTATGGAGCGAGTTGGTTGCTCATAGCCTCCTAAAATGTTAGGTAATGAGCTAAATAAATATGATGTATTTATCTTTCGCATATTGTTATGAGTGATAGCACAAGAATAAGAGTAATTTGGATTTCATATCTTTGAAAAGATCTAAAAAAAATGAATCTTCCTTATATAAAGGTTTGTAAACATTGTAATACTTAAGAGTAATCGGAATAATAATACGTGAGATATTTTACGAATCCAATTCTTCACGGTTTGCATATGTGTGTTAATCCATTGTGCCTCTCTTTTACATCAGTAATGAACATTAATTGTTACATTATCAATTAAATATATGAATGATTTACGTTATTTCAATGGACACAAATATAAGTAGTTGGTATACCTTTTTAGACGACACAATACATTAAAGAAATATATATAGAGATATATATCAAAAAAAAATTATATTAATTCCAAAGACATTGTGTCAAAACTAGCAGGAATACATATTCGATAGTTCAAGGATTATGTTAGGACTATACATAATTCTATAAATTATACTAATTCTTCTAACGACCTTTCACAAAAATAATTACAAGATTTCTTATCGGTGAATCGTTTCACGTATCTACTTAGAATGCAAACAACACAGAAATTCATAAACGGAAATCGTATATGAGCACGACCTTATGCTTCTTGCTCCTTGGCATGCAAGGACCTTAGTTCCTCTATATCTATATGGTATTTGTTTTAGTGGAGAAAGTCTTCCTCCCCTAGTATTTGCTAAAGGGAAAGTTTATTTGAGGTTAAGGAGAGAGCATCCTTGCATTAGGAAATGAATAGATATCTAAGCTACTAGATATTATTAGTTTGTTGTTGTTATTGAAGAAGAAGATGCATGTCATTAGCATTGTGAGAGGCAATGTCTTGCTCAAGTTTAGCCAGCTTGGTAGAACTTATTACTAGACAATTGTTATTAGCTTGATTAATTTCCTTTTTCTTTTAAAGGGCATTTTGAACCCCCTTCATTGCTAGATTCTCCATGTCTAGCTTGCCAAATATCAAAGGAAACCAATCTATCATTGTAGGAGAAATAGAAATACCCACGCCATATATAATTATAATTTAAACAAGGAATATTTCTTTCAAACTAAAGTTGTAAAGTTGCTAAAGAGTAAAGAGAATTAATATAAATGAAAAATCCATTAGAAATTACTAAAACCATGAAATGGAATTGATAAACTAGAGAATTCCTTGTCAAAGATGTGGATGAATCCCACATAAGGAATTTTTCATGAGATACGATTTGTAGATTGAGCATAGGAAAATACTTGCAACCCCAAAAAACATTGTCCAAAAATACCCTTTTTTTTCTAAAATACACTTCCCTTGAAACTAGACACCCAAACAACCAAAGATACATGGCTCTTGAAGCCAAATATTGCAACATCCACACAAATATAACTGATAACTGATAAGTTGAACTAGATGCACCATGAAAAACACATTGTCCCAAATTTCTCATGGGAGCTCATATCGTTGTATTAAAGAACCACGATTGAGTTGGACTAAACCGAGTGAGTTGGGTTCAAGCATGTGAATTGGGATGAAGCAAGTAAGAGGGGTGGGAATACCACATATCTCCATCTATACCATAATACTTACATGTGTTTGAGTGCATTGGATGTTGGTTATACCTAAGTGCTAGAGAGGTGAACTCATTGGCCCAATGGTTTCCTTCGCTATTAAAGTTACTCTTGATATGGAAAAATGAATCTTGGTCAAAATGAATTAGCATTTTTTTTATCTGGAAAAACAATCATGGTCATCATACGGATAAGAAGATATATATATATATATATATATATATATATATATATATATATTCTTCATTTCTTCACATTCTCACATATTTTCAAAACTCAGAAAACTCTCGCTCCTTAACTCTCTGAACTACAATTAATAATCATGATCATCATACAGATAAGAAGAACAGGAAGTTATATATATATATATATATATATATATATTCTTCCTTTCTTCCTTTCTCACATTTATTTTAAAATTCAAAAAACTCTCTCTCCCTAACTCTCTCAACTACACTGAAATTGTATGGTATAGGCTCTCATATCCAAATTCAACAAACTTAATCTATTTCATTGAATTATCTAACAAATTCTTAAATTGGCTAAATTTATCCCTTAACATAGATATCAAATTACACTCATCATATATTCCCTAACAATATAGATTCCTTCTAGAGTATATTTAAGAAAATATTACAAATTATATAAAATTAAGGAAACCAACTTCCTTTGGTAAATGGGTATTGACCTAAAAAGGTCAAAAAATATTTTGATTGGAAGAGGCTCACGAATAAGAAAAACACGCAATAATCAATAACTAGAAATGAATAGTCTCTCTTTATATGTTGTAAGCTAAGTTGGATGATGATGGATTCTTGTTGATTTGGATGAGTGCTACTTGTTTGAAAGGTATGAAACTCTTAAGGTAAATTCATCCTAATGATCTACATTGAAAAGAGAATAGAGTTGAGTATTAGTGATGTTGATACTCTTGTTGACTAGATTGGAAATGAACGTGTTGAATGAGATTGAAACTTGATTTATGATTGTTAATGGAACTATAGTCGATCTAGCCAGAATGCTCATCTATTATGAAAGTGATGATGCAACAATAATAAAACTAGAAATTTCCCCTAAAGGTGAAAAGATACACCGAAATAATTGAACATTCCTATGATGTTATTGTAGAAAGGTTGCAGCAAAAGAAAGATAACAACCTAAAGGGTGGAGGATGGAGGGGAGGAAATGTGTTCAAGCTTGCAATAGACTCACACTTGTGTTGATGCATGTATGACAGATGTTGCTCGAACCACCTGGCTATATCATTCTTTTTAATCATACCACTATGTAAAAATCTTATATACATATTATATCCAAGATATAACATGAAAGGTAATGAGAAGAAACATTACCATAGGTCCTCGTGGGCATTGACGCACAAAAAATGTAATTGCATAGAGGAAATGACTAAAGTCATTGGGTGTTGATACAAATAAAGAGAATCTTTCACTGGAGTGTCCTTCAGATTCCATGATATTCCGCAATCAACATAAAGAAGGGGGTTTGCTTTAGAATTTTAGCTATCTTCTTTTAAAAATTTTAAATTAATTTGGAGCCATTAATTCCAGTTTTAAATCCTATTTTTAATTTTGTCTAGCAAAGATTTATTGGAATTGCAATTTATGTGGTGTATTTTACACAATACAAGTGTCCAAGTAAACTTTCAAGGCATTGTATACATTTATGCATTCAAAAGTACAGTTTTAAAAATGAAAAGCTATACATGTTATATGCATATATAGAACCAATATAGATCCATTTTGAAGAGGATTAAATCTCTTGAGGTGCATACTTTTTTTCAAGTTTTGCACTCTAAAATAGGTCCTATAGGCTATCTTTAGCCTTGTGGATGTTAAAAAAAATATATTTCTTTCTCATATTTCCAGAAGCAATTACGGTTGCCTTTGCATAGCTTGTGCAGGTCTCACAATAATGAGTGGTCGTGTAAGTTAACCGTAGTTAATAAGTCTTTATGTCAAGGGTGGTCATTCCTAAACAAAAAAAATACCCAATAACGTCTTAGGTTGAACACGATTTAAGATGGGACTTTATCATAATTAGTTAAAGAAATTTTGTGTGGGAGTTATCTTAAGAATCCCCAAGCTAGAATTCTATATAAACTTGACCAAAAATTTAGATATTTTTTGCTATTTTGACTTAGTCTAATTGGTTAATTTGGACCTCCAAGCAGCCCATTGTGAGATCACAAGTGCCTTGATATTCGTCAACACAGTTTTAAAACCAAGAAATATCCAACTATGGCATTTATGAATTTGGAGTCGATTTTTTTTTTTCATTTTTAGTTGGGCATGTGTATCTTGTATGTTGATTGGTGTTTAGACCTTATGTCTTATTTAGCTCATATATGCAAATAGATATATGAATTGTTCTTTCTACATATGCACTTATTTATGTATGTAAACTTATGCCTTCATTAGTGACGTGGTGAATTGCTTATCAAAGGTTGTAGTGTAATACAAAGTTTGTTAGGTTGCATTGAATTTTAATAAATTTAAAAAATTAGATTCGTGTCACCATTAAATAATTACCATCCACCTAATAATTATTGATAAGAATTCATAATTGGTTAATTTCAACCTCCAAGTGACACACTGTGAGAACATGGGTGCCTTGATCTTCTTCAACACAATATTAAAACCAAGAAATATCCAACTATTGCAATTATGAATTTGGGGTTCATTTATTCTTATGTTTTTTTGTTTATGTTTCACTTTTAGTTAGCCCTGTGTATCTGTGTATGTCGATTGGTGTTCATATCGTATGTGTTATTTAGCTCATATATGCAAATGGATATATGTATTCTTCTTCTGCATAAGCATATATACATATGCACTTATTTATGTATGTAAATGTATATCTTCATCAATAACGTGGTGAAATGTTTATGAACATATGTAGTGCATTACAGAGTTTGTTAGGTTGCATTGAATTTTAATAAATTTAAAAAATTATTTTCGTGCCACCAATTTCCTAGGGATTTGAGATTATTCCAATTCTCATAAGTTCCTTCATGATAAGTTCATCATTATTATTTATAACATTCATTTATATATAAGCAAATTTTATTTAGCAAAATGGTCCATTACTTTTAATAAATTTAAAAAATTATATTTGTGCCAAGTGGCTCCCCACCCACCAATTTCCTAGGGATTTGAGATTATTCCAATTCTAATAAGTTCCTCATTATTATTTATAACATTCATTTATATAAAATCAAATTTTATTTAGCAAAATAGTCCATTTTACAATAAAATGTGTAGTTTTTTTTTAATTTAAAGTTGACCCATGTCAAAACAGAGAAATGTCAAATGGAAATGAAAAAGGTAGACAATGCGTAGCGTGACCAATTTCAAAAAGACACCTTCAATATAAATATATGAAACCAACAAAAAAAACCCATAAATTAATTGTAAATTTATGATTAATTGTAAATTTATGATCTTGAACATAAAATGATTGAATATCTCATGAAACTCTATTCTTTGAAATTGCATTAAAAAAAAAGAGAAAAATCATATTTCAATGATATTTCCCTTTCATACACTAATGAAAAACTAAATTCATTTCCATTATTTATATTTTCAATATTCAAAATGTATATTTTCAATACTTCAAAATACATACAAATAAGAAAAATATTGAATGATGAAACTAAAACCCATAAAAAATATGTTACTAGTTATTATATCAAAAATAATTTGTCTGTGGGATAATGGATTCTTTGAGTAGAAATTTGATTGCTCTAGTCTATAGAGGTATAAATACTCTATCTCTTTTGGACATGAATTTCTAACCTTTTAAAAAGAAACACGTATCTTTAATCATTAAACAAAATGACTCTTCATAAGTCTATAGAGGTAGGTAGTCAGTATTGAGTTGGACTAAAAATTATTAGAAAGTTTAACTTTAAAAACTGAAAATTATTATTTTTCAAAAATAAATTAATATATTTATTATCAATTTGATTGGTTTCAGGTTGAACATGTTATTACATAATGTTTTAAAATATGTGTCATTCAGTTAGATTGTCAAATCTGTGTCATTCATTTACGTTAGGATGTCAAGTTGCTTTGTTCAACTCGACACTTGATTTGATTCTACGAATGCCCTAAACCTATTTCATCCTTAGTATCACCCAGCGCCACCAAAGAGTCCACTTATGACGGAAAAACTTAGATTTATCCTCTTCAAAATCTATTGGTACTAATCCATAGTTTACTAACATTTTAGTACAAAAATCACATTTACTCTAAATGAAAAAGCAAATTAGGTTTCTCCACTTCAAAATCTGGGGCATTAATTTAAAGAATGTATTTAAATTAAATAATACAAAATATGATTAATAAATATGTAGAACAAATTTGAATACAACATGTTAACAATTTTTAGCATTATAATGTTATGTTTAAATTAATTAAAGTTAAAATAGGTAAAAAATATAACTAATAAATCTAAAAATTAAAATATATAATAAATAATAACAAATTTGAATATTGAAAACATTTTAAAGATGTAGATTTCCTTAAAAGATTATATATATATATATAAAAGTTGTCAAGCTAGGTTACAATTAACTCTTTAATATCTTGTATACAAATTTGTTTTATATATTTAATTGGATTGAAGTAGGAGTTGTTGCGCGGATTGACCCTCATTGAAAGAGGAGATGCAATTGCAGATTGATTTTTTTTAAGAAGGGGATGTTGCAAATTAATATTGAGTGAAATTGAAAATTTGTGAGTAATAATTCTTGCCTACTCACTCATTGTTTTGACAATTTGTTATGATAAAATAGTAGTAATATTAGTCAAAACAAATAAGAAAGTTGACAAGAAATATTACTCACAGATTTTCAATTTCTCTAAATATTAATCCGCTCCTCCTACAATGAAATCCAGTCTGCCGCAGCAAGCTATCCTCCAATTCCAATTAATCCCAATTAACAAAAACATAAAATTGTCAAACATATATTATAAATTAGCAAATAAAAACCACTCACTGATATTTCAAACCGGGATCTATTTTATTTATCCTTCGCGCAAACATTTTTTCAAACTTTTTAGGGAATATTTCTCACAAGGAACTAATTATTTCCCTTGTCTCTTCCAATATTTCTTATACTCCATGTCCGGTTTCATATATTCATATAGAAGAACCGTTGAGGAATTCAAATATTTAGAAGATTATTAAGTTTTGGAAGTGATGTGTTGTGGGAGAGAGCAGACAGACTGCTCTCACGGGCGCTAGTAGGGAAGTGGCAATTTCCAAGCCACAACAAGGTTGATTTGCAGAAGTGTTTAATGGAGGCATGGGTGAAGATAATTGGGAACGAACCACGGATTATTAAGTTACCACATGGGTGGTAATGCTTCCATTTTATGAAGAGTGAAGATGTGCAGGAAATCCATCAGCGTTCCTGGATCAATGGGCGCTCGTTTTTACCACTTTATCGTTGGTTGACATATTTTCATCCTATTGATAACGCTCCTAGGAACCATACGTTGTGGGTAAAACTCCCGGGTTTACCCATTCAGTTCTGGTCATCGGTGGTGCTGAGGAGAATTGGAGATAGTATCGGCACATGTAGTTTTGTCGATCCGAAGTGCAAGGGCATTTTTTACAAGCGAGTAGCGTGGATTTTGGTGGAATTTTCTTATGCGGGTGGCCTTTTGGAGGATGTGGATTTGGAATGGCAAGGAACGACGTACCGCCAGAGCTTGGATTACTGGAACATCCCATTTAGATGCCACCTCTGGCATGCTACGGGACATCTGATGCGATCATGTGCTTGATGGCGACCGGTTAGTGGCGGAGGTTTGAACGGTGCCGGTGGGGTCTGAAAGACTATGGGCCAAGGTGCGAAGAAGCCTACACCTCCCTCCTCAGGGACTTTCCCTTAAGATTGGCATCTGGTAGTGAGGGATACAATGGGACATTCTGGTGGTGAAATTGTGATATGGGATCCGACTTATGCGTCATTGAAGGCTTTCAGCTTCTTCGGAGGGATCATCCTCTCGGGCTTCATAAGGGGTTTTGAGTAGAGGATTCACTTAATAAACATATATGCGCCTTATCAGGAAAGGCTTTCTTTCTGGTGCAGGATGGAGAGTAGTGGAATACTTCTTATGGATAACTTGATAATTGTCGGGGATTTCAATTTATCTTTGAATGAAACTGAGATTGGGGGGTGAAAGGTAGAAAGGATCAGCTGGCAGGTACCATTTCAAAGATATTTAAATCACATCACCTTTGTGAATTATTGATCAAGGATCAGGTTTCTTCATGGTTTAATGGCAGACAGGGTGGGGAATCTATTTGCAAAGGGATTGACTGTTTTGTGGTCAAGGAAAACTTGTTGGCCCGAATGGGGGACTGGTAGGCGGCCATAGGTGATGTCTTCATCTCAAACCACAGACCAATTATTTTGAAATGGTGTTTTGAGAAGGTTTCCGGGGGTGTCCCTTTTAAATTCAATCAAATATGGCTACAAGACCCATATTTTGTTTCTCTGGTGGGACAACATATGAGACAAAACCCAAGACGTGGTAACATCTCGGTAATGGATTATGTGTCTAGTACTCTGCGGGGATTAAAAGAAAAGGTTAAACGATGGGAGAAGGCCAAAAAGAAAATATTGTAGGAATCACTTTGTGCTTTTGAGATGGAGATGACTCGATTGCTGAAAGAGATGGAGGGGATTAATCCTAGGGTTGGTATTTGGGAAAGACTGAAGGAAGTGGAAGAGGAAAGAAGAAAAATTCTCAGGATTGAAGAACAGGCGTGGAGACTCAAAAGCAGAGCGATATGGCTTCGTGAAGGGGACAAGAACACGAGGTATTTCCATGCTTATGCTATAGGGAGAAAAATTTTAATTTTAATTTTTCATATCAAGGTAAATGACACATCCTTTACCTCCTCAAAAGAGATTCAGATCGAGGTTGTTAACCATTTTAATAGTCTTTATAAGACCCGTGAGGAGCTGGTACATGCAGAACAAATGTGGGCAGTTGAGGAGATCCCGATTATGTTTGATGAGGGGGAGTTGCAGGATTTTAAGAAGCCGATCAGCAAAGAGGAGGTCTTAAGGATTTTAAAATCCTTTGCAGTGGACAAGAGTCTGGGGCCTGACAGGTGGACCCCGGATTTTTTCATTTACTTTGATGATTTTTTTGTTGATATTATTCTAGAAATGGTCGAGGAAGCAAATAATACAGGAAATATTAATGGAGCCTTAAATTCTACGTTTTTAGTTTTTATTCCTAAAGAAAAAGGTGCTAAGATGTTTGATGTTTACTGTCCGATATCACTCTGTAATACTTTGTATAAAATAATTTCGAAGATTATCGCAGAAATTATTAAGAAAGTTCTCTCCATATTCATATCCTCGGAACAGGCTGGGTTTTTAAAGGACGAGAGTATACACGATTCAGTGGCTTCTACTCAGGAAGTTATTCATTCTATACACACTAAGAATATGAAGGTTATGGTTATGAAAATCGATCTTAGTAAAGCTTATGATAGGGTTGATTTGGGACTGTTAAGGTTGATTTTATATAAGATCGGAGTCGACAGGGTCTTAGTCAATTGGATCATGGGATACGTTTGTAATACTTCTATGGATATCATAATTAATGGTGTGGCTACCTGTTTTTTCAAACCTGGTCAACGTCTTCGGCAAGGTTGTGCCCTTTCCCCACTCCTGTTCATTCTTTTCATGGATTCTTTAAGCACCAAATTAAGTTTGGCTATTAGCAAGGGTAGCATAAGGGGGATCAGAATCTCTCATTACAGAGAGATATTAAACAATTTTTTTTTTTGGATGGTGTTCTACTATTTGGTATGCTTATTAAGAAAGTGTGGCAAGTCTTCCATGACATTTTTTCAAAATTCTGCAAGGCATCAGGTATGGTGGCAAACACTGGTAAGTCTTGCATTTATCATGAGGAGGAAGGTGAGGAACTAGTTGTTTCGATAGGATCCTTGTTTAACATCAGAATTTCTCCTCTGGGACTGGGCTTTAAATATCTGGGGTTCCACTTGAAACCCAATAAATATGGCATAAAGGATTGGAGTTGGTTGATAGATAAAGTGGAAAGAAGAATTCGGGGCTAGACTTTAAAATGGCTGTCTAAAGGAGGCCATCTCATATTGGTACAGGCAGTCTTACAAAAAATTATGGTTTACTGGGCACATATTTATGTGATTCCTTCTAAAATTTTAAAAAGCATTAGGAGCATTATGATTAACTTTCTGTGGAATTGGGGCAAGGAGAAAGGTAAGATCGACCTGGAGAGATGGGATTTGATTATGAGACCTATTGACCATGGCGGATGGGGTCTTAAAGATTTTCATACATTTGGCCGAGCTCTAATATTGAAGTCCATATGGAGGGGTCTTACTTCAAGAGGCATTTGGAGTGAGATTATAAGGTATAAATATTGGAAAAATGAGGGTATGGAGGACCTATTCTTGTTGGCTTGGCAGAATACTAAGGGTGGGTTGACCATTTGGAATAGTTTAAAAAAATTTTGGTCGTGCTTTTCATCATTCTGGCATTACGGTGACGGGGCCAAGATCCTTATTAGCCACTTGGGGCTGTGAGGTTCCCCTAATCCTGCCCCTCTCAACATTGAACTTATAAGACAATTAAATAGAAAATTTTTGTTCTACTTGACCCAAATCATAAAGGAAAAGATCAATGGGAGCTCAGTATGGATGTCTGCCGACAATTTGTTTTTACCAGATCACCTGAAGGAGGAGTGGAATGGGTATAATGAGAATTAAGAAGCCAGGGGTTGATCATGGACAATGGTGGTGACAGGGTTATTTGGAAGGGCCCGACCAAAAATTATATGCCCATTGTGAGAGAGATATATAACAATTTATCAATATCATCTCCCACTCATATTGAGCTTAGTGTCTTTTGAAAAATATGAGAAAACAAAGCACAACTGAAGATGAATATTTTTTTGTGGTTGGTCTTGATGAATAAAAATCTCACTTGGGATACATTACAAAGGAAAGGTTGGATTGGACCTGGTTACTGAAAACTTTGTATGGCGGAGGATGAGAGCAATTCTCACCTTTTTTATAACTGTATCTTTGCTCGGAGAGTCTTGGAATTACTTTGTAAGTTTTTTAATCTTAAAGTACCCTTTCTTGCAAATACGACTGCTTTCATTCTCTGGTGGCATAGGTGGGTTTCATCACTTTGGGTAATTCTGACTCTATTTCATTGGTTTATTTGGTGTGGCTGGAATAATGGATCTTTGAGGATGAGTGTAGCAGCCTAGAGTGGAAAACCAACATTGTCATTTACAATTGGGGAGGGGTGGGAACTTAGCAGAGACCTCCAGAAGACCATTCCAAAAGACTGAGACTGGTTGAGATACATTACCTGGCAGGCTTCTTTGATGGAGCCTCTCAACACTCCAGGTGCGGGTGTGGAGCTTGGTTAATGGTCTCGCCTAACATTCACTATAAGATTTTCTGGCATGGAGGCTATGGATCTAACATGAGGGCCGAAGTTCTGGCACTATGGGGATTATTTTGGTTTTCCACATAACTTTTTGTTGAGCGCATGTGTGTTTATGGAGACTCGAAAGTTCTTATTGATCATCTAAACAAGGGTATTGTTCTAAACCCAGGTAACTTGAGGTCTTGGTTGGATCGAGTTAATACATTAAGAAATGCATTCACCATTATTCATTTCAATCTTATTTTCTGTGAGAAAAAAATCCAGGCAAATAGATTATCAAAGAAATGATTGCATGGCATTTTCGGGGTTATCATTATGAGCTATTTGACTTGAATGGCTTGGGAGCTACCAGGAAGGTCAAGTTCATTTGAGATGGGGTTCTCAGCAACTACAGTTTTTGTAAATGGTTTTCGTCTTTTATGTTTATGTTTCTTCTGTGGCTTACCTTCTTCAATAGTTGTAATGATACACAATATATATATATTGTCTAAAGGATGAAGTAACTTCAGGGCAGGAAATACCTATGACGAATATCATGGCAGGAAAGGGCTGGGGGATTTTTTCACTATGCCTAAGTCCTATCATTTTCAGAAATCAGCTTTAAAGAAAGCATCAGGCTACCATTTAGGGGGGGGGGGGTGTTGTTTTTAGTGTTTACAGTTTTGGTAGATTACTAATGTTTCAAGTATATTTGAACATATCATTTGTATTGAAGGAAGAGAAAGGGTCTCTTTATATGATGAAATGTATGATATTTAAAGCTCAAACTTTTGAACTGGTACATTTATATACACCAGATTTTTTTTTTTGTTGAAAAAAAAAAGAAGTTTTACTCTCATGCTTGAAATCTCGAGAAAAAACATAATGAAGATTATTAAAAATTTAACTAAAAATTGTAGAGAAATGATAATAAATATTGTATGAACTTAAACTGTACAACAGTGGGAAAAACATTTAAAAAAAAAATACATCACAAAAAACCATATAAGAAACTAGAGGAAACCTAAAGGAAACTTATAAACAGACATAACAAAAATGAACAACCAAACAGAACAAAATAAAACAGAGAACAGAAAAGAAAAGAGGACCATGAAAGCAAAGAGGACGCAGAAGTTGGTAAACATGTACACGGTTGTGGAGCAGGACAAAATAGACGCATTCGGGTGATTTCATAGCCTCGACCAAAGAAAGGCATGAACATAATTGGATCTTTTACATCTATTATAATGGAATTTGAAGGAAAATGATCCAAGATCAACGGTTAAATTTGAGCAGCTGGATAGAGGCAAAGACAAGCAACGTTAGAGGTAAAAGATATGTTCTTTTCTTTGTAAAAAGCAAAAATAGAAAATACGTGGCTTGTCAACTTTTGAATTCAACTTACATTTTTCCATGGGAAAAATAAAAACGAAATATTAAAATAAAAATCATAAAAATAAATTAAAATTTACAAGAGATTTATCTGCGTGCATTATAACGTTGTCTTTTTTTCTCCACCTTACTATTGGAGTTGATCATGGTAGCATCATGTGAGTCTGGTATGATGTAATCATAAATGGCTTCCCCTCAATTTTTTTCAAAGTTGGCCACAATCTACGACAAGGATTTTCACTCTCTCCTTTGATATTTATTCTCATTATGGATGGTCTCGGTCTAAAAATAAAAAATGCATAGTCCAGGGGTCTATTTGGAGGCTTACATATCTCTCCTCGAATGGGCATCACAGACACTTTCTTTGTTGACGAAATTCTCATATTTGGAGATAGGAGGGACATGGAGATTATTTTTGGATTATTTGGAGTCAGTATGGCACCCCTCTCAGATGGTTTCACCTATATCGGTTTTAGACTGAAACCTAATTGTTATCGAACCACTGATTGGGAATGGCTCCTGGAGAAATACAAGAAACGTCTGAACACCTGGACATACAAATGGCTTTCCCCAGGTGGTTGATACATCCTCATACAGGTCGTTCTGCAGCAAATTACGGTATATTGGGCACATATTTTCAGACTTCCTTTGTTACAAACGTTTTATGGTCTGGGGTAAGCGGGAAACACAAAATGCACTTATGCAGGTGGGAATTACAGACAGTTAAAAAATATTTTGGCGCATGGGGATTATTGGATACCCAGGTTTTCGCCTAGACTCTGCTGATTAAATCCATATGGAGAGCTATCAAGAGTTTAGGCATCTAGAAAGACATTTTTCACTACAAATATTTAAATGGCCTTGATTTGCAGCACCTATAGAGGACACAAGAACTGCCTACTTCAAGGGTTTCTTACATATGGTCGGGTTTCAACAAGATCATGATTTTTTTATAAAGGGGCCGACTTGGGATTTTGGTAACGAACAAATGATAATGCTGGGTCTCGACAATATAAATGGAGCTTCTCTGGAGTTGAAACTAGATGAACAACTTCTACAGGTCATTCATAATAAGGGATATTTTTTCCTATGCTAGATCATTACAAAATGGCAACAGGGTTGCCCCACCTGGAAGAATGCTAACAAGATGGGTTTGAGTGGAAAGTTAGCTTTTGCATGGCAAGATTACATCACCAAGATTAGCATGGTTGGTCTCTTTTTGTTGACCAAGGAGATCAAATTGTATGGGTGAGAAGGATGCGCAGACAGACCATTTTGGTTGAAGATACATATAGAACTAACATCATCCATAAACTACAATTGAAGGATTTCTCGTGGTTTCAAAATTTTTGGAAGAATCCCATCCCTATCAAAATATTACATTTCACTTGGTTTTCTTGGAGAATAAGATAATCACTTGGGACAACCTCTTGAAGAGGGGCTACCAGGGACCAAGTCGGTGTTATTTTTTTTGTCAGATACTGAAACTATTAGCCATCTTTTTCTTTCCTACCCTTTTATTAAGACAACTTGGAATTTCTTTAAACATTTCTTACATAACTCGAACTGGCCTCCATAAAACTTAGAACAATGCATAATGAAGTGGGATATAGGTTTGTTGAGTTTCAAAAGTGTTTTCCATATTCATACATATTTCCATTATGTCATTACCATTTAGCTCTCATTTCATAACTGTCTTACCTAAAACCCTACATCAAGTAACCATTTTCATAAATATATGGGTTAGGATCCTTGTCTTCCAAAGTTATTTATTTTATGTGTTTAAAGTGAATTTATGATTAGAAACTAGAAAATTAACATAGTTTCATATATCTATATATGTGCTATGAGTTTTGTGACATGTGTAGGTCAAAAGGAAGTTTCTAAAAGACCTTTATGTGGCCTCCCAAAACCAAATTCGAATTTGAGTGGAGAAGATCATGGGATCATGAGGACATGTGTCTCATTTCCTTTTTGTATTGAAACTCTAAGAAGATATGTGTCTCATTTCTTATTTGTGTTGAAACTCTAAAAAGACATGTGTCTTATCATTTCCTATTTTGATTGTAACTCTAGAGATGGAGGGAGAGATTTATGGACTCCCATTAATGAGATAACTTCTCATATTTTGTATAAATAGGAGAAGTTTTCTCCTATCATGGGTAGTGAAAAAATAGGAGAAGAAGAGAAAGGAATAGAGAGTGTTTTGTAACAAATCTTAAGATGGAATGGGATGTAGATTTGTGAGTTTTTCAATAAAGAAGTTCTTTGATGTTGTTTTGATTACAACTTTAAGGAGCTGAAGAATTTCACCAAATTGATAGCAGAGGGCCCCTGCTATTCAAGGAGGTTTTACATGTTTTCTAGATAAGTCATTTTCAATTATGTTTTGTCATATTTCCTTACTTAGATTGCTTTCTGAAATCATAGATTTTAGCATTATGTTTCATGTCATTTGCTTAGATAAAGGATCCTCATGATATTACAATTAGTCTCTTTCTCAAGCTCTTCCAATACATCTCTATTAAATGAATGGGATTCAATTGTGATATTCTGAGTTATTAGCATTTCATTTTCTGTTATTTAGTTAAAAAGAAGATCCTCATTATACTGCAGTTAGTCTCTTTCAAAATCTTTTCCAATAAATCTCTAATTCACGAATGAGACTAAGTTGTAATATTGTGAGTTATTGATTGTTTTGCTTCATAGAAGATCCTTATCACATTATGATTAATCTCTTTCAAAAAGCTCTTCTAATAAACCTCTAACTCATGAATGAGATTTAGTTGTAATTTTATAAGTTGTTTCAGCATTTCTTTTATGTTTTAAGAGATCCTCATTGCATTAGAATTAATATTTTTCACAAGCTCTTCCAACAAATCTCTAACTAAATGAATCAGATTAAGTTGTAGTGTTTTGAGTTACTTTTCATTTCATGAATGTTCATTTAGAAGCTGTAATATCCATGGATTAGGACTCTCTGTTTTCATCATTTTCTAGTTAAGAACAGAACTTGCAAATAAACTCTATTTTAATTCATTTATTAACATTTCATTTTCTCCCTTTTGACATAGATCTAACTTCATATTTTTAGCATAGAGTAGCATACTAAGAATCAAACATAAAAACTCCAAAACATCAATAAAACACTAAAAACAATGAAGTAAGAAAAAGGGATGCTTAGGCACATATAGTGCATCACACTTCATCAGTTTACTAGCCCTCGTTGATAATTTATGTTAGCAATTTAGGACACTAAATTGTCTAAACATAGGTACTCCCAGATACCAGACATTACCTTTTTACTTTTTCTGGGAGATGTGGATAGCTAGGAAACGTTTCCTTTTTTATAGAACGACGATTATATACAACCTGATCTACTGCAGGATCAACTCATGGTTTATCAACACTACACACTCGGGTGATAATGTAAAATATCTATCTCATCAACATCTTCCCCCTCAGATCACATTTCCTGCAGGTTTTTTTGATGGTGCAGAATAACATGGACACTATGGATGCGGCACTTGGATCAGACTGAACAATAGACAACATTACAAATTGCATTGGAACGGTGGAACCGGTACCAACACAAAGGCAGAAATTATGGCTCTATGGGGTTTGCTATGGTTTACCAACAATATAAAGGTAAATAATTTACATATTAATGGTGATTCATAGACAAACATTGATGGGTTTAATGTTTTTAGTGCTTTTGAACAACCACTTCTAGCGAGCTGGATCAAATGCATAAAACACCTCCTTGTCAATATGAAGAGCACAACAATGCAACACATCTAATGGGAGCCTAACATGATGGCAAACTCTCTCTCAAAAGTGGGCCTAAATGATCAATATGGGTCCATTCAATACCAATACTTTGAAAAAAACCTACAACAGGATGCAACCTCCTTACAGCTCCCATGAATCGCCACCTACAGTCATATGGATCTATCTGATCTAGATTTATGTAGGAACACAACATAATACAAATATAACCATAAATACAAAGATGCATCAAAAATATAACTTCATTTCATTAATAACAAATGACTGAAATATGCTTACAGATAGAATGGAAATAAACTAGCTAGGGCGCTGATAGCTTATCTCTGAGAAGAGATGTGGCGGCTACAGGCCTCTAATTGTGTTACAATGAGGCTCGAAGGCCTATTTATTATTTAGAAACAATAGAAAGCCCTAAACATCCAAAAACCTAACCCTAAGATATGAAACATCAGACTATGGGCCCGTTGGGGTAAATTGGTATATCAATTTCCCGGGGTCGTAACTTTAGCATAATATCTTCGTTTGATGCACCTGATACATCGTTAGAAATATCTATCCAATGACTACAACTATTGTCTGTAAATATTGAATTTGGAAGACTCATGTTCGTCGGACCTTTCATGCCCAAAAAACGTCGCTTAAGCCCTCAAAATGGCTCCAAAAGTTCACAACCCGAAAAACTGCCAAAAATAGTAAATTGTTCTAAATTTAAGGAAACTGGAAAACTGAAAGAAACAATTGTGGGGGTCCAAGTGGAATAGGCTGGTGGCCACCAATATCCACCTGGATCACTATCATATATGTTTTTTTTAGAAATTTCCTTTTGTTTATATTTCTTTGAACTAATATTATGGCTCTTACTACGTATTTATCCTCACATACTGAACATAAATTTGTTTTTGGGATGCACAATGATGGAATGTTAACTGGTTTAGGGCCTCAAAACAGCTCTGGAAGTTCAGGACCCAAAAAACTACCAAAAATAGTAAATTGTTATACAATTAAGGAAACTGAAAAACTGAAAGAAACAATGGTGGGGGTCCAAGTGGAATAGGCAGGTGGCCACCAATATCCACCTGGATCACTATCATATATGTTTTTTTGAGAACTTTCTTTTTTGTTTATATTTCTTTGAACTAATATGGCTCTTACTGCATATTTATCCTCACATATTGAACATAAATATATTTTTGGGATGCACAATGATGGAATGTTACGTCGTTTAGGGCCTTAAAACGACTCTGAAAATTCAGGACCCAAAAAACTACCAAAAATAGTAAATTGTGCTACAATTAAGGAAACTAAAAAACTGAAAGAAACAATGGTGGGGGTCCAAGTAGAATATGGGGGTGGCCACCAATATCCACCTGAATCACTATCATATATGTTTTTTTGATAACTTTCTTTTTGTTTATATTTCTCTTAACTAATATTTCTCTTACTGCATATTTATCCTCACATACTAAACATAAATATGTTTTTGGGATGCACAATGATGGAATTTTACGTCATTTAAGGCCTCAAAACTTCTCCGAAAGTTCAAGACACTAAAAACTTCCAAAAATAGTAAAGTGTGCTACAATTAAGGAAACTGAAAAACTGAAAGAAACAATGGTGGGGGTCCAAGTGGAATAGGCAGGTGGCCACCAATATCCACCTGGATCATTCCTCCCCCCTTAGGAAGCAATGGTCCCAATAGCATTGAGTTCCTCCATGATATCAGGAAACTTTTGCTGAACTTGGTCCCTGGTAAGCCACTTGCCCTGGTGAAGTAGTTGGCCTGCTTTGACAACTCTATATAGTTAGATCCTCTGCTGGGGAGTGTTTTTGATATGTGTGTCCATAATCTGGTCAATTGTGGCTTTTTCCATACACTCTTGGTTTAACTCTGTTGGTGTGAGTTGTTCTGCCATGTCGAATGTCTCCAGTAGAGGTGGAAAGTAGGGCCGAAGGCGGTCCACATTAAACATTAAGTGCAGACCAAGGAATGGTGGAATACTGAGCTTGAAGGAATTGTCCCCTATAACCTTGGTGATGGTGTATGGCCCATATCAGAGTAGAAGAAGCTTGTGGTGGGGTACAGCGAGGAAATCCTTCTGCAAATGTAGCCACACTTTTTCGCCCAACTCAATTTTGTGTGGCATCTGATGTGGACCATGTCGCTGCTTGTACTTGGCATTGGATTTATCCAAGATGTCGTGGACTTTCTAGATGTGTGCAATAAAATTGGTTGCTTTATCAACCTTAGATAGTACATGTGTGGATTTTTCCATGTGGTCACATGAGGTATGGCAACATCAGGCAGCGGTGCACTTGGGGTCAGATCAATGGAGTTTTTGACCTGAAAGTGTAGAGGAACCTCTGTGGGTGAGGAGAAAATGTCCTTGTATTCCCCCACGAGTTTTTCAATCTGTTGTTTTCATGTAGGGGAGCCCTGTTTGGAGGTTTTGGCCACAATATTATTCTTTTCATGTGGGCGAATTGTAATGAAAATGAATTTCCTGGTTTGGGAAATGATCTTACTACGTCGTTTTACAATTATCAAAGAGATGTCGGGAGGCGGTACTACCTCCGGTATCCTATACAACTTATTTCCAAAGTAATAATAACAATACAAGGCCTAGAATCATACACATCATGTCGCATCCATAAGTATGGTTGGCCTAATAATACATCAAACACATCAAGAGGATCAACATCAAAAAATACCTCATCCGTAAATGGCTTGATGTTGTTCGGAAGGCGGCACTCCTAGCGGACGTGGAGATCTCTTCCTTGGTGAAGTCACCCTATGGTATACTGTTTCGGGTGTGTTGTGCTCGGTAGGTCGAGTCGTTTCATGATCTCTACTAAAATGAGGTTCTTGTAGTGGAGAACCCTTCACCCACATTTTGGAATGGAAGAGGTGCTCCCCCTCCTCTAGATCATCGGGTTCCTCCTTCTATATCTTGGTGGTGGAAACAGTGGCACTAGGTTCCACATCAATGATATACTTCCCTTTGTCATTCCCCTTGTACGGGTCTGACTCAGAATCAGAACATGCATCTGATTCGGATGCCTTCAGTTTGGCCACCAACGACTGTTCGAACCGACACTCACTTGTGTTGTGAGTGGGGCTGTTATGAAATTCACACCACTTCCTCATGTCCTTATTGGCTTTATGGTGTCATTCTGAGTTGCCCCGCTTTGGATTTTCCCCTTTTTTTGCGGTTTGAGGGTGTCTTTCCCTGGTTTTGGATTCACGGATCAAAAGTCTCACTTATTTTGCTTAAATTTCTGCTCGATCTTGGCAGCATATCGATAAGCCGCGCCAAGCGAGGTAATGTTGAGGAACTCCATTTCCTCCTAAATGTATCTATCAAACAATTTTGGTAATTGAATCTTTAATACCCAACTTTGTGCGCAGGGTATGGAACAAATTCGTCATCTCATGCACATCTTGATCCCTTTGTTTCTGCAGCATAGTTCATTCAATGTACTTGTCCTCATAGCACTCCATAGGGTAATATTGTTCCTTGATGTTGTCTCAGAACGAATTCCAAGTGGGTGCAGCCGAGAATAGAGAGGGTTTCCTCTCATCATTTTGCTCACATTAGGTTTCCCACCAGTCTTTGACATGGGGGATGGCTTTGAGGAGGGAAAAAGTAATATTTTCTCATTCGGAAAAATCATGGACCAAGAAATACCCTTCCATAATAATCAACCATCTATTTATGGAATATGCATCTATCTGGAATTCAAATACAGTAATGTCAAATTTTACATGTACCTTGAAGGGAGTGGTGCCTCCAGAGTGGATGTTGGATGCAGATGCATCATAGGTGGGTAGTCATTGAAGGATCTGCTCAAAGTTATCCATCATTGAGTTCCTTTGTTTCTCGAGGACCTCCTCAATTAATATTTTGATAGGATCTTCTGCTTCCTCATCTTTATTTTCTTCCCCCATGGGATTTTGTTAGGGTTTGCGAGGCTGATCTTGCAAGGGTTCAACCAGATCGAGCCCTAACTCCTTATACCCTGACCTCTTTGGGGACATGCCAAGAAAAACAGATAAATAGCAGACCAAATTTGATACCACTAATCTGGATTTATGCAGGAACGCAAAATAATACAAATATAGCTATAAATACAAAGATGCAACGGAAATATAACTTCATTTCATTAATAACAAATGACTGAAATATGCTTAAAGACAGAATGGAAATAAACTAGTTAGGGCGCTGGTAGCTTATCTCTGAGAAGATATTTGGTGGCTACAGGCCTTTAACTGTGTTACAATGAGGCTCGAAGGCCTATTTATTATTGAGAAACAATGGAAAACCCTAAACATCCAAAAACCTAACCCTAGGAGATGAAATGCCAGAATATGTGCCCCGTTGGGGTAAATTGGTACATCAATATCCCGGGGTCGTAACTTTGGCATACTATCTCTGTTTGACGCACATGATACATCGTTAGAAATATATATCTAAGGATTACAACTGCTAACAGCGAATATCGAGTCTAGAACACTCTTATTTTTCAGGCCTTTCATGCCCAAAAAACGTCGTCTAAGGCCTCAAAATGACTCTGGAAGTTCAAGACCAGGGAAAATTTTAAGGATGGAAGTTTATCTTAAAGTTTAGAAACCTTGGCGAATATTACTAGTCCCTAATATGCAACTTGTAAAAAAATTTGCAATATTTTTGTAGAAATATTTATCTTTCCAATGATTTTATATGAGTGAATATAATATTTTGGCGATTTTTAAGGTAAAATAATGGTGTACTATAAAATTTGGGTGAATCATTTTATAAAAAAATGGAAATTGGTGAATCTTGTTTTTTGAAAAAGCATGCCAAATTAGGCCACCTGCGAATATTAGCCCCTAAAATTTTCCTTGTTCAAGACCTGAAAAACTTCCAAAAATAGTAAATTGTGCTACAATTAAAGAAATTGAAAAACTAAAAGAAAGAATTGTGGGGGTCCAAGTGGAATAGGCAGGTGGCCACCAATATCCACCTGGATCACTATCATATATGTTTTTTTGAGAACTTTCTTTTTGTTTATATTTCTCTGAACTAATATGGCTCTTACTCCTTATTTATCCTCACATACTGAACATAAATATGTTTTTTGGATGCACAATGATGGAATGTTACGTCGTTTAGGGCCTCAAAATGGCTTCGGAAGTTCAAGACCTGGAAACTTCCAAAATAGTAAATTGTGCTACAATTAAGGAAACTGAAAGAGACAATGGTTGGGGTCCAAGTGGGAATATGCGAGTGGCCACCAATATCCACCTGGGTCATTCCTCCCCCCTTAGGAAGCAATGGTCCCCATTGCGTTGAGTTCCTCCATGAGATGAGTAAAATTTTGTTGAACATGATCCCTGGTGAGCAACTTTCCCTGGTGAAGGAGTTGGAATGCTTTGACAACTCGGTATAGTTGGATCCTCTGTTGGCGGGTGTTCTTAATTTATGTGTCCATAATCCAATCAGTTTTGGCTTGTTCCATGCAGCCTAGGTTTAACTCTATTGGTGTGAGTTGTTATGCCATGTTGGATCTGTCCAGTAGAGGTGAAAAGTAGGGTCAAAGGTGGTTCACATTGAACACTGGGTGCAGACCAAGGAATGGTGGAATACTGAGCTCGAAGGAATTGTCCCCTACAGCCTTGGTGATGGTGTATGGCCCATATCGGAGCAGGTGAATCTTGCGGTGGGGTCCAGCGAGGCGATCCTTCTGCAAATGTAGCCACACTTTTTCACCCAGATGGAGCTTGTGTGGCACCCGATGTGGACCATGTCACTGCTTGTACTTGGCATTAGATTTATCCAAGATGTTGTGGACCTACTGGACGTGTACAAAAAAATTGGTTTCTTTATCAGCCTCAGATAGTACATGTGTGGTTTTTTTCCATGTGGTCGCATGAGGTATGGCAACATCAGACAACGATGTGCCTAGGGTCAGATCAATGGAGTGCTTGACCTCACAGTGTAGAGGAACCTTTTTGGGTGAGGATAAAATGTCCTTGTATTCCTCAACGAATTTGTCAATATGTTGTTGTCGTGTAGGGGAGCTCTATTTGGAGGTTGTGGCCACAATCTTATGCTTGCCCTATGGGTGAATTGTAATGAAAACGAATTTCCTGGTTTGGGAAATAATCTTACTACGTTGCTTTGCAGTAATCAAAGAGATGGCGGGAGGCGATACTACCTTTAGTATCATGTACAAATTATTTCACAAAGTAATAATAATAACATGAGGCCTAGACTCATACACATCATGTCGCTTCCATAAGTATGGTTGGCCTAATAATACGTCAAACATGTCAAGAGGAGAAACAGCACATAATACCTCATCCGTGAATGGCTTGATGTTGAAAGGAAGGTGGAATTGTTGGCGAATGTGAAGATCTCTTCCTTGGTGAAGCCACCCAATGGTATACGGTTGTGGGTGTGATGTGGTCGATAGGCCAAACCGCTTCTCAACCTATGCTGAAATGAGGTTCTTTTGGCTTCCTCTATCGACAAGGAATTGTAGTGGAGAACCCTTCACCCACATTTTGGAATGGAAGAGGTGCTCCCCATCCTCTGGATCTTCGAGTTCCTCATTCTAGATCTTGGTGGTGGCAACGGTGGCACTGGGTTCTGCATCAATGATCTGCTTCCATTTTTCATTCCCCTTGTCTGGGTCTGACTCAAAATCAGAACATGCATCTGATTTAGATGCCTTCATTTTGGCCCCCAATGACTGTTTGGACCGACACTCGCTTGTGTTGTGAGTGGGGTTGTTATGAAATTCACTCCACTTCCCCGTGTCCTTCATTGGCTTTGTGGTGTCATTCTGAGTCGCCCTGCTTTGGCTTTGCCCCTTGTTCTGTAGTTCAAGGGCACCTTTCCTTGGCTTCGGATTCGCGGATCCAAAGTCTCACTTCTTCTGCTTAAATTTCTTCTCGATCTTGGCATCATATTGATATGCCATGCCAAGCGAGGTAATGTAGATGAACTCCATTTCCTCCTGAATGTATCTATGCAAACCATTGTGGCACTTGAGCACCAAATGTCTCTTTGAATCTTTAATACCCAACTTTGTGTGTAGGGTATGGAACAAATTAGTCAGCTCGTGCACATCTTGATCTCTTTGTTGCCGCACCATGGTCCACTGGATGTACTTGACCTCATAGCTCCCCATTGGGTAATATTGTTCCTTTATGTTGTCTCAGAATGAATTCCAAGTGGGTGCAGCCAAGAATAGAGAGGGTTCCCTCCCATCCTTTTTCTCACATTAGGTTTCCCACCATTCTTTGACATGGGGGGCAGCTTTGAGGAGTGCAAAAGTAAAATTTTCTCGGTCGGAGAAATCATGGACCGAGAAATACCCTTCCTACAAATTCAACCATCTATCTACGACCTCGGCATCTATTTGGCCTTCAAAGAAAGGAATGTCAAAGTTTACCTATACCTTGAAGGGAGTGGTGCCTCCAGAGTGGTTGTTTGATGCAGATGCGTCGTAGGTGGGCAGTCGTTGAAGGATTTGGGCAATGTTATCCATCATCACGTTCCTTTGTATCTCGAGGGCCTCCTCGAGAAATACTTTGATAGGATCTCCCACTCCCTCGAATTTCTTTTCTTCTGTCATGGGAGTTTGTCAGGGTTTACGAGGCTGATCTTGCAAGGGTTCAACCAAATCGATCCCTAACTCCTTATACCCTGACCTTGTTGGGGACATGAAAAGAAAAACATAGAAGGAGCAGAGCAGCTCTTATACCTGTTGGCCGGATAAATCATTCTTGCGGACAAGACCAATCTCCCTAGTGTCAGAATACAATCTAGCAACAAACGGACAACTAAGTTTGTCTTTCTCTAAATATATTCATTTTACAAATAAATGTTATGAAGGTGTCGATCCTACCTTAGATCCAAATTCTTATTTGCGGTCGTAGTGCTTCCGTCGTATCAATAATCCTTCGTCGCAACAAGAGCTCTTTTGTCGCAAGAAAGTATCATCTTTCGTTGATCTGCAATCACAAACAAGAAAATATCAAATAGCACTTGTATAAAAAATAATCATAAAACATACATATCATAGTGATCAAGTAATCTATGAAATAAACGATCAAACGACAGCTTATTGAAATAAACAATCGAACGACAATTTATTGAGAAAAATAGAACTTGATTGTATTAATCTTAAAATATACAGAAGAACCTTACAACCTTAGCCTTGATGTTCGAAAGGCCTTCCCGGGGTCCGAAGCAGGAATCTCCTCTACTTTGATAAGTCTTGCACTCTTCATCCAGGAGCACAAAGAGGTATGTGATCTTTCCTCTCAAAAGCTCAACGGAAAGAAGTCTAAATCTTAACAGCACTTCAACTCAATCACACATAAAGCTTGACCTCTTCAATCCTCCATTAGTTTTCTTTTTCTTCCAAATCTTCACTTTTAAATCTTAACCCTTTGAGGCTACCCAATGCCTCCTTTTATAGAATAGATGAGGAGGTTAGGATTCCACCTTTAAAGGGATAGAATACTCCTTCAAAGGGATAGGCTCCTCACATCAAGGGATTAGTTCCTTAAGGTGTGGGATACATGCACCTTACTAAAGCGTACTCATCCCCAAAAAATCTCATCCAGAACCTTCTAGAATTGACCAAAATTCAACTTTTTCACTTTAATTTCGCGCTTTTTTGACTTTACAGGGGTACCGCAGGCATTACACTGGAAAAATGTGTTCTAGAACGCAGTTTCTCTTCACATTACCTGCGTACCCTAGCTAAAAACGCAAGAAGGTCTCATGTTACCTGCGTACCCTGAGTTTCAGATATTTTTAGGGTTTTTCTTCCAGTTTTAGGGCTTGGAATGAGGAACAAAGGTTGTAAGACTTGCAGAGGAGACATGTATGAGTGTTTAATGAGCTCATACAGTCAACAGAATGTCAAGGTGACAATTTTTAGTGTAACAGATTGCTCCCTAAAGTGCGAAGTCTGAAATAGATGAAGATGAAGTCTGTCATATATGAAGAGTGAAGTACTTTATCATTTCAAGGATCATCCTGTTGACACCCCAGTCGGAACCTGTAAAAACATTCAATGAAAAATATATATATGTAATCATATCATCGCTGAGGTAGGCATTCCCATACTCAGATCAAAACTAACTAAACTTGTTCTGATACAGAAATGATTTTAATATTACATTAATATTGTAGACACAGCATGGGCGTAGCCATCTGTAATAAATAGTCTACTGTATAATAATAAAACTCCTCGCAGCCTGGATGGTGGAAACTAGATCCAGGGTCTTGATTTCTGATTCCCGAACTAGTACGATTCTATCCATGCGATTAAATGTGTTGAAGTCGAACATGGTAGAAACCACTTGATTACCAGTCAATGATGTAAATTGTTAACAAGTGTGAGAGTAACCACCAGTAATGTCAATGGCTCTCAAAGTACTCAGTACAATCCATGAAATGTGAATGAATGAGCCGAAGTCGAACATGTCATGGAATCATTCAATCGAAGGTCAATGATGCAACCTGTCGTCGAAGGCGAGAAACCTTCCATTGAGGCATGCATATTTCAAGGTACTGGCGATTTCTAGATGAACTTCCTAGATAATGAGCTGTCGTCGATAGAAAGTTATCCGTCATAGGCAAGCCCACAACACGAAATCATAGATCAAGTTTTGAAGAAATATATTGGCAAGGACTGACTCAGGGAAGGTCAAAATGGATGACAGATATTTTGCAGATGAATGGTTTATTTGAACTGTCCTCTTGAACACATAATGACACTGCAGATGGTTTGGTGAAAATTGACCCAAAGCTAATACCCAGAAACCGGCTGAAGACTTTCAATGTGGTTTGATTAACTATTAGGTAAAGGATTTCCCAACCCAGGTGGACAAAAAGCGTCGTGTTCAAGAGTGGTTAACGGTTTTCTGAATAATCAAGATGTAACAAACAGGTTCGTTTTTCTCTCTTTTCCCCCACCATTTCTGGCAAGTACCTCTTTATTTTTGACAAGCTTGAGGAGGATAACATTTGCTTGTTTATAAGCTCATCCTTCGGATGAGTCCAACTTAGTTTAAGATTCGAACCCTAAGAAGGAGTGGTTCGTTCCTATTTAAAATTGAACAGGTCCTTTAATGTTAAGTTTTAACGAGTCCAGTATAGGAGAAACTCGGTGTTTTTCAATTTTAGGGAGTCAGAAGAAAAAACTTAAGAAAACTCCATGGGTGTACTTTTTCGTAATTTTAGTCTCTCGGGCCCGAAAAAGGATAAAATAATGCGGGAGAGAACTCTATTGACCGTAATTAGTCAACGTATACCTTTTTCGTAAATAGTCCATTTTAGTCTGGAAAAGGGGTAAACTTATACTGAAGGGATGACTGTTCATTTACTTTAACGAGTTATAATAATCAAGTACTCGGCAATCTTTTCATTTTTAGAGAGTCTGAAAAGGGCTTAAAAGAGAACTCTAGGGTTTTTCTTTTTCGTAATTTTCAAGAGTCCGAAAAAGTGATAAAAGTATACTCAGTAGTTTCACTTTTTCTGTAAGTTTTAACGAGTTCGAAAAAGGGATAAAAATGTACTCATGGTTTTCACTTTTTCGTAAGTTTTAACGAGTTTGAAAAAGGGATAAAAATTTACTCCTATGGCCGACTTTCAATTTAATTTACGAGCAGGAAAAGACAGAAAGAACTCGGAATTTTCATGCGTTTTACGAGAATGAAAGATAGCAAAATAATCTCGGGATTTTCATGAGTTTAACGAGTCTCGAAAATAACCGAAATTGACTCAAAATAGGTTTCATTTTTACAAAATCTTGAAACAGAGAAAAACTATGCTTCAGAGTGGTTTCATTTTTGCACAAGCTTGAAATAGAGAGAAAATTGTGCTTGATGCCCCCTAAGCATAACTGCTAGAGCGCATGCCCCCCCAGCTTCATTTCATTCAACTAAGTACACTGCTGGTAATTAATAGCTGGATGGAATGAAGGTTCATTTACGAGATCATATGAAATACCCGACCTAAAAACTAACCTAAATATATGACTTAACATTTACGAGGTCTATTCAAAGACTCGACTCAATTAGGGGAGGATTTGTTTCATTTTTTAACGAGCTCGACACAAGAAAAGAACTATGCTCATGGCAACGTGTTTCATTTTTTAACGAGGTTGACACAGTAAAAGGAACTATCCTCAGAAACTACTTATTTCTAATCTACCTACATAACCTACTGATTTGTTTTTTAATGAGTTTGACACAGGAAAAGAACTGTCCTCATACCTAATTCATTTTTTAATGAGGTTGACTTAGTAGAAGGAACTATCCTCTAACCAACTGATTCATTTTTTAACGAGGTTGACACAGGAAAAGAACTGTCCTCAAACCTACACTCTACAATCTACCTATATAACCTACTGATTCATTTTTTAATGAGGTTGACATAGGAAAAGAACTGTCCTCATACCTGATTCATTTTTTAACGAGGTTGACTCAGTAACAAGAACTATTCTCTGACCAACTGATTCATTTTTTAACGAGGTTGACACAGGAAAAGAACCGTCCTCAGAAACTATTTATTCTAATCTACCAATCTACTCTCTACAATCTACCTACTGATTCATTTTTTAATGAGGTTGACACAGGAAAAGAACTGTCCTCATCGCCGACTGATTCATTTTTTAACGAGGTTGACACAGTAACAGGAACTATCCTCACCGACATGTTTCATTTTTTAAAGAGGTTGACACAGTAACAAGAACTATCCTCAGACCAACTGATCATGGCTTCCAATAGGAAGAAACACATGTCAATGGACACACCTTGATCATGGCTTCCAAGAGGTCTTCATCAGATGGAAGAATAGTTCTCTGGAAGGAACACATGTCAAGGGACTCAAAAGGGATAAGAACATCACATTCAAATAATCCCATTGAGTTTTCCATGTCAATTACCGGATCTAAGTCATAGGAAGTCGAGCAAATAGTGAGAGGTTCGCTTCCATCGGTAACTGAAAACATGGGACTAGTTGCCACATAATTAACCTGTGGTGGGGTAGATACCACTTTCATATGAGGAACATTCAGGGATGTCAGATTATTGGTAGTCGAATCAAAACTAGAGAACGAAAGCTGGTCTACACTCACAATATTGCCATTGTGAGGGAAAGACATCACGTGAAAGAGTGTCGATACGATAGCTTTCATTGCATAAACATAGTCTCGCCCAAGGAGTAAATTGAAATCCAAGGGACCTCAAACTACCATAAGATCAATACAGACAGTTTTACCTTCCAAAGTAATAGAAAATTTAGGAAGGATCCCTAAAGGTTCACTAATGGTTCTGTTAAAAGCTTTCAGATTCTGCGTAATAGGCACAAGCTGAGGGGAACCCAAAGCTTTCCAAGCAGTTGAGGATAAAATACTAACAAAAGCACCTTCATCTACCTGTGTGCGGTGTATGTCCCTACCACCAAACTTCATAATGATTTGGAAAGGGATGGAGGAAAGAAGACGAGGTTATGTTAGTCTATTCCAATCAAAGGAAAATACCTCAGTACTTAGAGGGGGTTCTGTAGAAACAGGTGAAATGCCCCCCGGCGTAGAAGAATCTGATGTAACAAGAAGAACCTGAGCAGTATGAAGTTCACTCTCTACAGGGAGAATGGGATCGACCGAATGTGAAATCGAACCGACCACTTGATCAACTAATGGATCATCAACCTGAGTGATATGATTTTCACTCTCCAATGGAAGAGTGGGATCGACCGTACTTGAAATTAGATCAATCACTCCGTCAGTTGATGGTAGGTTGGGAGAAAGTTTACGGTAATTAGTTGGAAATTCTTGCTGTGGAACAGTAAGGTTTTCCAACAATTTTGAGGCTTCATCCATGTGAGGGCAAATGTGAGTTTGATGACTCCCTTTGCATAACTTACAAGGAAACCTAACTTTACCCTTTTTCCCAGGAACCTGACTATCACTGGTTGATGGATCAACAGAAAGTTGATGAGATTTTTCTGACCATACTTCCAAGACCTTTGGAATACCAGGACAATTAATAAGGAAGTGGTCACCCTTACAAAGCCTGCAAGGGTATTTGGGTTTACCATGCATGTTGGAGGTTTCCTCAACACAACTAACACTTACAGCCATGGTTGGTTGGTTGACTTCTTTCTTATCTTGCTTCTTCTTCTGCTTCTTCTTCCCTTTCTTCTTCTTCTTAGCCACCTGGTTACTAGCATCAAGGCTTTTACCAAGCGAAGAGGAAGAAATGGAGGAAGAAATATTAGGCGAAGAAGGTAAAGGATCAACAGAAGGTTGGTGATGTTGAGATGGTGAACTCTGTTGAGGTGAAGCATCCGGTTGAGGTGGAACAATTGGAGTATTCGGGACCAACGAAGTTGAAAATAACCATATCGGTAAACCCATTGTAAATCCAGGTAATGAAAAAGTAGCCATATAAGGAGGACCAACATTTCCAAAGCAAGGAAAAGTACTAGGATTCTTGTTAAGAGGGGTTCCTTGGTTGGTAAATTCCGGAACAGTTGCCATTATATTCAACTTCAGTGAATTTTATTAACAAATTAAAAACTAAAATTAACAATTAACAATTCACACCTAACAATTAAAATTCACAATTCACACCTATGGTCTCTAAAAGTAAAAACAAACAAATTAACATGCGCTATCAAATCTAGGAGTCAAACCACACACAAACAGTAACTTCCCGTACTAAAAACACTAGTTGGTGATGAAATCCAACATCGTAGAATTTAATATAGAAAGGGCGGTTGGAACAGTTACCCCGACAACCTTCTTAATGAAACAGACTGGCACAAGTTTCTTCACAAAACCATCTCGAGTGAAGATAACCCCCCAGAGAGTCCAAGTGAGTCTAGTCGACGTCTGCTCCAGGTACAGTGGGATCTTCCCTCCACCGTCACCTTAGGAAAGAACCCTATAGATTATGGCCACTAAGGTTACCAACAGAAACAAATATACTTGGGGGAATAGTCTACGATCCGACACACACGCAAGGGCAGAGTAACAAAGCTCAATCCCCTTGAAGGCTCCTTGACATAATCCAAGGTTTACCGACAAGTGACCCCAGGCTCCTCGACAATGGTCAATCCGAGGTTTACTGTTGTTAATACGTGTATATCTTCTATCGTTCCCAATGAGGAAGGATTGATTACCTCACTGGTTCAGATATGATCTCGTGCTTGACTCCTTTAGGAGGAGCTTCCCAGAGCATACATGCAACAATTGGAATTTTTCCTATCGCAAGATCGACTACTTGTTTGTTTTACTGTCTTGGAGAGTTAACTAAAACCTATTCCAAGACACTAGCCTAAGCTATATTGGTGGAAAGAGCCCTAAAAATGTAAAAATTACTAGATGAATTTTAATTAAGCGATGTGTTATTTAGGCTGTTATTACTCAAAAGGGTAAATGGATATGAAACCAATGGTGTTATGACCCGAACCAAAACTGAATGCAATCGAATATGATAATGTAATATTTTCAATTCGATGAATCCTAACTAAAGTAAGGAGAGAGTTTCCATTCACTTCCAACAATGCAAAGATTGATAACTAAGAGAAAATATAAAAAATTCTCTAATGCACTAATTTCATCAAGAAAAACTAATGCAAATCAATCCCAAAACAATTTTTTATTTTTGTGTGTTTTTAAAACAAGCATAAAAACATCTAAATTCAAATCAAAGAAAACTAATCTAAATCTACAATTGATTTTTCAGAATGTAAACTATGCAATTGTAATCTATGCACAATTCACTTGAAAAGTATGCAAACGTAATCTATGCACATTTTTCATTCATATTCTGAAAATGAGAATTCTAATTATGCAAATGTGATCTATGCAAGAGAATTCTCAAACACAAGATGATTCTAATGTAATCTAAGAACCAATCAAGTGGAAGTCAAGAAAATCGGGGGAGAGTTTCAAAGATCAAAAAACACTCAAAGGCGATTAACACTCATACACAATTTAGCCCCCCTCGGCGAATGAGGGGGAAATTTTTTTGCAAAAACAAAAACAAAAAGATGCAAAATTGTGAAAAGACTGAGACAAACCTCCAAGAAATGACCAAAGGGAATCAAATTAAGAATTTCTCAAAAAAGAGACTCAAAACACCCAATTAATGGAGATTGAAGAGATGAAGAATTGCTAAAAGAAATTCAAAAACAAGAGATTTTTGACAAAAAAATACAAATCTGGGTAGATGCTAAGAATCCTAAAATAAATCTAAACTAAACTGAAAAAAGAAATCTAAGTTTTTCAAGACTTTTAACAAGGTCCGCAGGTCCCAGAAGTAACAGGTGCGGTCCCGCACTGGTTACTTAAGGAAAGTGCGAAACTACCCGCACTGTGCAAAAGAACAAAGTGCGGTCCCCAGAAAAGTTCAAGAAAAACTTAAAAGATTTCAAAATTTTCAAAAACAGAGAAAAACTAAGCTACCCAGGCAGATATCCATCAATCAAAAACCAGGAAAAACTTTTCCTCAAATCAAAATAAAAGAGAACCAAAAACAACAACTTTCATTCCCCAGTGGAGTCGCCAATTTGTTGGCCGGATAAATCGTTCTTGCATACAAGACCGATCTCCCTAGTGTCAGAAGACAATATAGCAACAAACGAACAACTAAGTTTTTCTTTCTCTAAATATATTCGTTTTACAAATAAATGCTATGAAGGTGTCGATCCTACCTTAGATCCAAATGCTTATTTGCGGTCGTAGTGCTTCCATCGCATCAATAATCCTTCGTCGCAACAAGAGCTCTTTTGTCACAAGAAAGTATCATCTTTCGTTGATCTACAATCACAAACAAGAAAATATCAATAGCACTTGTATAACAAATAATTATAAAACATACCTATCATAGTGATCAAGGAATCTATGAAATAAACGATCAAACGACAGATTATTGAAATAAACAATCGAACGACAATTTATTGAGAAAAACAGAACTTGATTGTATTAATCTTAAAATATACAGAAGAACCTTACAACCTTAGCCTTGATGTTCGAAAGGCCTTCCTGGGGTCCGAAGCAGGAATCTCCTCTACTTTGATAAGTCTTGCACTCTTCCTCCAGGAGCACAAAGAGGTATGTGATCTTTCCTCTCAAAAGCTCAGCAGAAAGAAGTCTAAATCTTAACAGCACTTCAACTCAAATATTCTAATTCTCCATCTCTAGAATCTCAATCTCCAAAAACTTAACTTCTTGTTTAACCCCTTGAGGCTACCCAATGCCTCCTTTTATAGAGCAGATGAGGAGGTTAGGATTCCACCTTTAAAGGGATAAAACCCTCCTTCAAAGGGATAGGCTCCTCACATCAAGGGATTAGTTCCTTAAGGTGTGGGATACATGCACCTTACTAAAGCGTACTCATCCCCAAAAAATCTCATCTAGAACCTTCTAGAATTGACCAAAATTCAACTTTTTCAGTTTAATTTCGCGCTTTTTTTATCTTACAGGGGTTCCGCAGGCATAACACTAGAAAAATGCGTTCTAGAACGCAGTTTCTCTTCACATTACCTGCGTACCCTAGCTAAAAACGCAAGAAGTTCTCATGTTACCTGCGTACCCTGAGTTTCATATATTTTTAGGGTTTTTCTTTCAGTTTTAGGGCTTGGAATGAGGAACAAAGGTTGTAAGACTTGTAGAGGAGGCATGTATGAGTGTTTAATGAGCTCATACAGTCAGCAGAATGTCAAGGTGACAATTTTTAGTGTAACAATACCACTATTCTGGATTTATGCAGGAACACAACATAATACAAATATAAACATAAATATAGAGATACAATGGAAATATAACTTCATTTCATTAAAAACATATGACTAAAATATGCTTACAGGAAAAATGGAAATAAACTAGATAGGGCGCAAGTAGCTTATCTCTGAGAAGATATGTGGCAGCTATCGGCCTCTGACTGTGTTACAATGAGGCTCAAAGGCCTATTTATTATTGAGAAACAATGGAAAACCCTAAGCATCCAAAAACTGAACCCTAGGAGATGAAACACCAGATTATGGGCCCCGTTGGGGTAAATTTGTGCATCAATTTCCTGGGGTCGTAACTTTGGCATACTATCTCTGTTTGACGGAATGATACATTGTTAGAAAGATCTATCTGAGGACTACAACAGCTAACAACGAATATCGAATCTGGAATACTCATATTTGTTGACCCTTTATGCCAAAAAAACGTTGTTTAGGACCTCAAAACAAATTTGCAAGTTCAGGACCCGAAAAACTGCCAAAAATAGTAAATTGTGCTACAATTAAGGAAACACAAAAATTGAAAGAAACAATTATGGAGGTCCAAGTGGAATAGGTAGGTGGCCACCAATATCCACCTGGATCACTGTCATATATGTTTGTTTTAGAACTTTCTTTTTGTTTATATTTCTCTGAACTAATATGGCTCTTACTACATGTTTATCCTCACATACTGAACATAACTATGTTTTTGGGATGCACAATGATGGAAGTTACGTCGTTTAGGGCCCCAGAATGGCTCCGGAATTTCAGGACTTGAAAAAGTGCAAAAAATAGTAAATTGTGCTACAATTAAGGAAACTGAAAAACTGAAAGAAACAATGGTGGGTATCCAAGTGGAATAGGCTGGTGGCCAACAATATCCACCTAGATCAATATTAGATATGTTTTTTTGAGAAATTTCTTTTTGTTTATATTTCTCTGAACTAATATGGCTCTTACTGCATATTTATCCTCACATACTAAACATAAATATGTTTTTGGGATGCACAATGATGGAATATTACATCGTTTAAGGCCTCAAATAGGCTTTGCAAGTTGAGGACCTGAAAAACTACCAAAAATAGTAAATTTTGGTACAATAAGGAAACTGAAAAAATGAAAGAAACAATGGTGGGGGTCCAAGTGGAAAGGGCGGGTGCCCACCAATATCCACTTCGATCACTATCATATATGTTTTTTTGAGAACTTCTTTTTGTTTATATTTCTCTGAACTAATATGGTTCTTACTGCATATTTATCCTCACATACTAAACATAAGTATGATTTTGGGATGCACAATGATGGAATGTTACGTCGTTTAGGGCCTCAAAACGGCTTCAGAAGTTCAGAACCCGAAAATTTGCAAAAAATAGTAAATTTTGCTACAATTAAGGAAACTGAAAAACTGAAATTAGAAACAATGGTGGGGGTCCAAGTGGAATAGGCGGGTGGCCACCAATATCCACCTGGGTGACTATCATATATTTCTTTTTGAGAACTTTCTTTTTGTTTATATTTCTCTGAACTAATACGACTCTTACTGCATATTTATCCTCACATACTGAACATAAATATGTTTTTGAGATGCACAATGATGGAATGTTACATCGTTTAGGGCCTCAAAACGGCTCCGAAATTTTAGAACCCGAAAAACTGCCAAAAATAGTAAATTGTGCTACATTTGAGGAAACTAAAAAACTGAAAGAAACAATGGTGGGGATCCAAGTGGAATAGGCGTGTGGCTACCAATATCAACCTGGATCACTATCATATATGTTTCTTTTAGAACTTTCTTTTTGTTTATATTTCTTTGAACTATAATGGCTCTTACTGCATATTTATCCTCACATACTAAACATAAATATGTTTTTGGGATGCACAATGATGGAATGTTACATCGTTTAGGGCCTCAAAACGGCTCCGGAATTTCAGGACCCGAAAAGCTGCCATAAATAGTAAATTGTGCTACAATTAAGGAAACTGAAAAACTGAAAGAAACAATGGTGGGGGTCCAAGTGAAATAGGCGGGTGGCCACCAATATCCACTTGGATCACTATCATATATGTTTTTTTAGAACTTTCTTTTTGTTTATATTTCTTTGAACTAATATGGCTCTAACAACATATTTATCCTCACATACTAAACATAACTATGTTTTTGGGATGCACAATGAAGGAATTTTCGTTGTTTAGGGCCTCAAAACGGCTCTGGAAGTTCAGGACCCGAAAAACTGCCAAAAATAATAATTTTTTCAACAATTAAGGAAACTGAAAAACTAAAAGAAACAATGGTGGGGGTCCAAGTGGAATAGGCGGGTTGCCACCAATATCCACCTGGATCTCTATCATATATGTTTTTTTGATAACTTTCTTTTTGTTTATATTTCTTTGAACGAATATGGCTCTTACTACATCTTTATCCTCACATATCGAACATAAATATGTTTTTAGGATGCATAATGGTGGAATGTTACGTCGTTTAGGGACTCAAAACGGCTCTGGAAATTCAGTACTCGAAAAACTGCCAAAAATAGTAAATTTTGCTACAATTAAGGAAACTGAAATAATTGAAAGAGACAATGGTGGGGGTCCAAGTGGAATAGGTGAGTGGCCACCAATATCTACCTCGATCACTATCATATATGTTTTTTTGAGAACTTTATTTTTGTTTATATTTCTCTGAGCTAATATGGCCCTTACTGCATATTTATCCTCACATGATGAACATAAATATGTTTTTGGGATGCACAATGATGGAATGTTACGTTGTTTAGGGCCTCAAAACCACTCCGGAAGTTTGGGACCCGAAAACTGCGAAAAGTAGTCAATTGTGCTACAATTAAGGAAACTGAAAATATGAAAGAAACAATGGTGGGGTTCTAAGTGGAATAGGCAGGTGGCCACCAATATCCACCTGTATCATTCCTCCCCCCTTTGGAAGCAATGGTCCCCATTGCGTTGAGTTCCTCCATGAGATGAGGAAAATTTTGCTAGACTTGGTCCCTTGTGAGCACATTCCCTGGTGAAGGAGTTGACCTGCTTTGCCAACTCAATATAGTTGGATCCTCTTCCTGTGGGTGTTCTTGCTATGTGTGTCCATAATTCAATTATTTGTGGCTTGTTCCATGCAGTTTGGGTTTAACTCTATTGGTGTGAGTTGTTCTGCCATGATGGATGTGTCCAGTAGAGGTGGAAAGTAAGGCTGAAGGTGGTCCACATTGAACACTGGGTGCAGACCAAGGAATGGGGTAATACTAAGCTCGAAATAATTTTCCCCTACAGCCTTGGTGATGGTCATGTATGGACCATATCAGAGTAGGAAAAGCTTGCAGTGGGGTCCAGTGAGGCGATCCTTCTGCAAATGTAGCCATACTTTTTTTCCCAGCTAGAACTTATGTGGCACCCGATGTGGACCATGTCGTTGCTTGTACTTGGCATTGGATTTATCCAAGATGTCGTGGACCTATTGGATGCGTGCAATAAAAATGGTTGCTTTATCAGCCTCAGATAGGACATGTGTGGATTATGTCTGTGTGGTCGCATGAGGTATGGCAACATTAGGTAGCGGCGCACTTGGGGTCAAATCAATGGAGTGCTTGACCTGTCAGTGTAGAGGAACCTCTGTGGGTGAGGAGAACTTGTCCTTGTATTCCTCCACGACTTTGTCAATATGTTGTCGTCATGTAGGGGATCCCTATTTGGAGGTTGTGACCACAATCTCTTCTTGCCCTGTGAACGAATTGTAATGAAAATGAATTTCCTGCTTTGTGAAATGATCTTACTACGTTTCTTTGCAGTAATCAAAGAGATGGCGGAAGACGGTACTACCTTCGGTATCCTGTACAATTTATTTCCCAAAGTAACAATAACAGCATGAGGCCTAGTCTCATGCACATCATGTCGCTTCCATAAGTATGGCTGGCATAATAATACAGCAGACACGTCAAGAGGAGAAACATCACACAATATCTCATCCTTGAATGGCTTGATGTTGTACAAAAGTCGGCATGCTTGGCGGACGTGGAGATCTCTTCCTTGGTGAAGCTACCCAATGGTATACGGTTGTGGGTGTACTGTGGTCGGTAGGCCGAGTTGCTTCACGACCTCTGCTAAAATGAGGTTCTTTTGGCTTTTGCTATCGACAAGGAATTGTAGTGGAGAACCCTTCACCCACATTTGGGAATGGAAGAGGCGCTCCCCCTCCTCTGGTCTTCGAGTTCCTCCTTCTGGATTTTGGTGGTGGCAATGGTGGAATTGGGTTCCGCATCAATGATCTGCTTCCCTTTTTCATTACCCTTTTCGGGGTCTGACTCATAATCAGAACATTCATCTGATTCAGATGCCTTCAGTTCAGCCACCAACGACTGTTGGGACCAACACTCGCTTGTGTTGTGAGTGGGGCTGTTATGAAATTCACACCACTTCCCCATGTCATTCTTTGGCTTTGTGGTTTCAATCTGAGTCGCCTCGCTTTAGCTTTGACCCTTGTTATGCAGTTTGAGGGAGCCTTTCCCTGGCTTCGGATTCGTGGATCCAAAGTCTCGCTTCTTCTTCTTAAATTTTTGCTCGATCTTGGAAGCATATCGATATGTCACGCTAAGTGAGGTAATGTCGAGGAACTCCATTTCCTCCTCAATGTATATGTGAAAACAACTATGGTACTTGAGTATCAAATGTCTCTCTGAATATTTAATACCCAACTTTGTGCACATTTTATGTAACAAATTTGTCAGTTTGTGCACATCTTGATCCTTTTGATGCCGCACCATGGTCCATTGGATGTACTTGTCCTCATAGCTCCCCGTGGGGTAATATTGTTTCTTGATGCTATCTCGGAACGAATTCCAAGTGGGTGTAGCCAAGAATAGAGAGGGTTTCGTCCCATCCTTTTGGTCATAGTAGGTTTCCCTCCAGTCTTTGACATAGGGGGCAAATTTGAGGAGTGAAAAAGTAATCTTTTCTCGGTCGGAGAAATCATAGACCGAGAAATACTGTTCCTGCAAATTTATCCATCTATCGACGACGTCTTCATCTGTTGCAATTTGCAACAAGAAACAGTGAAATTGGCATCTAGAAACAAAATGACATCACACACACTAGTATGGGACCACAGGTCACACAGTGATGAGTCCTAGCGATACATTAGTGTGCAAGCCAATCTATTTAATAAATTGGAAATGTGTCTAATTTAATTTTCCCTTAATTAAATTGGACAATAAATTTCAAGCTTATCTTATAAACACTTGTAATAGTTAACTCAGTGTGATAGACTTAGTTAGCTCATGAATTTTGAGTTGAGGGTGGTTGGTGAGGCATGCAAAGTGATTCTATTAGTTTTTGAGTCCAAGTTGCAGTTAATGCATGAGTTTAATGCATGAGAAATCAGTTAACTCAATTAAGTGAGTTAAAGTCAATCTAACTAATTGTAACTGATTGTTGCACTAGTGAGAGGTCAAGTGAATTAAATCATATTTAATTCACATGAAGTGATTTTTCGAGTGATTGATGATTTACTATTAATAGTTGCATGCATGTCAGTTCCAGTGGAGACCCAATTGAGACAAAGGTTAAAGGGAAGTTGACTATCAGTTGTATTTTTAGCAAACTACCCAGATACAGTTAAAACACCACATGATTTCCCATGATATTTGTGCAGTCAAGGAAGGCTGAAATTCCAAAATAATAGGGATTGCGTGAGTAAGGCAGGCTGAGAAATGGCTAAGTGTTGGCCCAATTTTGTTTGGATTAGTGTGAGATAGTTGGTAGAGTGCAACAGATTTTTGTGAGCAAGAATGTATTGTATTGTTTCGTGATTCCTTGGTTCATTATAAAATAGAGAAAGAGGGGTTTTGAGTAGCAAGCTTTCCCAAAGAAAAATATCCTTGTTGTGGATTGATTTGCTTCTTTCTCTTACTTGGTGTGATTATGCGATCGTATTTAATTTCCGCATAATTAATTGTAGAAGGATTTAGTATTTTGCTTTAGTATATTACATGATCAGATTGAATCCATTGTTGTATACATATTGTTTGTATAATTCTAAATCATCTATCTAGCCTTCAAATACAGGAATGTCAAAGTTTACTTGTACCTTGAAGGGAGTGGTGCCTCCAGAGTGGCTGTTGGATGCAGATGCGTCGTAGGTGGGCAGTTGTTGAAGGATCTGGGCAAAGTCATCCATCATCATGTTCCTTTGTATATCGAGGGCCTCCTCGAGCAATATTTTAATAGGATCTCCTACTCCCTCATCTTTATTTTCTTCTGTCATGGGAGTTCTTCGGGGTTTGCGAGGTTGATCTTGCAAGGGTTCAACTAGATCGAGCCCTAACTCCTTATGCCCTAACCTCGTTGGGGACATGCAATGAAAAAAGAAGAAGGAGAAGACCGGCTCTGATACCACTAATCTGGATTTATGCAGGAACACAACATAATACAAATATAACCATAAATACAGAGATGCAGCGGAAATATAACTTCATTTCATTAATAACAAATGACCGAAATATGATTACAGGCATAAAGGAAATAAACTAGCTAGGGCACAAGTATTTTATCTCTGAGAAGAGGTGTGGCGGCTACAGGCCTATGACTGAGTTACAATGAGGCTCGAAGGCCTACTTATTATTGAGAAAAAATGTAAAACCCTAAACATCCAAAAACCTAACCCTAGGATATGAAACGCCAGAATATGGGCCCCGTTGGGGTAAATCGGTAAATCAATTTCCCGATGTCGTAACTTTGGCATACCACCTCTGTTTGATGCACATGATACATCGTTAGAAAGATCTATCTTAGGACTACAACTGCTAATAGAAAATATCAAGTCTAGAAGACTCATATTCACCAACCTTTCATGCCCAAACAACGTTATTTAGGACCTCAAAATGGCTCTGGAAGTTCAGGACTTGAAAAACTGCCAAAAATAGTAAATTGTGCTACAATTAAGGAAACTAAAAAACTGAAGGAAACAATTGTGGGGGACCAAGTGGAATAAGCGGGTGGCCACCAATATCCACCTGGATCACTATCATATATGATTTTTTGATAAATTTATTTTTTTTATAGTTCTCTGAACTAATATAGATCTTACTTCACATACTGAACATAAATATGTTTTGGGATGCACAATGATCGAATATTACGTCGTTTAGGGCCTCAAAACGGCTCCGGAAGTTCAGGGCCCAAAAAAATGCCAAAAATAGTAAATTGTGCTACAATTAAGGAAACTGAAAAACTGAAAGAAACAATGGTGGGGGTCCACGTGGAATAGGCAGGTGGCCACCAATATCCACCTGGATCACTATCATATATGTTTTTTTGAGAACTTTCTTTTTGTTTATATTTCTCTAAACTAATATGGCTCTTATTGCATATTTATCCTCACATATTGAACATAAATATGTTTTTGGGATGCAAAATTATAGAATATTACATCGTTTAGGGCCTCAGAACGGCTCTGGAAGTTCAAGACCCGAAAAACTTCCAAAAATAGTCAATTGTGCTACAATTAAGGAAACTGAAAAACTGAAAGAAACGATGGTGGGGGTCTAAGTGGTATAGGCAGGTGGCTACCAATATCCACCTGGATCAATATCATATACGTTTTTTTGAGAAATTTCTTTTTGTTTATATTTCTCTGAACTAATGGCTCTTACTGCATATTTATCCTCACATATTGAACATAAATATGTTTTTGGGATGCAAAATGATAGAATGTTATGTTGTTTAGGGCCTCAAAACGACTCTGGAAGTTCAGGACTCAAAAAACTGCAAAAAGATAGTAAATTTTGCTACAATTAAGGAAACTGAAAAATTGAAAGAAACAATGGTGGGGGTCCAAGTGGAATAGGCGGGTGGCCACCAATATTCACCTGGATCACTATCATATATGTTTTTTTGAGCACTTTCTTTTTGTTTATATTTCTCTGAACTAATATGGCTCTTGCTGCATATTTATCCTCACATATTGAACATAATATGTTTTTGGGATGCACAATGATGGAATGTTAAGTCATTTAGTGCCTCAAAACAGCTCCAAAATTTCAGGACCCGAAAAACTGCCAAAAATAGTAAATTGTGCTACAATTAAGGAAACTGAAAAACTGAAAGAAACAATGGTGGGGGTCTAGGAGGAATAGGCAGGTGGCCATCAATATCCACGTGGATCACTATCATATATGTTTTTTTCAGAACTTTCTTTTTTTATATGGTTCTCTGAACTAATATGACTCTTAGTTCACATACTAAACATAAATATGTTTTTGGGATGCACAATGATGGAATGTTATGTCGTTTAGGGCCACAAAACGGCTCCGGAAGTTTAGGGTCCGAAAAAATACCAAAAATAGTAAATTGTGCTACAATTAAGGAAACTGAAAAACTGAAAGAAATAATGGTGGGCATCCAAGTGGAATAGGCGAGAGGCCACCAATATCCACTTGGATCACTATCATATATGTTTTTTTAAGAACTTTATTTTTGTTTATATTTCTCTGAACTAATATGGCTCTTACTGCATATTTATCCTCACATATTGAACATAAGTATGTTTTTGGGACTAAAAATGATGGAATGTTACACCGTTTAGGGCCTCAAAACAGCTCCAGAATTTCAAGACACGAAAAATTGCCAAAAATAGTAAATTATGCTACAATTAAAGAAACTTAAAAAATGAAAGAAACAATGGTGCGGGTCCAAGTGGAATAGGCGGGTGGCCACCAATATCCACCTAGATCACTATCATTTGAGAAATTTCTTTTTGCATATATTTCTCTGAACTAATATGGCTATTACTTCACATACTGAACATAAATATGTTTTTGGGATGCACAATGATGGAATGTTACGTCGTTTAGGGCCTCAAAACGGCTCCGGAAGTTCAAGGCCCAAAAAACTGCCAAAATAGTAAATTGTGCTACAATTAAGGAAACTGAAAAACTGAAAGAAACAATGGTGGGGGTCCAAGTAGAATAGGCAAGTGACCACCAATATCCACTTAGATCACTATCATATATGTTTTTTTGAGAACTTTATTTTTGTTTATATTTCTTTGAACTAATATGGCTCTTACTGCATATTTATCCTCACATAATGAACATAAGTATGTTTTTGGGATTGACAATGATGGAATGTAATGTCGATTAGGGCCTCAAAACGGCTTTGGAATTTCAAGTCCCGAAAAACTGCCAAAAATAGTAAATTGTGCTACAATTAAGGAAACCAAAAAACTAAAAGAAACAATGGTGCAGGTCCAAGTGGAATAGGAGGGTGGCCACCAATATCCACCTAGATCACTATCATATATGTTTTTGAGAACTTTCTTTTGTTTATATTTCTTTGAACTAATATGGCTCTTACTGCATATTTATTCTCACATACTGAACATAAATATGTTTTTGGGATGCATAATGATGGAATTTTACGTCGTTTAGGGCCTCAAAACGGCTACGGAAGTTCAGGACTCGAAAAACTGCCAAAAATAGTAAATTGTGCTACAATTAAGGAAACTGAAAAACTGAAAGAAACAATGGTGGGGGTCCAAGTGGAATAGGCGGGTGGCAACCAATATCCACTTGGATCACTATCATATATGTTTTTTTTTTAGAACTTTATTTTTGTTTATATTTCTCTGAACTAATATGGCTCTTACTGCATATTTATCCTCACATACTAAACACAAATATGTTTTTGGAATGCACAACGATGGAATGTTACATCGTTTAGGGCCTCAAAAATGGCTCCGGAAGTTCAAGACTTGAAAAGCTGCCAAAAATAGTAAATTGTGCTACAATTAAGGAAACTGAAAAACTGAAAGAAACAATGGTGGGGTCCAAGTGGAATAGGCGAGTGGCTGTCAATATCCAACTGAATCACTATTATATATGTTTTTTGAGAAATTTCTTTTTGTTTATATTTATTTGAACTAATATGGCTCTTAATGCATATTTATCCTCACATACTGAACATAAATATATTTTTGGGATGCACAATGATGGAATGTTACATTGTTTAGAGCCTCAAAACAACTTTGGAAGTACAGGACCCAAAAACTTCCAAAAATAGTCAATTGTGCTACAATTAAGGAAATTGAAAAACTGAAAGAAACAATGATGGGGCTCCTAGTGGAATAGGAGGGTGGCCACCAATATCCACCTGGATCATTCCTCCCCCCTTAGGAACAAACATTCCCCGTTGTGTTGATTTCTTTCATGAGATGAGGAAAATTTTGTTGAAATTTGTTCCTGGTGAAGGGGTTGGCCTTCTTTGACAACTCGATATAGCTGGATCCTCTGCTGGTGAGTGTTATTGATCTGTGTGTCCATAATTTGATTATTTGTGGCTTGTTCCATGCAGTTTGGGTTTAAATATGTTGGCGTGAGTTGTTCTGCCATGTTAGATGTGTCCAGTAGAAGTGGAAAGTGGGGTTGAAGGCGGTCCACATTGAACATTGGGTGCAAACCAAGGAATGGTGAAATAGTGAGTTCGATGTAATTCTCCCCTACAGCCTTGGTGATGGTGTATGGAACATATTGGAGTGGGTGAATCTTGCGTTGGGGTCCAACGAGGAGATCCTTCTGCCACTTTTTCGCCCATCTCGAACTTGTGTGGCACCCGATGTGGACCATGTCACTGCTTGTACCTAGAATTGGATTTATCCAAGATGTCGTGGACCTGTTGGACGCGTGAAATATGTTGGGTATGTGTTATATTTTTTATTTGGACCTTATTTTTCAGTGGGAAGACCTGCCCATGGTTTTGTGCATGGGTTTGCACATGGTTTTGGAGCATGATGGTTTTTGTCCCCTGGTATTTTGTAGATCTGGTTAAGGGAACTATGGTTATGTTCTAATTCAGGGTTAATGGATTGGGGTTTATGTATGCTTCAACATGTATATATATGTGTTGTAACACTAAAAGAAATATAATGAAAAATCAAGCTAGTAGGTCCGATTTGGGATCCAGGGGAAAATAGTTGTGTATATTTTTTTATGCTTTATGCTCTCGCTATTGTTTATTTTCTATCTTTAAGATTTGTTTGCAGATATTTTTTATACAGGGTTAAAACCTACATTTGGTATCAGAGTTGTTTCAGTTTCAAGGGGACACCTTTTCTACTGAGGGGTTTTTTTCTCGGCCCTGTGGTAGCCCTTGTTCAGTGGGAGATCTGTGGGATCTATTCTTGCGGTGAAAGAAGATGGCGGGTAGTGGAAAGATAGAGATAAAGAAATTTAATGGTCATAGTTTTGAGATGTGGAAGCTCAATATGGAGGATTTGTTGGTGGATAAAGATCAGTGGATCGCAGTAGATCCAGGTACTAAACCAACGACAATGTCAGATGAAGACTAGAAGAAGTTGGATTGGAAGGCAAAGAGCACAATACGATTGTGTGTCTCAGATTCAGTATTAAAGAATGTATATGAGGAAGCTATGAAAAAGACTTTGTGGTACAAGCTAGGGACCTTGTACCTATCTAAGTCTCTAGTGAATAATTTGTTCCTGAGGAAAAATTTGCATAACCTAGGGATGAAGGATGGAGACTCGGTGATAGAGCATCTGAATGCCTTCAATATTGTGGTAATTCAATTGTTATATGTTGATATTAAAATCTCATATGAAGATAAGTGCATCAGTTTTTTGTGTTCTCTACCATATTCATGGGATAGTCTAGTTATGGCAATAGGTAGCAATACAACTACCTTGAATTTTGATGACATACTCTCAGCCTTGTTGTTGGAGGAAATGAAATGGAGAAATATGGAGGGCCAGAATGGAGATGCCTTATATGTACGAGGAAGGTCCCAGAATAGAAACAAGAATAAGGTTTCGAGTGGGATATCTAAATCTAGAGGGAGATCTAAATCTCTAGGAAAGTTTGTAATGGTGTGTTGGAAATGTGGAAAGGAAAGGCACAACAAAAAGGACTACAGATCTAAAGCTCATGAGAAAGGAAAGGGATCTGACGATGCTCCTTTTGCGGAGGAAAAAACCACCTCGAATGAAGGTGGGGATGTGTATTTGTCTTCTTATTCAAATACACATGTAGATCATGAGTCATGGTTGATTGACTTGGGTGCATCCTTTCACTTCACTCCCCATAGGGAGTGGTTCTACGAGTATGAGAAATATGATGGCGGTGATGTCTTATTAGGGGATGATAGGAAGGCCAGAATCATCGAACGTGGAAAAATAAAGCTGAAGCTGCAAGGTGGAAGGATTAGAACACTTCCTAGTGTTCTGCACATTCTTGCATTGGCTAGAAATATGATTTCTGTAAGCAAGATGGATGATGCAGGTGTAAAAATAGTGTTCGAGAAAGATACTTGTAAAATGGTTCGGGGAGCACTGGTATTAATGCGAGGAGTTCGGATTGGAAATCTGTACAATATTCAGGGAAGCATTGATATTGATGGGTGCAACAGTTTTGTGGTTCGTGGAAGTGGAGTGGAAATCCTAGCGGTCTCTGGAGAAAAGACCATGCTATGGCATCAAAGGCTTGGACATATTGGAGAGAAGGGCCTTCGGATACTGCATGGAAATGGTATGGTAGAAGATATGTCTAATTTTTCTTTGGATTTCGATTTCTATGAACATTTTTTATATGGGAAGTAGAATCGGGTGAGTTTTCCTTCTGGTGCTAAGAGGGCGAACAAGATATTAGAGCTTGTGCACAGTGATGTGTTTGGATCTGTGTCGGTTCCATCACTGGGTAAGTCTATGTACTATGTTTCATTAATAAATTACTTCTCAAGGAATACATGGATATATTTCTTAAGGAAGAAATCTGAAGTCTTTAACAGATTTAAATAATTTAAGGATCTGGTGGAAAACTAGACAGAGAAGAAGACATAGGTGTTGAGGACAGATAATGGTGGAGAGTTCTGCAAGAATGAATTTGAAGAGTTCTATAATAAGTGTGGTATAGCATGGCAAAACACTAATCCATACACACCTCAGCAAAATGGAGTTGCAGAAAGAATGAACAGAACACTGATGGAAAAGGCAAGAAGCATGCTCAATGGTATCGAGTTAGGACAAGAATTCTAGGCAGAAGCAGTGGAGTCTGCATGTTACCTGATTAACAGATCACCTTCATCAGCGTTGGAGGATAAGACTCCACATGAGGTATGGACTGGTAAGAAACCCTCTCTTTCACATTTGAGGGTATTTGGATGTGATGCATATGTACATGTTCCAAAGGATAAAATGACCAAGTTGGATCATAAATCTGAAATGTGCATCTTTATTGGGTATAAGGATAGTTTAAAAGGTTACAAGCTTTGGAACCCAGAAACAAGGAAGGTTGTGTATAGTCGAGATGTGGTGTTTAGAGAGGTGAAAGATGTTGTTAAACATGAATTCATACCAAAGGAACCTGAGAATATAGAGTTTGAGCTAAAGGAGGATGAATCAGACTCTACAACAAAAGAAGATTCAGAAGAGGAAGAGCCACAAACTCCAGTTGTGAGAATATCGGTTTGGGAAAGAAGATAGCCAGAAAGGTATAATCCATCTACTTTCTATTCAAATTTTGCTTTAACTATAACTGATGATGATCCCAAAACTATAAGGGAGACAGTAGATTCAGAGGATGGAAAACTCTGGAAGGAGGCCATGGTTGATGAAATGGCATCCTTGCATAAAAATGAGGCATGGGATCTAGTGGAGTTGCCAGCTGGAAGGAATCCCATCGGGGGAAAATGGGTGTTTAAGAAGAAGATGAATGTAGAAGGCAAGGTGGAGAAATACAAATCCCGATTGGTAGCAAAAGGTTATTCCCAAGTGTCGGGAATTGATTTTTGTGATATTTTTTCTCCTGTTTCCAAGGTTACTTCTATTAGATTACTTTTATTTGTTGTTGTTTCCTTTGATTTTGAGGTAGAACAGATGGATGTGAAGACAACATTTCTTCATGGGGATCTGGAAGATGAGATACACATGAAGCAACCTGAAGGCTTTATGGTGAAGGGTAAGAAAGAACTAGTATACAGGTTAAAAAAGTCTCTGTATGGGTTAAAACGGTCACCAATAATGTGGTATCATAAATTTTATACCTATATATGGGGACTTGGCTTCACCAGAAGCAAAGAGGATCAATGTGTATATTTTAAATTAATTGGTGAACTTGTTATTTATTTGGTCTTGTATGTGGATGACATGTTGTTGATTAAAAATGACAAAGAAATTATCCAGGATTTGAAGACCCAATTTTTCTCCAAATTCGACATGAAGGATCTTGGTGCTGCAAACTATATTTTGGGCATGGAAATTAAGAGAGATCGGGCAAAGAGGAAGCTCTGTTTAAACCAGAGGAAGTATGTCAAGACAATATTGCATAGGTTCAATATGCAGGATAATAAACTGGTGAAGGTTCCTATTCCTGTAGGTGTAAAGCCATCTGTTGAACAGTGTGTCAAGACACAAGAACAAGAGGAGGATATGTCTCGTGTTCCATATGCAAGTGTAGTGGGTAGCCTGTTGTATGCAATGGTATGTACTAGACCAAACATTGCACATGCAGTGGGAGTATTAAGCAGGTTTATGTCAAAACCAAGGAAGGAGAATTGGATAACAATGAAGCGGGTTTTCAGATATTTGTGTGGCACTAATGATTATGGTTTGTGCTACTAGGGAAGACCAAGATTGGATAGAGTTTTGGACATCCATGGTTTTGTTGATGCAGATTGGTCTGGATATCTGGACCAAAGAATATCTACAAGTGGGTATGTGTTTAGCCTATTTGGAGGCACAGCCAGTTGGATGATTAAAAGACAGTTTGCAGTGGCTCTTTCAACTACAAAGGCAAAATACATGGCAGCCACTCATGCAAGCAAGGAATTTGTTTGATTGCAGAGATTGTGTTCAAGCATGGGGTTGGTGCAGCGAGCTATAAGGATAGACTATGGTAACCAAAGTGAAATTTTATTGGGTAAGAACCCTTCTTATCATTCAAAGACAAAGCACATTGATGTTCAATATCACTTTGTGAGAGATATGGTTGAGGATAAAAAGGTGTTTCTGGTAAAGGTTGACACTTTGAAGAATGTTGTAGATGCATTGACGAAGTCTGTGAGCACTCAGAAGTTCTCTTGGTGTAGAGAAACAATGGGTATTGCATGGTTGGACTAATGACAAAGCTCTCCTGTGGCCCCCTGCAGAAAGAAAACAAGTGGGAGAATGTTGGGTATGGGTTATATTCTTTCCACAATGAGTCGCACACACAGGGGTGGGGGGGGTCATAGGGGGGCAAAAAATCCCCCTGTTCATTGCGCTTGGTGCAGTGAGGGGATCATAGGGGGGCGGAAACGCCCCAGGAAAAAAAAAAATGGACCCTATTTTTCGATGGGCAGACCCTCCTATGGTTTTGTGCATGGGTTTGCACATGGTTTTGGGGCATGATGGTTTTCAACCCCTGGTATTTTGTAGATCTGATCAAGGGAACTATGGTTATGTTCTAATCCACAGTTAATGGATTGGGGTTTATGAATGCTTCGACATGTATATATATGTGTTGTAATACTAAAAGGAAAATAATGAAAAATCAAGCTGGTAGTCTTGGTTTTGGGATCCAGGGGAAAAATATATGTGTATATCTATTTTATGATTTATGCTCTTGCTATTGTTTATTTTTTTTCTTTAAGAATTCGTTTGTAGATTATTTATGTACAAGGTTAAAACCTATAAGTAGCAACATGTCATAGAACATAATTCAGGAATTTGTAACAAAAAACTATTATTTTCACTTCCTAAATGTTATGAAACAACAATATTCTAAGTCAATATCCTTATTTTTTGAACCCTATTTTTCCTATAGGGATTAGTAAGGTGCCTAGCCTTCCTTGATATTAAATTCATTTATGAATGGTATTAATATAATCCATAATACTTCATAAGAATTATCAGCCAACCTATCCATAATTTTGTAAAAAAACAAAGTTGATGTACCTTTCATCCCAAAGTAATAAAATCAATCTCCTAGATTGTGAAACTTGGTCTTTTTGAAAATCCTAACTTGGGTTTGGAATTTCTTAGGAGTTGAAAAAGGGAGATGGAAAGGGGGCCATGCTACCAACTCCTTGAGAATATTTTTTGAGGAAGGGTGGATTTCCTTCTTCCCACAAACCAATGTTCGTGTTTGTAAAATATCGACAAACTAGAGGAGGTTGATTTTTGAAGGTAATCCTTTTGGGTTGCAACTACTTTACGATAGTTTTGGGAGGTCTTGTAAACAACCCATTTCCATCATCCACTAGGGTTCTTGGTGGTTCGAATAGCTATTTGAGCTTGAGATCAAGGAGTTTGGTTGTTTGAAATTGTGGTTGGGCATGAGTTGGTCATGGACCTTGGCATATGAGCTTTGACATAAAAATAGAGTGTCATGTGAATTGACATATCACACATGTTCCTTAATAATCTCATCCCCAATGAATTCCTTAAGGTTAGGTTGACATATTAACCATGGAAAAACTTTCTTATGGGACCTAAAGTAAATAATATGAGGCGTCATGATAGATAAAGCCACACATCAAAATATAAATATGCTCAAGGAGGGTCTAGCATTACACATAATATTAAAGAGCTAAACCCACACACAACGATGGAGCTAGATGATCTAATGGTCTAAGAAATTATCAATGTAAGGAATAATACAAGGGCATTATGAAAAATCCACAATCTATGAGCAAAAATATTAGTGGCATAGTGTGATTCCTTAAGGAATGGAAAAAAGAAGAGTTATTTTTCCATAATATAGGTGATATATTAGTGGAAACAATGAGGATCACATACCTTCTTTATCCATGGCTAGATCATGGCATCTATAGGTATGTAATCAAAAAAGTACCCTAGCACTATGTGGTTTTTCTAAGAATTATCTGCATTTGATTGACTTCCATTTATCTCAATACAACAGGTTCAGTCTTCCCCAACATGGGAGAGTTTGTGATCATTGTTGCCAACTTACAACATTCAAATATGAGTCTTTTTGTTGAAGGGGATATGAGTAGGGATATAAGTTTTTCCAAAGTAGGACTTGCACTTGACATCAAATGATATTGCATGTACTCTTTGTTCTTTACTCTTCAAGAACCAAAACTAGCTAGGGGTATTCTAGGTTATTGAATTGATGGGGTTCTTTCTTGGAATTGTTAGTGCACAATCTACTAAGTATGGAAATAATGAATATACCTTGGAGCAACTAAGAATGAGTTCATTACTATTGTTCCTTGAAGACAAAGGCATGATTTATTAATGATCTTATCTCCTTGCCTAGTAGAGTTCTACTACCTTTGGGTAATTTGCATAGGATTTGTAGTCTTTCATTGTTTCTTAATCATTGAAGTCCATCCTTCATCCTTTGTTTAGGGTGCATGGAGTTCTTTCTCATGTTTTTAAAAGGGGACTTTGAGCCACGCAACCCTCAAGCATCACAGGATTTAACATTCCACATGAAAATTATATTCACTTCACAATTGTTATGCCACTATATTAGTTGATTTGTGTTGTGTGGTGCATTAGAACATGGATTTTCAATTAATGGTAAGGGGGTGGGGCAGGGTAGATAATATGAGACATGTAATTTCATAGCCAAGAAATAAAACTAGCTTTTTAGAATACAAATCTTGGTCTCTTTTCAAGACTTCTCAAGGTTGGAACAATTTAATTTGCAATATAATTTACTAGGATAAGCATTTTAATTTGCAACAATTGCTTTTAGAGTTCTTATGAATCATATTAACCCACTCTTTATCAAGATTGTCGATGGGTTGAGCAATTGGTTGAGTTTGAGCATGAGGAGCTTGGTTGGGTAGGGTAGCAAGTGGGTTCATCCTAATCATGAGAAGATACCCACGGAGTTGTGATTCAAAATTTGACATCAAAGTTGAAAGTAAGAAAATTGATACATCATACATGTTGCTTAATCCTATCATCCTCTTCCTGGATTAAGATATAATCCCTAAGGTCTCTTAATGTGGTAATTTATAGACAAATCCTCTAATGGCACATACAATAAAAGAAGTGGGGCAATCATGACAAATAAATCCACCTCTTAACTAAAACATATAGCATAGGAAGGAATAAAATGCATGGGAAGTTCAAGTTACTCAACCATCATAACAAATAGAGTTGGGTACACCACTCAATTGAAAAACTCCTATTGCAAGGCAGAAACACAACAACAATATTTGAATAGGACATACATTTTGCAAGTAGTTGATAATGACAACATAGAATGATTTCTTAAGGAATGGAAAAAGGAAAAGGGTTGTAGTTAAGCTACGATACCGTGGGAGTATCAATAATGTGATTCCCACAATTTCTTGATCTAACTAAGACTTAATTAATGCTATAGATGTATGCAGTTGCCAAATTAACCAATTGCGATGAAATTTTTATAGAAATTACAAATTTCATCTATCTTAGAGATAGAAATAGAGTCTATTATCCTTAGTAAGAATTATCCTTACCTTGTGGCAAGGAATTGGAACAAACTTCTAGAACATGTCTTTGTGCTCATGACTTGTAACAAAAGAAATTCATCTTGAATGTGGACTGCTCCTAAATCAAGAGGCGGAAAAGCACTACCAAAGCAGCTGGTGACCAGGGTAGCTATGAAGCCTGCACCGGCGACGAGTGGCCTGAAGAAAAGCTGCTCGGACCTGAGAAGCGGTGGCAGCATTGCAAGAAGCGGAGGCATATCTTGTTGGTCTCTGTGCCATTCACGCCAAGAGGGTCACCATTATGCCCAAAAATATTCAGCTCGCTCGCTCGCTCGCCGCATTCGGGGAGAGAGGGCATAAAACCGAACGTTTTTGCTTATGAAAATCAATTTTGTGTTTTCACACCACCATTCGGTTCTTTAAATTTATTGTTTCTGCTTTTAATCCTAATGGGTATGAAAGATTTAACTTCAACCAAAATAATGCAGTCCTGTTTTAATCCTAATTGTATGAAAGATTCAACTTTTATGCGTCAGTGGTATCGAAAGAATCTTGGCCCTCACAACCCACCGAACGAGATTAAATGCTACCTCGCTGCTCAGGTGAAACTGTTAAAGATTTTAAGTTAAAAAGGTTCTTTAAATTCGATCTCCCTCTACTACTGCTGTTAATCCTCTTTTAATTGCATTAAAGATATAATTTTTATGCGTCGTCGGTGGCCTCAAAAAATGCATCTGCACACACACAGGGAATCCACAATCACCGAATGTGATAAAATGATGTTCCTGCTAAGTTGTGTGTTAAAGATCTTTAAATTTGTTCTCCTTTAATTTCTCCCTATAATCCTTCTTTCATTCTATTCTATGAGAGATTTAATTTTTATGCGCTAATGGCATCAAAAGAGTGCATGTACACACAGACAGGCGTCTGCAACCTCCAAATGTGTGATTAAATTATGCCCTGCTACGCGTCTTTAAAGGACTAGGAGTCCAAATGTGTAATTAAATTATGCCCTGCTACGCGACTTTAAAGGACTAGGAGAACAAATTTAAAGATCTCTAACACAAAAGCTTTAATACTTTCACCCGAGAAGCAGGCGATCAAATTTTTAAATTTAAATCTTGCATACAATTAAAGAACCTATTTTAACACAGCCTGCTTCTGGGGTGAAAGTAGTGTTAAAGCTTTTGTGTTAAAAATCTAACCCACAGGTCCAAAAACCCTATCGGAGCCAAGTTTCGATCTTCGGACATGTGGGTTATGGGCCCACCACGCTTCCGCTGCGCCACTCCGATATCTGTGATGGGTAATATGTGTATCCGCACCCGCACTCCGATATGTGTAATGGGTAACATGTTGTGTTTTGATGTGTGTGATGGGTAATATGTTGTGTTAATATATATTCAATAACCAATCTTTCAATATATAGTAAAATATTTCAATTCACTTATCAAGCTCAGCCAAAGTAATTTAATAACCAATCCTTAAATATATAGTAAAATAGTTCAATTTAACTATCAAGCTCAACTTAATAACCAATCTTTAAATATATAGTAAAATACTTCAATTCAACTATCAAGCTGAACAAAACTAATTTAATAACCAAATTTTAAATATAGAAAAATAATTCAATGCAACTATTTAATCCACAATTTAATAAATAGTTCAATGCAACTATTTAATCCACTTGAATTTAACAAGTTCAAGAATTTCTTCTCTTTGGAAATCAATCATATTATCTTTTATTTTTCTCTTCCAAAATCAATCACACTATCTTTTACTTTTCTTTCTTTTATCATTACTTTTCACTCAAGTTTGGTGACAATTTGTTAATTTCTAATTAAGTAGTGTGTAGGAATACCTACACCCTTTCGTTTTCTTTATATTTTTATTTACCATGAACTAGTTGGAGGGGATAACATCCCATTGTTCCAACCACCCAGTCATCCCACGATTAGACAAGACCCACATTCTTACTTGTATTGTAGGCCCCATCACTAAAGAGCAACCAACAAATAGATATGTTTGAGGAGGTCGACTATATTTATATATATTTATTTGTTTCTCTTGATTATGGGCCTTACATTAAAGGCTCTTGAAATGTTGGATTAGATAAATAATATCACATGTTTTTCAACACTCTATTTAATTTGTGTCTATCAATAAAATGAAGTACATTAATCTACAATAATGGATTGTAGATTTCTGTGGTGTAGATTTTTAGAATCAAAGCTCAGAATCTCCATAGTTCTCATTTTTAAGTCTATGTTTTGAGTCTAAAACAAGACCCATCATCAAGACAAATCTGCAAAACAATTTGTGTTAAATAAATAGTGGAAAAATGACAAGAAAGAAAGCCGACCAGACAACTACTTAATGTTTTAATTACTAAATAATTTCATTTATTTTCAATTAATTTTTATATTAAGTTGAGTTTTAGTTATTTTGTTGTTTTAATATTACTAATGTTTAATATTTCATATTAATAATTATTTATCCCTTTTTTATAAAGTCTTATGTTAATTTAATTATTTTATTTTGTTTATTATTTTTAATTTACATGAAGCTTTGTTTTTAATAATGTCAAAGTGTAGTGTTTTCTTTCCTATCCTAAGTTTATGTAGAGGTCCTAGTAGATTATATTAAATGATTAAAAAGTTTGTTTATTATTCATTTTATAAGACCATATGCAGATTATAATGTCTACCTATTTTATTACTTATTAATCCTTAAAAAGTTCTAAGTTTCTATCCAATTTTAGCTTATGCATTAGATTGAAAGTTTTTGTTTTTTATATAAAATCAAAGAAAAGTACTTTTATATATCCTAATATTATGTAAAAAGGTCTTAGTAGATTATGTTACTAGATTTAAGGGTTTGCTTTTTCTTAATGTTATAAAAACCTATGTAGGTTATGTTGTCAACTATTTTTATCCTATTTTATCTTGTGATTAAGATTAATTGTTTTTGCTTAAAGTTGTATAGCTTTATTTTAGAGATATTTTAGAGTTTCTAGTATTATCCTTATACTAATTTTAATATTTTCCTTATACTAATTTTAGGATTATACGGTCCTATGTAAATTATATTACCTTGATGACTGTGTAGTTATTTAAATAGGAAAGGAATAGGTCAATTGATTATAACCCATAGATAAGGCTTGTAACCAATTGATCCTATAAACTAAGGTTTGCAGAAGGAAGGGGTTTACTTAAGGTCTAAGCTAATGTTAGGAGATTTAAAAGGGTATTTTAAAAAAAAATTACTTATAACTTATTAAGCTTCAAGAAGGGTAGCATGGTAAGGGCAAGGAGTAGGGTAAGGGTTTGATGTGAACAGGCGGGTAGAGGGAAGGAGAAAGGGTACGAGGTAGAGAAAGTGAAAGTCAATTTAAAGGTCATAAAGGGACGAAGGAAGAGTAGGGGTACAAAGAGGCAACGAATCAGGGGTGCGAGATGTTTTAATGGGACAGCACATGGACCCAGTTTTTGCTAACTTCTAAGCCTCCATCTCTATTTAGGTTGTGAGGGTGTTTTATGATTTCCAGGGCTTCACGTATTTTGCGTTTGAAATGATGTTTTTCTTTGGAATTTTTTTTTGTTTTAAATAATTTAATCAAAATTAATGAATGTCTATGTTACTGAATTTTTTTTTTATGTTTATATGATACAATTTTAATTGACTCGATGAAAGAGTCGAAGTTGTTAGATCAATAATGGTGGTTTCAAGCACATGGTATTGGTGACCCGCAATATTGAACCTATGGATTACATGTAATGAAGTTTTTAAAAGGCTTGATGATAATTGATTGTAATGTGTCAAGAGGTGAGTAGTGAAGGCTCCTTTGGTTGGCTCCGTTGGGTTTGGTTAAGAAAATAATAGATATTTTTGCTAGTTTTCTTCATAACGGTTTTCCAACATAAATGATGTGTTATGATTTATGTGCGTCATTGTTATGTGTGGTTATTGTAGTATTGTAATTTTCCTTGCATTATAAATCCTTACTTTGGTATCAGAGCAAGGTTAGACTTGGACTCTCAAATGAGAGTGGTCTATGGCAATCGAGTTGGGAATGAAAATGTTGTAGCAATTGTTGATCTAAATTTGATTTGGGTTTTTATATAATATAGACATAAAGGGTATGAATAAGAAAGTCCTCTTTAACATCAATGTAGTAAATTCATTTGAGACTTTATAAATCTTTATAAGGAAAATACAGTTATAACACTTTGAAACTCGATTAGGTTTATGGACATTCTTTACTTCTAAAAAATTAAATTACTTGCATATTATAGGTCTTAATAAGAGGAATACATTTATGTGTTCAAATACGTTATTATTCATTGATAACATATTATAAATTTCAAAAATAATTATGAAGAGTTTTACAATTTGCTAAGATTAATGTGCAATATTTTGCTTTTATTTTTATCACCAATATTTTGGTTTTATTTTTATCACCTTATTTTATCATATTATTACCTGTGTTGGCCCTAATTATCATGTCTCTACCTACAACATAGTTTTTTAGAGTAATTTATTACTTCTCGATGACTTCAAGATAATTTCTCTTGTTAGAAGTCATGAGCACAATGGTCTCCACAAAGGCATGCCCTAGAAGTTTTTTTCAATTCCTTGCCACAAGGTAAGGACAATTCTTCCTAAGGATAATACATCTATTTATATCTATCTCTAAGATTGATGAAATTTGTAATTGTATAAAAACTTCATCGCAATTGGGTACTTTAGAAATTGCATGCATCCATATAAATGATTATGTCTTAGTTCAAGGAAGTGTGGGAATCACATTATTGACACTCCCACAGTACCTGTAGCTTAACTACAAGTCTTTTACATTTTCCATTCCTTAATAAATCATTCTATGTTGTCATTATCAACTACTTGCAAAACCTATGTTATATTCAAGTATTGTTCTTGTGTTTTTGCCTTGCATTAGTATTTTTTCAATTGAATGATGTACCCAACTCTATATTGTTATGGTGTTCGAGTTCTTTGACCTTCCCATGCATTTTATCCCTTCCTATACTGTATTTTTCAGTTAAGAGGTGGATTTATTTGTCATAAGTTACCCCCACTTCTTTAATTGTATGTGTCATTAAAGGGCTTGTCTATAAATTACCATGTCAATAGAACTTAAGGATTATATCCTAATCAAAGTGGATTATGAGATGATTAAGCAACATGTGTGATGTATTGATTTTCTTACTTTCAGTTTTTATGTCAAGTTTTGAATCATAACATTCGTGGATATATTCTCGTACTAGGATGAGCCCACTTGCTACCCTCGCCAACCAAGCTCCTCAACCCATCGAAAAAATTGATAAATAGTAGATTGATATCACTCATAAGAACTCTAAAATCATACGTTGCAAATTAAAATGTTGATCCTAGTAAATTAAATTGAAAATTCAAATGTTGCAACCTTGAGAATTCTTGAAAAGCAACCAAGGTTTGTACTCTAAAAAGCTAGTTATATTTCTTATCCATTAAAATACATGCCTCTTCTCAGCTCTACCATTCCATCTTACCATTAATTGAAAATTTGCATTCCAATGCACCACTCAAATGCAAATCATCTAACATAACAATAATGAAGTAAATATAATTTGCATGTGGAACATTAAATCATGTGATGAGCTTGGGGGTTGTTTGGCTCAATTCCCCTTTTAAAAACATGAGAAAGAACTCCACACACCCTAAAACAAAATATGAAGGAAAAAATTCAATGATAAAGAAACAATTAAATGCTACAAATCCCATGTAAGCTGAAGGATAAAATTCAATGACAAAGAAACAATTAAATGCTAAAAATCCCATGTAAGCCCAAATGTAGTAGAACTTGTTGAATTTTTCCTTAGGCCCTAGATTTGGTGTGAGGCTAATCACGCACACAAACAACTAGGAACCCTCAACTTTTTAGCACTTTGCATGACAAAAATATTCAACAGTGAAATCAATTTAGTGGAGCCAAAAGCTCAATCATTTTGTTAGCTAATCAATAAAATAATCATTTGGATCTTGTACCAAATAGCATGGCCCTTAATCACTAGTATAACTAGTATACATAGTTACTATACAACATTAGGTTGTAATCTGCAACATCAAATCTGCAATCTTCCCAATGAGAAATAGACAAGAGTATTTGGCAAGGTGGTGCAATGGATGATGAGCCCCGAACTTAGATGTATACATTATGTACTAGGGGAAGCACCCATTATGAGGATGCTCCCCTCTCTTTTTAGATCATTTTTTTCTAGTGATGGACAATCGATGTACATAAACCTTATTTTTTGATATATATACATATTTTTGTGGGTTTTATGAAGTTTCATTTTTATTATAATGCGATGCATGCTTATTTTGATTGATGGGATGGATAATGTTTATTTTTTCCAAAGAACAATTCGTAATTCTTCATTATATAATAAGAAAAATTACGTGTTTCATTTTCAACATATCATCTATACTGGGATAAAGTAGATTCTTATTCTCCAAAGAGACTAATAACCGACTACATAAATGTCTAGTATAGGGATCAAAACAAAAATAAATATGTACAATATACAACAAATATATAAAAGCTTTGTCAATAAATAGTATCAAAACCAAAAATTTTCAGTCTGATCTAGATTGCCCCTGGAACAATCATGTCTTTAATGAAGGGTCGATGATAATATTGGTACTCCTAGGTACCCTCCTGCATCGAGATGTGCCATCTGCCCCATTCTAACTACGTGGCTTCCTTGGATAATTGATCAACCACCTAATTTATCTGCTTCTAAATATGAGAGAGGACAATAAATTCAAAATATGATTTAAATGTAAATACCTCATCCAGTAGTGCTCTAAGAATGTGAGTGTGACAATGTGTCTTCAAACTGAACCAGTTAGTAATGATTTGTGAATCCCCAAAGATCTGTATCATATTGCAACCTTGTTCACAAGAAAAAATAAGGAGAAGCCTAAGGCCATTTAGTTCCGCATAATTATTGGTGTCCAGGCCAAGCCCCATCTTATGGTGGAAAAAATGTGTATCAGATAAGTGAAGAACAACACAACCTCCACATCCATTCACATTGGATGCCCCATCAAAATAGGCCCACAAAGTTGATCGATCAATTGTTTCTGGGATGATGGTTCTTTTGCGGTTCGAAGGCTCGTCATTTGGTATTATCTAATAGATGGTGGAGATATTTTTTCTGATGCTTTCCTAGTCCGCAAACTTACCCAGGAATATACTCTAATTCCTTGCAATCCAGGTCCCCCAAGCAATGAGAAGTGGGAGGTTCTGATCCTTGAGTCGACATGACTCCTTCCACCAGGTGTCCCAAGCCGAACACACAGAGTTACCACACCAATCGAGTGAGCATCCCACGAATGTGGTCATGATACGCCAAATTTTTTTGCTAGCCAGATAGTCTAGTAAGAGGTGATTCACATCTTCTACATGTGAGATTGTCTTATGTGGGATTCAAATTGGATAGTATACACCACATAAACAATTTAGCTTTGGGTGGTGCTTTCAGCTTCCACAAATGTTTCCACCACCAAATTTTATCATGGGGTTCCAGAGTGTTACAGAGAATGGTATAGCCAGCTTTTGGAGTATAGGTGCCGCTGGGGGAAATTTCCCATAAAATTTCATCCTCTCGATTAGATAAACGAGTGCTGGTGATTCTAAGTGTCCATAGATATCAATTCCAATCAGGCCACCAATGCATGGGAATGGCTAGCGCCTGTGCAGAAAACCAAGCCTGTGAGGCCCAAGTAGTAATAAGTGGATCCGCTACCTGAGAAATGAAATGATGCCCCGACCTAGCCAAATGTTTCCTGATACCCAATGACAGTTTGAAATCATTTCCACATCCCGACCAGGCATCCACCCCAATATTAAACTTTTCCCAGGATCTAATGCGCCACCAGAAAATTTTTAATAAGGTGGATAGATCGGGAGATGGCCTTCCAAATGATTGATGAGCTAGGGGGGGGGGGGTAGAGTGTGGCCTCTGATCCAGTCCAAGGTGGAGGAGGGATTGATGTATTTTGAGAAAGTTACTTTTTGCCACAGACTGTGACTGACGATGAGATTCCAGCCCATCTTGGTAGCAATTGATGTGGTGAAGTGATTGAGATCCTTAAGCCCCCAACCTCCCCATCCTTTTGGTTTTGCAATATTTTTCCAAGCGATCCAGGCATAAGCACAACCATCCTTCTTGCCTCTCCAAAGAAATCGTCTGTAGATTTTTTGGATTATAGCTATCACACCTTTAGGGATCCAAGCCAGTGACATCCAATAATCTAGGATGGCCTCCAGGACAGATTTGATCAGCACGAGCCTGTCGACTCTGTAGAGCCATCTTTGTTGCCATATGTTGATTCTATAGTCAACTTTATCAATAAGCTAGTTCCAATATTTTATGCAGTAATCATTTGGTTTGAGGTGAAATCCGAGGTAGTTTAGGCCCTCTTCCAGGTCCTTACAGACAAAATGGAAGAGTCCCAAAGCTTGTCTACATTAAAAGGTCGAGCAGCGCACCATAATGATGGTGGATTTCCTATGATTGGGGTCTATTGCAATAGCCTTACTTATCATCCATTCAGAGGTTGACGGAGCTCTGGCGCCATGAGAAAAGACTAATAGAGGCTTCTTATTTTCATTATATTCACGGGGTGGCGAAGTCTTAGACTCCTCCACCTTGCTCTCCTTCATACGACTTCTCTTGGAGGGGCATGTCTCAGCCATTGCTGTGCTATTTTGTTATCACGCTCTATTATTTCCTGATTTATATGTATACCCAAGTAGCATTTTTAGACCATCACAGCATTCAAATCTTACAATACCGAGTTGCATGCCCCCTCCTCCTGGCCCCCGCCCGCCCCCTTAAAAAAACAAACCGACGTCGATAATGTTTATTATTCTTATGTGTCTTGATGATGGTTTGAATGTAACACTTGCCATTCTAGGATTTAATTAGCTATGCGTTCAACATGATTTTAATTTCTTTGTATATGAAAAAATGTGATATGATCAAAACGATGTGCTAACAGTTGTGCATGTAGGTATTTCCAAAAGAAACAAGGGCCATAGACATGGAAACTTCAATTCAATTGTGATGCGATAGGATGAGATTCAAAGAATACATGAAAATGACAAATACCTAACTAGGAGGCATCAACCAAAAGGAATATGATGGCATCGAAAGCAGCTTGATTATTATTAGCTGACCCAATGTAGACACTTTTATGTGGAGAATAGTCTGAGTAGGAGAGTAAACTTCCCAGGCTTCCACAACGAGGTTTTGTGACCATCGAGAAGCACCATCAGTGAACCCATTATAGTAAGCTAGTGGATGATCCATATGTGACACATGATAAGACTAAAATTTAGAGTACATCAGCAATGAGGCAATCATAAAAATAAATCATGGTACATAGTAACATCATAATTTCAAAAACGTAGGGTTAGAGATGGAATTTCTTGAGGTAGAGCCCGTTGTCATAGTATTTGAGACGAGTCTCATCAGGTTCTGCTAACATGTAGGCACCTTTCAAAAGGAAATGTTTAACATTGTATGGCCCTTTCCATTTGGTTTCAAACTTTCCAGGTCCTAGGGCTTCGTTGGCAACATCATCCCAGAGTACTAAATCCCTCCCATTGAATGAGAAAAGGGTGACATGGTGATTAAAGTAGGCCTTGGTTCGTTTTTTGCGGGCTTAATTATGCTAGAGGGATACTCCTCAAATTTTATGGATGTGCTCATGTTGGATGAGCCTTTGTTCTAATGAAGAAGTATCTAGGAAAATATCGATGCTCATGTGTATGGTAGGGATCTCACACTCAATAGGGAGTATGACCTTGATGCCATACACTGAGTGAAATGGAGTAAATCCAGTGGACGTTTTTACCGAGGTACAATATGCTGATAAGGCAAATAAGAGCATGTGGTTCTAGTTTATTTTATGTTTGTTCACCATACATTGTAACTTCATTTTTAAGAATTTGTTTACAAATTTTACTTGGCCATTAGACTAGGGGTAGTATGGAGAAGAAAAATCATGAGTGAATGGTAAGGAGTTGAGATATTTGTTGGAATATCTCATCCTCAAAATTATTTTCACTGTCAATACGCGTTCCTTTTTCACGCCAAACCCCTTTATGACATGGTTAAAGAAAAATTGAGCAATGGCCGTATCAACATTGTTGTTAAATGTGGGCATGGTTTCAAACCATTTGGTGAATTAGTCGATTGCGACTGCAATGTAATTGTGGCAATTTAGGGATGGAAGATTGCAAGTCATGAATTCGCTTAGAAAATATGTTGGTAGCAATGACAAGATGTAAATGGGCGCAAGATGTTCTGGCTTTAATGGAATATCATTGGTAGCATTCACATCATTTAACCATTTGGATGCAATCGTGGAAAAGATTTGTCTGAAAATAACCAATGTGGAGGATATTTTGTGTGTTATCCATCCTCGAGAGGTGGCCACCACGGGCCCTGCTATGGCATTCATTTAAGACTTTCTTAGCTTTTTCAATTGCAAGGCATCGATGAAGAATGGTGTCCATGCCTTGATGATAGAGAACATCTCCAATGAGGAGGTAGTGTGGTGTTTGATGGAAAATGCACCTTGTATTATCGCATGTGAGTTAAGGATTGAAATTTTGATTTTGTAGGTAAAGGAGAATGTCATAGTACCAAGGGTCGTATGTCGATATACTGAATGGGTGTTCATCTCAGAAAGAATCATTCACAGGGGATCTTTGAGATTCTGAGGGGAGACCAACGATGAAGTTTGTATGGATGAGGGTTTTTTTGCTTTTAGGGGAAGAAAATTGTAGGTAAAATTCTTGTAGAATAACAACCCATCAAGCGCATTTATGATTCATCATATGGTGAGTGAGAAAGTATCACATGTTAATTTTTCAATATTGTTCTATGGTGTATCAATTACTTTAGCCCAATTTACTATTCATTAACAGTGCATCCAAATATAAGCAGTGTAAATAATCATAAACAGTAACCGAAGATAGAAAAATGCATGCAGTGACAAATAAGACAACAACACAACCATAAGAGACAATAGATTGGTCCAAGACCAAGGAAAAATGTCACTTTGGGGGAAACCCTTTCAAATCTTCTTCTTCAATAGATCATCATAAAAATTTTTCAACAAAGAGTACAATGATCCCAATACATATATGCAGCAGAAATAAACAGATCATATCTATAGATCTGCAGATCTACGATATCAAAAGCACGGATCTAATGTATCACCAAAACCAAGTGATCTTAGTTGCCCAGTTCTAGATATAGAACCATAATGCTGCCAGTGAATGTTCTGAAGCGACTATGACTACGTGACGGGTGAATGATGATGTTTCACAAGAAACTGACTGTGATCCAAATAATATCTACCCAGTAAATACCTTAACTGCGACCTTAAGATGGTTTTCCCACGGTTGAAGCACCCATAACCACAACCTGGGTGTTTTGTTCCTACGGATGAGGGTCTGATCAGCCTGGAAACCTAGTCACGTCCTGAAGACTATCTGCCCACGATTTTACCAGCTCAATCGCAGCCTTGAAATTACTTGTCCATGGTTCTGGCTAATATTAAACACTACATTTCTATGGTCTGGGCGTGGTTATGGCCCAAAACACCCAGATCAGATGCGAGACCCTATCTATGATCATGATCCTTAGCGCGAGCTTCTCCTGATGTACCCGTGTGAGCCAAAAACAAAAAATATGAACCAATACCTGGAGAAAGCATGAAGAAAATATCATAAGAGAATGTGTCCAAATTAACTTGGGGTCTCTTCTATTATTACTTTGTGAGGGACCACTTGGGGCTTTGACCAAATCCACATGCATTTAGGCCAACCCATAAAATAATAAAATAATTCTTAACTTAACTTTTTATTAACCAATTAGCACAATCTATAGGTTGATTTTGGTCCTCTCGAAAATAGGAATATAATAAAATTATAATATTAACCATATGAGTTTTCCAATGTGGAGCTGAATCTAGTTTAAAAACATTAACACTCCCTCTCAACTAGGAAGAATTCCACTTGCTAATCTCTGCTTGTATATCTTTACATCAAAGTGTCATCACGACTCAACTCCATCTGCTACAAATTTCTCGAATCTATAAGAAGAAGAATCAGGGAGAAATATCTTTCACCTGTTCCTAGCAACAAGATAATACAACACACAGGGGAGCACATCTCCAACTGTGGGTCCTCATCAGGGAGCTCAGCCTCAACCCGAAATAATGAAAGGGGAGAAACTCTCAACCCAATCATGTCGCCTACTAATCTTCCCATCAATGTATCTCATCAGTCAAGTGGTAGAACATCTCCATCATAATCAACTTGGGTTTTACACCCCAAGTACACTCTCAACTCATTGGCCAAACGAAGAGTGGTATTCCCATCAAGCCTTTCTTGAGGGTATGATTCCAACTGGGATGTACTCCACATAGACCAAATAGGGGAGCAACATCTATGATCCTATGAAGATAGGGGAGAAACATCTCAACCCTGTATAAAATATAGGAAAATTCCATATTGTCTGTTGATCATAATCCATTCCCCATAAAATTTCAGAGGCCATCTGGTTCAAAGCTCTCAATTTCCCCCCTTTTCAGCCTTGTAAAATCATCCTTACGGCTATCATTACCATTTCCCGCTTCCAAATCACATTATAAAATGTTGGAAATTCATATTTGAAAATATTCGAGGCATAGCTCCTTTAGCCCTAGCCCCTCCGCTCCTTTCCTCCACGGGACCAAAAGCCAGAACCAAGAGCAAAAGAACTAGGCGCTTATCAAAGAATATCGGGTGCGTTCTGAGCCGTCCGATCAGGCCATAGATCAACGTACCTCAACCCTCCCACCGTTGTGGTCCCCGCGCCCAAAACATTGTTCAAAACTGGGTGGTATGTATCGCACCGCCTTTCGGCGGTAGGCGATATTTCTCCTTGGACCAGCGATTCCATACAACGCTCACCACGTGTCCCCGCATACAGCTTGAATACCGCCCTCCATCGTGCATTAATGTTCGACCAAAGTCACGCAACGATATTCATCACAACTGTCCGATCTGAGGGCCTTCATCCGACAGTCGTCGCGCTCCGAAGCTGCACGAGTTTTAGTCCAAGTGTACAGTGCTCTTAGCCCACAGTCCATCGCCTCCAACGCTTTTCTAACCATCGATCTCCTCCCAAGATCAGACGGTCAAGATCTGATCACCCCGCTTTTGACCAGCTCCCAAAGTCAGTCCTCCGCGTCATCCATTCCTCGTTGTTTCGATATCGTGCCGCTTGTCCTCCAGTTTTCCTCCACGTTCTCTCCGCCACCCCAGACCTATATTTTTCTCATTTCTTCGTTCCTTACGTATTTTCACGTTCATTTTCACATTTCATTAGTTCTCTCTATGGTCATCCCACACTGTTGCGCTGCATTTTTTTTGTCACCACCCTGCGCTGCTTCACCATTTCGCTAGTCTGTACGACCGCTTCCATTAACCCCGCCACATCTTCCATCCTCATATGCTTGGATTTCTTAACATGTTCTCGGATTTTGCAGGTTTATAGCGATGGAGAATTATCATAATTTCTAGCCTCCATTACAAAAGCCGAGTACGCTCCAAAGAACCATTTATCAGAGGCAAAATTATGGAAAAAGGATTTGGGAAGCTGTTACGACACGAATTTCATTAAAGGAGCAGGGGAAAAATCTATCAAACCCTCCAGAGTCATTCAAAGCATAGATTGTGGCAGATGGAAACATTAATGTTGCGGCAAGGAGTATCAGTCAAATGATAAATGAATTCAGTGTTCAACATTGAAGATTTCAAATCTTAATTCAAGATCTAGAAGGCAGAGGGTACAATGCACAAGAAACAATACCCTCCAGGTTTTATTTCAGATGAGGTTTCTTTCAACAAAGGACAAAATTTTCATATGGTTTTATCTCAATACCGTGTTCCTAAAGAGGATTTCACCCAGTGCATTTATTTCAGAGAGCAGGCTACAGAGTACCTACAACACCACCTAGTCTTTCAACAGTATGGGCGGGCATTGTTTCTGCCATTTTGTTTAAATTAGACAATTAAATGTTCATCACCTACTTCATTTACTAGGTTTGGGTTTCTCCTATAAAAACCATAAAGAAACGCATTGTAAAGGTTCCATATTTTTATCAGAAAATTATGCAGTGAAAGGCATTTTTGTATACATTTTATAGAACTTTTGTATGAAGGCTCAAAGCCCATAGGGTCTTAGTGAGGAGGAGTTCTATATGTCAAAGAGGATTCTGGTCTTTGGTATTTCACAGTCTGTAACTCTCTTTATTATGTTATATTAATAGAACATTTCATTTCATCCATCTTTCTTGTATCATGTTTTGGAATGCGAGTGGCTCACTGATTTCTGGTATGGATTCATCCTAGTTGGTGCCCATGCTCGGATCAGTCAAGCACTTTAAATATGGTTCATGCATGATATTCTGTTCCATTACTCATCTAAACCATACTTCTGCTATATCAGTTGCTTTGGGAGGGTGCTTTTAAAATTCTATTATCATGTATGGGTTCTTAGATTGGTAAGCCCATGCATGGTGGTATTGTATATCTGGGTATCAGCTCAATGTTAACTAGTATCTTCTTAATATTTATTTCACTACATGCACCTTCTGATAATTTATGTCTGTGATCATAATCCGATCCCCATAAAATTTCACAGGCCATCTGGTTCAGAGCTCTCAATTTCCCCCCTTTTCAGCCTTGGAAAATCATCCTTACGACTATCATTACCATTTCCCTCTTCCAAATCACATTATAAAAGGCTGGAAATTCATATTTGAAAATATTCGAGGCATAGCTCCTTCAGCCCTAGCCCCTCTGCTCTTTTCCTCCACGGGACCAAAAGCTAGAACCAAGAGCAAAGGCACTAGGTGCTTATCAAAGAATATCGGGCGAGTTCTGAGCCGTCCGATCAGGCCATAGATCAACATACCTCAGCCCTGCCGCCGTTGTGGTCCTCGTGCCCAAAACACTGTTCAAAACCGGGTGGTATGTATCGCACTGCCTTTCGGCGGTAGGCGGTATTTCTCCTTGGACCAGCGATTCCATACAACGCTCACCACATTTCCCCGCGTATGGCCCGAATACCGCCCTCCATCACGCATTAATGTTTGACCAAAGTCACGCAGCGATATTCATCATAGCCGTCCGATTTGAGGGCCTTCATTCGACAGTCGTCGCGCTCCGAAGCTGCACGAGTTTTAGTCCAAGTGTACAGTGCTCCTGGCCCACAGTCCATCGCCTCCGACGCTTTTCTAACCGTCAATCTCCTCCCAAGATCGAACGGTCAAGATCTTCTCACCCCGCTTTTGACCAGCTCCCAAAGTCAGTCCTCCACGTCATCCATTCCTCGTTGTTTTGATATCGTGCTGCCTGTCCTCCAGTTTTCCTCCACGTTCTCTCCGCCACCCCAGACCTATATTTTGCTCATTTCTTCGTTCCTTATGTATTTTCATGTTCATTTCTGCATTTCATTAGTTCTCTCTATGGTCATCCCACACTGTTGCGCTACATTTTTTTTCGTCACCACCCTGCACCGCTTCACCATTTCGCTAGTCTGTACAACCGCTTCCATTAACCCCTCCACATCTTCCATCCTCATATGCTTGGATTTCTTAACATGTTCTCGGATTTTGCAGGTTTATAGCGACGGAGAATTATCATAATTTCCAGCCTCCATTACAAAAGCTGAGTACGCTCCAAAGGACCATGTAACAGAGGCAGAATTATGAAAAAAGGATTTGGGAAGCTGTTACGACACGAATTTCATTAAAGGAGCAGGGGAAAAATCTGTCAAACCCTCCAGAGTCATTCAAAGCACAGATTGTGGCAGATGGAAACATTAATGTTGTGGCAAGGAGTATCAGTCAAATGATAAATGAATTCAGCGTTCAGCATTGAAGATTTCAAATCTTAATTCAAGATCTAGAAGGCAAAGGGTACAATGCACAAGAAACAATACCCTCCAGGTTTTATTTCAGATGAGTTTTCTTTCAGGAAAGGACAGAATGTTCATATGGTTTTATCTCAATATCGTGTTCCTGAAGAGGCTTTCACCCAGTGCATTTATTTCAGAGAGCAAGCTACAGAGTACCTACAGCACCACCTAGTCATTCAACAGTATGGGCGGGCACTGTTTCCGCCATTTTGTTTAAATTAGACAATTAAATGTTCATCACCTACTTCATTTACTAGGTTTGGGTTTCTCCTATAAAAACCATAAAGAAACGCATTGTAAAGGTTCCAGATTTTTATCAGAAAATTATGCAGTGAAAGGCATTTTTGTACACATTTTATAGAACTTTTGTATGAAGGCTCAGAGCCCATAGGGTCTCAGTGAGGAGGAGTTCTATCTGTCAAAGAGGATTCTGGTCTTTGGTATTTCACAGTCTGTAACTCTCTTTATTGTGTTATATTAATAGAACATTTCATTTCATCCATCTTTCTTGTATCATGTTTTGGAATGCGAGTGGCTCACTGATTTCTGGTATGGATTCATCATAGTTGGTTCCCATGCTCGGATCAGTCAAGCGCTTTAAATATGGCTCATGCATGATATTCTGTTCCATTACTCATCTAAACCATACTTCTGCTATATTAGTTGCTTTGGGAGGGTGCTTTTAAAATACTATTATCATGTATGGATTCTTAGATTGGTAAGCCCATGCATGGTGGTATTGTATATCTGGGTATCAACTCAATGTTAACTAGTATCTTCTTAATATTTCTTGCACTACATGCACCTTCTGATAATTTATGTCTGTGAAGTATTTCTGAATCGGCCCGCTTTGCAGTAAACTGTCTCTGAAGCTGCAGTTGAGTATATTCCTATTATTATTCATACTCCACTTCCTCCTCCTCTTCCTCCTCTTACTCATCAAACTATCGCACTACCTCCACCTCCTCCAATGGCTAATTTTCCAGCCACCTTGATGAATAAATATGCTCCCCTGGCACTACCCCAAGTGTTGAATGATATTCCCCAAGATTATCTGAAGATCTTGCCCAGATTCAATGGGGAAAACGAGATCGACACCCAAAAACACCTTGAGACTTTCTGCTCCTTTGCAGAGAACTTTAATGTTGAACATTTAGATGTGGTATTAAGACTGTTTGTGAAATCTCTAGATGGTGAAGCTCAAAAATGGTTTAAGACATTGGCTAGCCATTCTATTACCACTTGGGATAACATGGAAGACACTTTTCTCAGGAAATGGGGAGAGAAAAAGGATCACGGAAATTGTCTCATTGAGTTCAATACACTTAAGAAAAGACACAATGAAGGAGTGTCAAAATTTATCAAGAGATTTAATAAGTTGTATATGAGTCTCCTTGCTGATATGAAACCCCATCAGACTGCTACAAAGGTTGTTTTTGTAGCAGCATTTGATTCGAAGTTTGGTTTCTCTCTCAGAGAAAGAAAGCACGCTACTCTGGATGATGCTCAGGTAGATGCACTAGAGTTGGAAGAAAAATTTTCCTCCAATGTTAAATTAAAAGGAAAATCTGAACAAGATTCTAGAAGAAGGGGAAAAGAAAAGGTGTCTACCTCTAGTTAGGACAGAGACTCAGAAAAAATGGAAGAAATGAGAAAATTAGCGAAGAAAATGGTCAAGCTTGAACTGGAAGCCAAGAATTTAGCTTTCAAGAATTTCCGGAATGCTCCAAACAGAGGTTACAACCCTCAGTATAGGAAACCACCCTTGCAAATATTGCCAAGGGAAGCAAAGGAGCAATAGGATCAAGTACCACACCCATTATACCTGGAAGGCCCAGTAGATGACTCCACTGAAGATGCTGCCTATGGAATGGAGGATGAAAATATTTCCTTTTCAAATAGTGATGGAGAGGGATGCCCTTTACAAGGGAATGGTGAAGCTGGGTGCTCATTGCAAAAAGAAGAAAAGATCAGAGACCTTGAAGAAGCATAATTTGATCATTATTGTAAACAATCTGATGATTTCATGCAAGCACATTTCAATAGAAGATATGATCTCAGATCTTCTAGGAAGAGGACTCGTACCCAAGAGCAAGAAGAAGAGCTACCCCAGAAGGAAGCACCTGCTCAGGAGGAATCAACAATGCAGAAAGCTACAGGCAAAGGTAAGGGACCTCTAAACAAACCTTTGCAGTCTAATAATCAAATTCCTTCCTCCTCAAAAGCAGTCATTTCCCCTAATGTTAGGTCTGTGTTAGAAGAAGTCAAACCCCCAGTTGAAAATAAAGAACCCAAAGAGGTTGTGATATAAAAATCCCCTCCTACTTTCAGTTTGCAAAAAGAACTTGAAAAAGTCAAAATCCCAGTCCCCTTGACTGAACTGTTGAAACAACTAGCATATCAATCTCAAGTCACATCTTTCATGCTCCCTCCAGAAGCACCAATCATCCCAGATAGTCTCAACCTTCAAGAAGAGAGACCCATGGTAGTTTTTGGCCCACATGTTGAGGAGATAGATCCCTCTACTCCTCCCTTCTATGTGTCTCTAGTAATCCATGACCCGCTATTACATAACTGTATGCTAGATTCTGGAGCTTCCCACAATCTTATGCCTCTATCAGTCATGGAACAACTAGGTTTACAAATCGCACGTCCATACAAAGGCCTCTACTCATTTGACTCCAAAAGAGTTAAATGCTTGGGGATGATCAAGGATTTGGTGGTCAATTTGGCCCAAATCCCAGCAAAAAGTGTGGTAATGGATATCGTGGTGGCTGACATCCCAGCTCGTTTTGGTATGTTGCTGTCAAGGTCCTGGGGGACAAAAATTGGTGGATCACTCAAGATGGATCTAACATATGCCACAATCCCAGTTTTTGGTGGCCAAGAGAGGAGGTTATACAGGGAGACTAGATTCGTCAAGATGGTGACTAAGGCTGACAATTCTGTAAATTCACCAGTCTACAGTAAGGAAGGACATTTTTCATGCTTGATGCTTGAAGAAGATCAAGATTATGCTCATGAACCATCCTTTTGCCAGATCAAGAGTTAGCAACCCTCAGAGAACATGGAAGCAGGAATATGGACACTACATTTTGATGGAGCAAATTCAAAAGAAGGAAATGGAGCTGGAGTGCTATTGATTTCTCCTGCAGGCAAATGGATCCCACTCTTTCAAATTAGAATATGAAGCCACCAATAATGTGGCCAAATATGAAGCACTTCTGTTAGGATTGCAGACAACCAGGAATATGAACATACGAAACTTAAAAGTTATGGGAGATTCAGAACTGGTGGTTAGGCAATTCAAGAATCTGTGTCAGACCAAACATCCTAGGCTAATTGCTTATAGGAATGAAGTTTGGGATATGGTAGAGAATTTCTTCTTGGCATTCAATATCCAGTTCATGCCCCGAGAACAGAATAGGATGGTTGATTCCCTTGCTGTGGCTGCTAGCACATTTCGACCACCTCAGAACCCTCTTTTAAGATATGAAGTAGAGGTGCGTTATCGGCCTTCAATCCCAGATAACATCAAGCACTGACAGGTATTTGAAGATGAAGAACATATGAAGAGATTCCTGGAAACAGTGGGAGAATTCTCCAATATGGAGATTGATGATGAAGAAGAGGTAGAATCCGAAGATATTTCAAAAAGAAACTGGGAGGAAAAAGTGGCAGGTAACAAAGTGTTGCAGTTAAAGAGAAACATAATACCTAGAGGACTGGTGCCTTTAGAAAGATTATTTGACAAGAATGATGTCCCATTGCAGCCAGGCAAAGTGGTGGAGGAAAATCAGGTAGAAGACCTGAATTTGGGTACTGAGGCTGATCCCAAAATTGTAAAACTGTCTAAGAAGATCCCTGGAGAATATAGAAAGCTATATCAGAAATTATTCCAGTCTTACAGCGATGTGTTTGCATGGTCCTATCAGGACTTGAAGACTTTTGATATCAATGTTATGCAGCACAAAATTCCACTGAAAACAGATGCAAAGCCCCATAAGCAGAAGCTCAGACAAATAAACTCTCTGCTGCTGCCTTCTATTGAGAAAGAAAAAAAAAAGCTGCTGAAGGCCAAAATAATTGTGCCATTGAGGTACTCTGAATGGGTGGTAAACCTTGTCCCTGTACGCAAGAAGAATGGAGAAATAAGGTTGTGTGTGGATTTCAAAAATTTAAACAGAGCATCCTTAAAGGATAATTATCCACTTCCCAAAATGGATTACATCCTGCAGAAAGTGGTTGGATCTTCTAGGATGTCAATGATGGATGGATTCTCTGGTTATAACCAGGGGGCTGTACTTCCAGAGGATCAAAAGAAGACTGCTTTCACCACACCATGGGGTACATTTATGTATGCCAGGATGCCTTTTGGGCTGATTAATGCAGGGGCCACTTTTCAAAGGGCAATGGACATTGCTTTTGCTGGGGAGCAGGATAAATTCCTGGTGGTCTACCTCGATGATATCACTGTATTTTCCAAAAATAATGCTGAGCACATCGAACATCTGCGGAGAACTTTTGAGAAATGCAGAAGGTATGGTCTCTCTCTGAATCCTCAGAAGTCTTTATTTGCATTAGAAGAGGGAAGGCTTTTGGGCCATATCGTGACTAAATATGGGGTGAAGATAGATCCTAAGAGGGTAGAGGTTATAAACAGTATTGCTTTTCCCATAAATAAGAAAGAGGTGCAAGTATTTCTAGGGTGCATTAATTTCTTGAGAAGGTTTATCCCTAACTATGCTGAGATAGTTAGGCATATAACAGATATGCTAAAGAAGAATAATGAGGTAAAGTGGTCACGAGAATCACGGGAGGCATTTACCAGGATAAAGAATGCTTTTGCAGAAGCCCCTGTGCTGGCTGGACCAAATTATGATAAACCTTTCATTATTTTTTATTTTTCATCACCTCATACAATAGCAGGAGTCTTACTGCAGAAAAATGAGGAGGGGTATGAGCAGCCTATTGCCTTTTTCAGTCAAGTTCTCCATGATGCAGAATTAAAATACCACATATTGGAAAATCAAGCATATGCTCTAGTGAAATCCCTCAAAGCATTCCATGTATATATCTTACAGTCCCACATCACTGCATTTGTGCCTGCAGCTGCTGTCAAAGATATCCTTATTCAGGGGGATAGTGAAGGAAAAAGGGGTAGGTGGATTGCTAAAATACAGGAATATGACTTAGAAATCCGCCCTACTAAGCTGATCAAAGGACAGGGGCTCGCCAAAATGTTATCTGAATCAAACTATCAAGCCCTGGGCATAAATCTGTCCATTATAGCAGCTGAAGAATCTGAGGAGAAAGAAGAACGACATGGAATTGGGGTGGCTACTCCGGAAAAACATGTAAAGTACCTCACCAGTCAGTGGTACAAAGAGATAGTAGAATATCTCCTTACATTTAGCCACCCTCCAAGCTGTGACAAAACTAAATACAGAGCACTGAGATTGAAATCATAGAAGTATATAGTCGCCAATGGCTGGCTATACTAGCGAGATCCCTCAGGCATCTTACTCCTGTGTCTCACAGAGAATGAAGTCGCGAGTATTATAGCGGAATTCCATGAAGGGATTTGTGGAGGCCATTACAGCTGGAGGGCCACAACTCATAAAATTCTGAAAGTTGGCTTCTATTGGCCAAAGCTTTTTGGGGATGTTTTTGCCAAGGTAAGAGCATGTGATAAATGTCAGAAATTTGCCGAGAAACAGAAATCTGCATCGTTTCCCCTTATTCCAATGCATGTGGATGGACCGTTCAAAAAATGGGGTATTGATTTTATAGGTGAAATACATCCCCCATCAAGTGGACAACATAAATGGATATTAACAACCACATATTTTTTCACCAAATGGGTGGAAGCCATACCTGCAAGGAATGCTACAGATACTGTGATCATAAAGTTCATGGAAGAAAACATCATATCCAGGTTTGGCTGTCCTGCTAGGATAGTGACTGATAATGCACAGGCCTTCAAGTCTACAAAATTTATGAATTTCTGCCAGCAATACAATATCATACTGAGTCACTCTACAGCTTACTATCCACAAGGAAATGGCTTGGCAGAGTCTTCAAATAAAACTCTGGTGAGGGCCTTGAAGAAGACTATCAATGAAAATCAGAAGAATTGGGATTCCCAATTGAAATTTTCTCTATGGGCTAATAGAATCACCAGCAAGAGAGCAACTGGGAAATATCCCTATGAATTGGTATATGGACGAGCAGCAGTTTTTCCTGTACAGCTGGCTTTACCAGTGGCCCGCTTCATGCAAGAAAGCCAGGAGGAACCTGATGATATGATCAGGAGAATCAATCAATTGGTGGAATTAGAAGAAACACGGGGCCAAGTAAATGAAAGGCTAACAGAGTATCAGGAGAAGATGAAACACATCTTTCATCAGCATGCTAAAGACAGGAATTTGCAAGTTGGTGATCTGGTACTCAAGTGGGACATCCGGAGAGCTGAGAAGGGAAAACATGGTAAATTCGACCCCCTCTGGTTTGGTCCTTTCAAAATTGTGGAACAGGGGGGCAATAATACTTTCAGGTTGGAGAATTTACAGGGCGACTTGCTGGATGCCCCTGTAAATGGTCAATTCCTTAAACCCTATTTCTAGTTCTAATCCAGGCAGGGGCAGCCTGATGTACTATACTGTATTTTATTTTTGTTTTATCTTTGTTCAAATAATGTTGGCGTGGTGATGAGCTATAAAGTGAAAAATGGAGGTGCTGGAGAGTAGAGTCTGCATACATGATGATCAGAGGGTCTGCGAGTTCTCGGCACGTTCAGGGATGAACGTGCCGTCCCCAGGTGGAGCCGATGTTGATCATAATCCGTTTCCCATAAAATTTCACAGGCAATCTGGCATAAAAGCTCTCAAATTCCCCCTTGCAGCCTTGGAAAACCATTCTCAGGCCTATTGTTACCATTTCCCGCCTCCAAAATACATTATCAAAGACTGGAAATTCATATTTAAAAACATTCGAGGCATAGCTCCTTCAGCCCTAGCCCCTCTATTCTTTTCCTTCACGAGACCGAAAGCCTGAACCGAGTGCTAACTCTATAAGCGCTTATCAAAAGTATATCAGGCGCGTTCTGAACCGTCCGATCAAACTGTGAAATCAACGGTTCGCGATGCCCCTGTACTGGTGGTCCCCGCGCTCAAAACACTGTTCAAAACCGGGTGGTATGTATCACACCGCCTTTCGGCGGTAGGCGGTATTTCTCCTGGGGCCAGCAATTCCATACAGCGCCCACCACGTGTCCCCGCGTACGGCCTCAAAACCGCTCTCCATCGCGCATTATCATTCGGACAAAGACGCGCAGCGATATTCATCACAGCCGTCCGATCTGAAAGCCTTCATCCAACGGTCACCGCGCTCCGAAGCTGCACGAGTTTTAGTCCAAGTGTACAGTGCTCCTGGCCCACAGTCCATCGCCTCCGACGCTCTTTCAACCGTCGATCTCCTCCCGAGATCGGACGATCAAGATCTGCTCACCCCGCTTTTGACCAGCTCCCAAAGTCAGTGCTCCACGTCATCCATTCCTTGTTGTTTTGATATCGTGCCACCTGTCCTCCAGTTTTCCTCCACGCGCTCTCCGCCACCCCAGATCTATACTTTGCTCATTTCTTCGTTCCTTACGTATTTTTACGTTCATTTCCGCATTCCATTAGTTCTCTATATGGTCATCCCACACTGTTGCGCTGCATTTTCTTCGTCACCACCCTGCGCCGCTTCACCATTTCGCTAGTCTGTACGACCGCTTCCATTAACCCCGCCACATCTTCCATCCTCACATGCTTGGATTTCTTAACATGTTCTTGGGTTTTGCAGGTTTATAGCGACGGAGAATTACCATAAGTTCCAGCGTCCATTACAAAAGCCGAGTACGCTCCGAAGGACCATTTATCAGAGGCAGAATTATGGAAAAACGATTTGGGAAGCTGTTACGATACGGCTTTCATTAAAGAAGCAAGGGTAAAATCTGTCAAACCCTCCAGAGTCATTCAAAGCACAGATCGTGGCAGATGGAAACATTGATGTTGCGGCAAAGAGTATCAGTCAAATGATAAATGAATTCAGCGTCCAGCATTGAAGATTTTAAATCTTAATTCAAGATTTAGAAGGGAGAGGGTACAATGCACAAGAAACAATACCCTCCAGGTTTTATTTCAGCTGAGTTTTCTTTCAAGAAAGGACAAAATGTTCATATAGTTTTATCTCAATACCGTGTTCCTGAAGAAGCTTTCACCAAATGCATTTATTTCAGAGAGCAGGCTACAGAGTACAAACAGTACTGCATAGTCATTCAACAGTATGGGCTTGAATGGTTCCGCCATTTTGCCTTAATTATGTAAATTAAATGTTCATCACCTACCTCTTTTGCTAGGTTTTAGTTTCTCCTATAAAAACCATGAAGAAACGCATTTTAGGGGTTCCAGATTTTTATCAGAAAATTGTGCAGTGAAAGGCTTTGTGCAGACATTTTTTAAAATTCTTGTATGAAGGCTCAGAGCCCATAGGGTCTCAGTGAGGAGGAGTTCTATCTATCAAAGGGGATTCTGGTCTTTGGTATTTCACTGTCTATAACTCTCTTTATTGTGTTATATTAATAGATCATTTCATTTCATCCATCTTTCTTATATCATGTTTTGCAATGCGAGTGGCTCACTGATTTCTGGTATGGATTCATCCTAGTTGATGCCCATGCTCGGATCAGTCAAGCGCTTTAAATATGGCTCATGCATGATATTCTATTCCATTACTCATCTAAACCGTGTTTCTGCTATATTAGTTGCTTTGGGAGGGTGCTTTTAAAATGCTATTATCATGTATGGATTCTTAGATTGGTAAGCCCATGCATGGTGGTATTGTATATCTGGGTATCAGCTCAATGTTAACTAATATCTTCTCAATATTTCTTTCACTACATGCACCTTCTGATAATTTATGTCTGTGAAGTATTTCTGAATCGGCCCGCTTTGCAGTAAACTGTCTCTGAATTGTCTGTTGCTTTTGTATTAGAGTTCTGCATCTTGCCTCTGCAGTATCTCTTTTCCTGTGTCAGTTTCTGAGAGCCCATTCTATTTCTTTCCCTGTTTACAGGAGATAGCATGTGAGCTGAAGCTGACAACTTCCTACATCATATTATATGCTCTCTGCTATGCTAAGATGTCCTAGGCACTGGTCTATCACAACTCTAGACTGTCTCTAGGAGCAACAACATTGTTCATAGTTCCCTCAATCCTTGGAGCCCTTCATCTCAATTCCTCACCTCGAGAGATCAAGCAGGGTAGGAAGAGGTTTCTGAGTGTTTCCCCTTATCCAGAGGGGCTACATCCATTAGCCCAAATTTTTCTCTGAAAACCAAGAAATTTATTTTCGGAAGTGCCATGGTGAGAATATCTCCTATCTTCTCGTCAGTCAATATGTGGTGGAATCTAACAACTCCTCTTTACACCATGTCACAAATGAAGTGGTATCGAATCTCGATATGATTGGAATTGTGATGAAATACATAATTCTATGCCCAATGGATCCCACTATTTTTATCACAGTATATCACTGTGGTATCTAAGACTTGACCAAAGAGCTTCCTTAACCACACAACTTCACAACTAGCTGTGCTAGCGGCAATGTATTATGCTTCTGTGGTTCTCAAAGCTACCGAATTCTGCTTCCTGCTCATCCAGGATATCATGGTAGAACCAAGATGGAAACAACATCCATATGTACTTATCCTGTTGGTTACATTACCTGCCCAGTTAGCATCAGTGTATCCATGAAGTTGGATATCTCCAGTAGAATAGCTCAGACCAAGTGTGATCGATCCCTGTAAGTATCTCAATACATGTTTAGCCGCAACCCAATGCGCGTGAAGGGGCTCAGTCATGAACTGACTCAACGTGTTAAATGCATAACACATATCTCGATGGGTGTTCACAAGGAACATCAAAGCCCCAATTCATTGTTTATACTTGGATGGATTTTCCATATCAGGCCCGACTGCTTTTCCACAGATCTTCTTGAAGTTCATATCCATCAGACTAGTCATCAATTTTCACTCTGTCATACTAAAGCTTTCTAACAGCTTCACTACATACTTTCCCCATGAGAGAAATATCTCACTAGGTCTTTTCCACACCTCAAGGCCCAAAACATAGTGCATGAGACCAAGGTCTTTCATCTCGAATTCAAAGGCTAACTTCCTCTTACATTCGATCATCAACGGTTCACTTCCTGTTAAGAATAGATCCTCAACATATAGAACCATAATTAGTGGCAAACCTTGGACAACCTTAAAATAGAGGTTGGGATCACCATTGCTTCTTATGAAACCCAGTTTCATTAGATAGTTGTTATGTGAGCATACCATGCTCAGGGAGCTTGATTCAATCCATATAATGATTTCTTCAACCTGAAAACATGTGTTCTATGATCTTCCTCTTAAAATCCCTGTGGTTGTTCCACATACACTTCTTCCTGTAACATACCATGGAGGAAGGCAGTCTTTACATCATCTGGTGAAGGTTCCATCCTTGACTAGCAGAAATAGAAACTATTGAACGAATAGTTTTATAAAAATCCATAATAGAAAATATGTCATCGTAATCTTCTCGCTCTTTCTAAGAGAAACCACGAGCTACGAACCTCGATTTTTAATTCTCAATGTTTCCATCGATTCCACGCTTGATCTTAAATAACCATTTCGAAGTCACAACAGACTTCCCATGTGGTCTCAGAACAACATCCCATACATCATTTTTTCATAATAGATTCATATTCCTCGGCCATAACATCCTTCCAAACTTGTTCTTTGATTTCTTCTTCAAATGAGGATGGCTCAACTTGAATCATGGTTCTCATAGAAGCTAAATATCCATGATACCTACAAGGTTCCTTTCTTTCTCTGAATGATCGACGAACATGAATACTTCTTTCACTGTGCTGAAGAGTGTCGTGAAGCCAAAGTGGTCATTTCCTTGTAGGAGGATCATCAGGAGGTGGATATAGAGGATACATAGGCTCCATGGGAGTATCAATATCATCTAACTCTAGCATAAAAGGACCATATATAATGTCCTTGTCATCATCATATTTCTATACATTGTGTCATGCACAATAGGGGGGTCACAGGGGGGGCGGCAGACCCCCCTGTTCGGGGACTGAGGAAGCTCCCCAGGAAAAAAAATTTGGACCCTATTTTTCGGTGGGCGGACCCGCCCATGGTTTTGTGCATGGGTTTTCACATGGTTTTGGGGCATGATGGTTTTTTGCCCCTGGTATTTTGTAGATCCTGTCAAGGGAACTATGGTTATGTTCTAATATAGGGTTAATGGATTGGGGTTTATGTATGCTTCGACATGTGTATATATATGTGTTGTAACACTAAAAGGAATATAATGAAAAATAAAGCTGGTAGTCCTAATTTGGGATCCAGGGGAAAATATCTATGTATATTTGTTTTATGTTTTATGCTCTCGCTATTGTTTATTTCTGTCCTTAAGATTCGTTTGCAAATAATTTTTGTACAGGGTTAAAACCTACACAATAAAACTTATTTCTTTATCAGCCTCAGACAGTACATGTGTGGATTTTTTCTGTGTGGTCGCATGAGGTATGGCAACATCAGGCAGCGACACACCTGGGGTCAGATTAATGGAGTGCTTGACCTCACAGTGTAGAGGAACCTCTGTGGGTGAGGAGAAAATTTCCTTGTATTCCTCCACGGCTTTGTCAATTTGTTGTTTTCGTGTAGGGGAGACCTGTTTGGAGGTTGTGGCCACAATCTTCTTCTTGCCCTGTGGGTGAATTGTAATGAAAATGAATTTCCCGGTTTGGGAAATGATCTTACTGCATTGCTTTGCAGTAATCAAAGAGATGGCGGGAGGAGGTACTACCTCCAGTATCCTGTACAACTTATTTCCCAAGTTAATAATAACAACAATTGGCCTAGACTCATACATAGCATGTCACTTCCATAAGTACGATTGGTCTAATAATATATCAGATACATCAAGAGGAGTAACATCACACAATACCTCATCCGTGAATGGCTTGATGTTGTATGGAAGGCAGCACTTCTAGCGGACGTGGAGATCTCTTCCTTTGTGAAGCCACCCAATAGTATACGCTTGTGGGTGTATTGTGGTCGATAGGTCGAGCCACTTCGCGACCTCTGCTGAAATGAGGTTGTTTTCGGCTTCTACTATCGACAAGGAATTGTAGTGGAGAACCCTTCACCCACATTTTGGAATGGAAGAGGCGCTCCCCCTCCTCTAGATCTCGCAGTTCCTCCTTCTAGATATTGTTGGTGGAAACAGTGGAATTCGGTTCCACATCAATGATCTGCTTCCATTTTTCATTCCCCTTCTCTAGGTCTGACTCAGAATCAGAACATGCATCTGATTTGGATGCATTCAGTACGACCACCAATGACTGTTTGGACTAACACTCGCTTGTGTTGTGAGTGGGGTTTTATGAAATTCACACCACTTCCCCGTGTCCTTCTTTGGCTTTGTGGTGTCGTTCTGAGTTGTCCCACTTTGGATTTTCCCCTTGTTCTATGGTTCGAGGGTGCCTTTATATGGCTTCGGATTCGTGGATCCAAAGTCTTGCTTCTTCTGCTTAAATTTCTTCTCGATCTTGGTGGCATATCGATATTCCACGCCAAGCAAGGTAATGTCGAGGAACTCCATTTCTTCCTAAATCTATCTGTGCAAATAGCTGTGGTACTTGAGCACCAAATTTCTCTCTAAATATTTAATACCCAACTTTGTGCACAGGGTATGGAACAAATTCCTTAGTTTGTGCACATCTTGATCCCTTTGTTGTCGCATCATGGTCCATTGGATGTACTTGTCCTCATAGCTCCCCACGGGGTAATATTGTTCCTTGATGCCGTCTCGGAACGAATTCCAAGTGGGTGCAGCCTAGAACATAGAGGGTTCCCTCCCATCCTTTTTCTCACAGTTGAGAAGAGCCAAAGTAATATTTTCTCGGTCGGAGAAATCATGGACCGAGAAGTACCCTTCCTGCAAATTCAACCATCTTTCTATGGCGTCTACATATATCTGGCCTTCAAATACATGAATGTCAAAGTTTACATGTACCTTGAAGGGAGTGGCACCTCCAGAGTGGTTGTTTGATGCAGATGTGTCATATTTGGGCAGTCGTTGAAGGATCTGGGCAAAGCTATCCATCATCATGTTCCTTTGTTTCTCGAGGGACTCCTCGAGAAATATTTTGATAGGATCTCCTACTCCCTCAACTTTCTTTTCTTCCACCATGGGAGTTTGTCGGGGTTTGCGAGGCTGATCTTGCAAGGGTTCAACCAGATCGAGCGCTAACTCCTTCTACCCTGAACTCGTTGGGGACATGCGAAGAAAAAAGAAGAAGGAGCAAACCAGCTTTGATACCACTAATCTAGATTTATGCAGGAACTCAACATAATACATATATAACCATAAATATAGAGATGCAGTGGAAATATAACTTCATGTCATTAATAATAAATAACTAAAATATGCTTACAGGCAGAATGGAAATAAACTAGCTAGGGTGTAGGTAGCTTATCTCTGAGAAGATATGTGGCGACTAGTGGCTTGTGACTGTGTTACAATGAGGCTCGAAGGCCTATTTATTAATGAGAAAGAATGGAAAACCCTAAACATCCAAAAACCTAACCCTAGGAGATGAAACGCCAAACTATGGGCCCTGTTGGGGTAAATTGGTACATCAATTTCCCAAGGTCGTAACTTTGGCATACTATCTTCGTTTGACGAACATGATACATCATTAGAAATATCTATCTGAGGAATACAACTGTTAATAGTGAATATTGAGTCTAGAATATTCATTGTTGTTGACTTGTCATGCCCAAAAAACGTCATTTATGGCCTCAAAACAGCTCCGAAACTTCAGGACCTGAAAAAATACCAAAAAATCTAGGGTTAATGGATCGAGGTTTATGTATGCTTTGGCATGTATATATATGTGTTGTAACACTAAAAGGAATATAATGAAAAATCAAGATGGTAGTCCCAATTTGGGATCCAGGGGAAAATATCTGTGTATATTTGTTTTATTTTTTATGGTCTCGTTATTGTTTATTTTCTGTCTTTAAGATTCGTTTGCAGATAATTTTTGTACAGGGTTAAAACCTACATAATAAAACTAGTTGCTTTATCAGCCTCGGACATTACATGTGTGAATTTTTTCCATGTGGTCACATGAGGTATGGAAACATCAGGCAGTGGCGTGCCTGGGGTTAGATCAATGGAGTGCTTGACCTCACAGTGTAGAGGAACCTCTGTCGGTGAGGAGAAAATGTCCTTGTATTCCTCCACGACTTTGTAAATATGTTGTTGTCGTGTAGGGGAGCCCTGTTTGGAGGCTATGGCCACAATATTCTTCTTTCCTTGTGGGTGAATTGTAATTAAAATGAATTTCCTGGTTTGGGAAATGATCTTACTACATTGCTTTGCAATAATCAAAGATATGGCTGGAGGAGATACTACCTCCAGTGTCCTGTAGAACTCATTTCCCAAAGCAATAACAACAGCAATTGGCTTGGACTCATACACATCATGTTGCTTCCATAAGTATGGTTGGTATAATAATACATCAGACATGTCAAGAGGAGTAACATCACACAATACCTCATTCGTGAATGGCTTGATGTTGTACGGAAGGCGGAACTTCAGGCAGACACGGAGATCTCTTCCTTGGTGAAGCCACCCAATGATATATGGCTGCGGGTGTATTGTGGTCGATAGGTTGAGCCACTTCATGACCTCTACTGAAATGAGATTCTTTTGGCTTCTACTATCAACAAGTAATTGTAGTGGAGAACCCTTCACCCACATTTGGGAATGGAAGAGGCGCTCCCCCTCCTCTAGATCTTCGGGTTCCTCCTTCTAGATATTGGTGGTGGAAATGGTGGCACGAGGTTCCGAATCAATGATATGCTTCCTTTTTTCATTCCCATTCTCCAAGTCTAACTCAGAATTAGAACATACATCTGATTCGGATGCCTTCAGTGTGGCCACCAATGACTATTTGGACTAACACTCGCTTGTGTTGTGAGTGGGGTTTTTATGAAATTCACACCACTTCCCCATGTCCTTCTTTGGATTTGTGGTGTCATTCTGAGTTGCCCCACTTTGGATTTTCCCCTTGTTCTGCAGTTCGAGGGCGCCTTTCTATGGCTTCAGATTCGTGGATCCAAAGTCTTGCTTCTTCTGCTTAAATTTCTTCTCGATCTTGGCGACATATCGATATTCTGCGCTAAGAAAGGTAATGTCGAGGAACTCTGTTTCCTACTAAATCTATCTGTGCAAAAAGTTGTGGTACTTGAGCCCAAATGTCTCTCTAAATATTTAATACCCAACTTTTTGTGCAGGGTATGGAACAAATTCCTCAGTTTGTGCACCTCTTGATCCCTTTGTTGTCGCATCATGGTCCATTGGATGTACTTGTCCTCATAGCTCCCCACGGGGTAATATTGTTCCTTGATGTTGTCTCGGAACGAATTCCAAGTGGATGTAGCCTAGAACAAAGAGGGTTCCCTCTCGTCCTTTTTCTCATAGTAGGTTTCCCACCAGTATTTGACATGGGGGGGAAACTTTGAGAAGAGAAAAAGTAATATTTTCTTGGTCGGAGAAATCATGGATCAAGAAGTACCCATGCTGCAAATTCAACCATCCATCTACGATGCCTGCATCTATCTGTCCTTCAAATACAAGAATGTCAAATTTTACATGTACCTTGAAGGGAGTGGTGCCTTCAAAGTGGTTTTTTGATGCAGATGTGTTGTAGGTGGGCAGTCGTTGAAGGATCTGGGCAAATTTATCCATCATCATGTTCCTTTGTTTCTCGAGGGACTCCTCAAGAAATATTTTGATAGGATATCTTGCTCCCTCGAATTTCTTTTCTTCCGTCGTGGGAGTTTGTCGGGGATTGTGAGGCTGATCTTGCAAGGGTTCAACCAAATCGAGTGCTAACTCCTTCTACCCTGACCTCGTTGGAGACATGCAAAGAAAAAAAAAGAAAGAGTAGACCAGCTCTGATACTACTAATATGGATTTATGCAGGAACTCAACATAATAAAAATATAACCATAAATATAGAGATGTAGTGGAAATATAACTTCATGCCATTTATAATAAATGACTGAAAATTTTCTTATAGGCAGAATGGAAATAAACTAGCTAGGGTGCAAGTAGCTTATCTATGAGAAGATATGTGGCGACTATTGGCCTATGATTGTGTTACAGTGAGGCTCGAAGGCATATTTATTATTTATAAAGAATGGAAAACCCTAAACATCCAAAAACCTAACCCTAGGAGATGAAACGCCAGACTATGGGCCCTATTGGGGTAAATTAGTACATCAATTTCCCAGGGTCGTAAATTTGGCATACAATATTCATTTGAAGAACATGATACATCATTAGAAAGATCTATCCGAGGACTACAACCAATAATAGCGAATATCAAGTCTAGAAGATTCATTTTCGCTGACCTTTCATGCCCAAAAAACGTCATTTATGGCCTCAAAATGGCTCCGAAACTTCAGGACCTGAAAAAATGCCAAAAATAGTAAATAGGCTACAATTAAAGAAACTCAAAAAATGAAAGAAAAAATTGTGGGGGTCCAAGTGGAAGAGGTGGGTGGCCACCAATATGCTTCACTATCATATATGTTTTTTTGAGAACTTTCTTTTTGTTTATATTTCTCTGAACTAATATGGCTCTTATTGCATATTTATCCTCACATACTGAACATAAATATGTTTTTGGGATGCACAATGATAGAATGTTATGTCGTTTAGGGCCTCAAAAAAGCTCTGGAAGTTCAAGACTCGAAAAACTGCCAAAAATAGTAAATTGTGCTACAATTAAGGAAACTAAAAAACTGAAAGAAATAATGGTGGGGATCCAAGAGGAATAGGCGAGTGGCCACCAATATCCAACTAGATCACTATCATATATGACTTTTTGAGAACTTTATTTTTTTTATATATATCTCTGAACTAATATGGCTCTTATTGCATATTTATCCTCACATACTGAACACAAATATGTTTTTGGGATGCACAATAATGGAATGTTATGTCGTTTAGGGCCTCAAAACGGCTCTAGAAGTTCAGGACCTAGAAAACTGCCAAAAATTGTAAATTGTGCTACAATTAAGGAAACTAAAAAACTCAAAGAAACAATGGTGGGAGTCCAAGTGGAATAGGGAGGTGGCCACCAATATCCACCTCGATCACTATCATATATTTTTTTCTAATAACTTTATTTTTTGTTTATATTCCTCTAAACTATTATGGCTCTTACTGAATATTTATCCTCACATACTGAACATAAATATGTTTTTGGGATGAAAATGACGGAATGTTACGTCATTTATGGCCTCAAAACAGCTTAAGAATTTCAGGACCTGAAAACTGCAAAAAATAGTAAATTGTGCTACAATTAAGGACACTCAAAAACTGAAAGAAACAATGGTGGGGGTCCAAGTGGAATAGGCAGGTGGCCACTAATATCCACCTGGATCACTATCATATATGTTTTTTTGAGAACTTTCTTTTTATATTTCTTTGATTAATATGGCTCTTACTTCATATTTATCCTCAAATACTGAACATAAATATGTTTTTGGGATGCGCAATGATGGAATATTATGTCGTTTAGGGCCTCGAAACGACTCCGGAAGTTCAGGACCCGAAAAAATGCCAAAAATAGTAAATTGTTCTACAATTAAGGAAACTGAAAAACCGAAAGAAACAATGGTGGGGGTCCAAGTGGAATAACTGGGTGGCCACCAATATCCACCTGGATCACTATCATATATGTTTTTTGAGAATTTTCTTTTTGTTTATATTGTTTTGAACTAATATGGCTGTTACTGCATATTTATCCTCACATACTGAATATAAATATTTTTTTGGGATGCACAATGATGGAATGTTACGTTGTTTAGGGCCTCAAAAGGGCTTTGGAAGTTCAGGACTCGAAAAACTGCCAAAAATAGTAAATTGTGCTACAATTAGGGAAACTAAAAAATTGAAAGAAACAATGTTGGGGGTCCAAGGGTAATAGGCAGGTGGGCACCAATATCCACCTAGATCACTATCATATATGTTTTTTGAGAACTTTTTTTTTTTTTTAATTTCTCTGAACTAATATGGCTCTTAATACATATTTATCCTCACATACTGAACATAAATACATTTTTGGGATGCACATGATGGAATATTACTTCGTTTAGGGCCTCAAAATGGCTCTGGAAGTTCAAGACCCAAAAAAATGCCAAAATAGTAAATTGTGCTACAATTAACAAATCAGAAAAACTGAAAGAAACAATGGTGGGGGTCCAAGTGGAATAGGCGGGTGGCCACCAATATCCACCTTTCTCACTATCATATATGTTGTTTTGAGAGCTTTATTTTTGTTTATATTTCTCTGAACTAATATGGCTCTTACTACAAATCCAAAGCGGGAGCGAAGGAGCGATGGAGCGATCACCTAGGATTGGCCTCTGCACCTCTGTGCCTCTGTGCCCCTGCACCTGGGCCCCTACCTGCGCCTCTACATCTTTGCGCACCTGCGCTTGGGATCCTCTTCCCTTCGCCTCTGATCTGCACTCTGTGCCTCTAGCCTTGGGGCCCTGACCCTTTTGTGATTTACTGCATGGGCACTCCGGAGACCCTCCCGGAGGTGACCGCAACAATGACCCAAGCTCGTGCATTTGTTGACCTTATTTTTTCCCTGGGTCCCCCTAAACCTCGACCTGCAGTATCTAGATTCGTTAAAAAGCTAGATGGCTTACAAGAATGTGTTCTTCCTCCCTCTCTCCCTCGTATGGCACCTCTTTCCTTGGCTGAGAACGGTCTAATAGGTTAGTTTACTGGCCTCTGGCCATCTTCGAAGACGGTTCAAAGATGGATTGAACGAAACTAGTCTGATAAGATCGCTGGTAAAATCTCTATCATGTTCTAGGGAAAGGGATAATTTACCTTTCACTTCGAATCTAAAGAAGACAAGGACCTCATCTTCAGAAACGGGCCCTATTTAATGTATTCTAGGGGTTTGTATCTCAACAAATGGACTCCTGAATTTGATCCAAAACTAGATGTGTCGAATGCTGTACCTGTTTGGGTGCGTCTCCCACACCTCCCTTTACACTGTTAGGGGGATGATTCTGTTAGGGCTATTGGAAATGCTATCGACACTTTTACTGATAGGAGTGAACCTAAGGAGAACATGCTTGCTTGCGCCAGGATTTGTTTTTAAGTAGATTTGGGCAAAGGACTCCCAGAAGCCATCAAGCTAAAAGTGGACGATTGGACGCACATCCAGCAGATTGACTACGAGAATATTCCATTCAAATGTAAGGTATGTCAGAAATATGATCACTTTTCTAATCACTGCTCAAAAAATATTGATGTTGAATGCCCAAAATCAGATCAGCCATGGGAGACTGTTAAAAAAAAGAAATCTAATCCTGTTACAAAGAATAATCCTCAAGACTCTTCCCTTGCCAAGTCCAACCCCTTACCTCCCTCCTCCGAAAAGGTCTCAGATCCATGCAATCTTCCCTATGCCTCTGCAACTCCCTCTTCAAACTTGTTGTCTAACCCCTTTTCAATCATATTCCCCCCTGATGACGACCCCCCACTTTCCAATCTCCCCCCACCTCTAGATCCTCCCAACACCTCACCCCTCATTCACGATATCACCACATATTCTCAAGAAATGGCCTCGATTCGTATCACCAGAAACTCATCTAAGGAGCATGGAGCGTCTCTGGAATCACATAAGAAGCAGGGTCCTGGAAGAAAAGAAAAAAAAAAGAAAAAAAAAGAATGAAAATGCACAAAAAGACATTGCATTGGGAACTCAAAATCCCACTGAAAATTATATATTAGGGAAGAATAGTAGAGATATAGGGCAAAAGGAGCAGGGAGGGAAAGCAACTCTCCAAACTGACTTCATGCAATGATGAAAGTTCTCTCATGGAATAGCAGGGGTCTAGGGCATCCCTCCAAAACAAAAGCCCTAAGGGATCTAATAATTCAAGAAAAGCCTGAAATTATCCTCCTTCAAGAAACTAAACAAGGAGAAACATATATGAGGAAAATAATAAGCAAAGAAAATAAATATGATGGCACACTTTCGAAATCAAGAGGTGCCTCTAGGGGATTAGCTACGCTTTGGTCAAGTAACACATGGCATCAAAAAGGCACTACAACAAACCAAAATTGGCTGAAAATTATTTTAGAAAATAGCAAAGACCAGCAGAGAATCATTGTGTACAATGTGTACAGTCGAAATCACTACAGAGAAAAAGAGCTATGCTGGAATTCTTTATAGGAAGATATAAACAATGAGGAAAATAATAACATCATAACGGAAGGAGACTTTAATCTAATCCTACATGCGAATGAGAAAAGAGGAGGCTGTTTTGGGATGATCCCTTCAGAAGACAGCTTGAAAACTTAATGCAAGAACAAGAACTGGTGTATATAATGCCAAAGAACCGAAAATATACATGGAATAACAGGAGAATAGGAAAAGGTAATATTATGGAAAGGCTTGACAAGATTTTTGTAGTTGTCACACTCCTCTCACAATTCTCTTTAGTGTCTACTAATGTGCTCACCTTCACTGCATCAAATCATTATCCCATTACCCTTTCACTTGTTGATCAGTGCCCTCTTGGGCCCATTCCATTCAAGTACAACCCACTAAGGAGAAATATTCAGGTCGCAAATCAGCTGGTGAAAAAAGTGTGGCTTCAACACATTGAAGGATCGCCAATATACATTTGGGAGACCAAACTAAAAAAAACAAAACAAGCTTTAAAATATTGGGAAAAAATTCATTATAAGGAACCTGATAAGATCAAAGTAGAAATTAAAGTGAAACTGAAGGATGTTCATACCAATATAGACTCTCAAGGCCCAAGTCAAGACATTCTTAATCAGAAAAAGGATCTCTACTGGCAGCTTTATCATATAAACAGGAAAGAGGAGGAGAAATGGTGCCTTAAATCTAGAAATTTATGGCTCCAAGATGGTGATAAGAACACAACTTTATTTCACAAGAAATCCACCATGTGTGAAGCTAAAAACAACATTTCTTCCATAAATGATGAAACAAGGAATATACAAACGGATCAAGAAGCAATAAAACAAGCTGAAACTTTGCATTTTAAAGACCTCCTCACTGAGACCAGTATGCCTCAAGATTACGTGGACCTGCTTCAGTACCTCTCGCCTCTAATCACTGAAGAGATTAACAAATCCCTCAACATAGAAATAGCTAAATATGAGGTCGAAAATGCTATTTGGACCCTGCACCAGGATAAAGCCCCAGGACTAGGTGAGTTTCTGATATCTTATAATAGAGCTTATTGGGACCTCATTAAAAAATGCCTTATGAAAATGATACAGTGGGCACATCGGAAAAAATTTTTTGGTGGATATACTAACTCTACCTTCCTAGCCCTCATACCTGAATAAAATCATCCCTCTACCTTTTCTAGATTCAGACCTATCTCTCTCTGCAATGTCTCATACAATCTCATCACAAAAATCCTAGCCACTCGCCTCAAGCCTCACATGAACAAACTCATCTCGGAGAACCAAGGAGGATTCATATCTAAAAGACAAATCTCCGACTCTATCCTCCTTGTTCAAGAAGCTATCCATTCCAGCATATCTCGAAATTAAAAAGGCTTCATCCTTAAGCTAGATCTCGCCAACGCATTTGATAGGGTTAGGCACTCCTTTCTCTTTGTTCTCCAAAAAATGGGATTCGGACAAAGATTTCTTGACTTCATCAAATCCTGCATCTCTGGGCCCTGGATATCTCCACTCATCAACGGAAGACCAAATCCATACTTCCAATCCACAAGAGGACTTTGGCAGGGTTGCCCCCTCTCTCCCTACCTCTTCATTCTTATGGCAGAATCCTTCAGTAGAGCTCTGGATCATATGAGACGGGTGGTTCTCATAACAGGTATAAAATATGGAAACGGAGTTCGAAATATGAATCATTCCCAATTTGCGGATGGAAATTTTTTAATGGGAGGAACATCCAATATTATTGCATAGTGTTTTAAAAATGTATTGGATAAATTTATGCTCTTCTCTGGAGGCCTGATCAACCATATCAAAAGTTGTGTCTATGGATGGAATGCTTCTAGTCAATATTTGCACAGCATTGCCAATATATTTGCGGTACCTTACAAGTAAAATTGGGATCATTTTAATTACTTAGGTATGATGGTAAGTATGAAATCTTTGAAGGCTGAGGTCTGGAATGTTACTATTGATAAAATGAAGAGGAAAGTTCATCAATGGGGCTCCTCTTGGCTCAATCTCGCAAGTCATCTCATACTTCTTAAATCTGGGTTATCTTCCCTTCCCCTATATCATTTCACTCTTATTCAAGCCCCTGCCAGTGTTCATATTAAAATTGAGGCAATCAGTAGACATTTCTTATGGCAAGGAGGAAAGCATGAAAAAAAAATATAATCTCGTCAAATGGAGTCAAGTAATACAAGATCAGGAGCACGGAGGCATTGGAGTTCGCTCTCCCAAACTCATGAATAGAAATTTTGGAGGGAAGATTGTGTGGAGCTTTATTAATGGGAACCAGACTTGGTGGAAAAAGCGCTGGAAGTAAAATATTTAAATTTCACTCGGCAGCAGCTCCTACAACAAGAAATCCCCAATAGAACCTGTTCCAAAATCTGGTCTTCATGTAAAAAAGCTATCCCTCTTCTAGCTCAAAATCTTTCAAAAGTACCCAAAGGAGGAAACACTATTAATATTGGAATGGATCGAATTATGGGACAAACTACCATCATGGATAGGCCTGATACTCAGAATATTCTCCACTACTACAACAACATGGGCCTCAAATTTCAGAGTTAGTTTTCGAAATGGGATGCACAAAACCAAATGTGGATCGGATGGAACTTCCCGAACATTCCTACACACCTTGAAGATGAGCTCAGGAATTTGCAATCTGACCTACATGGATTAGCTCCTATTAAAAAAGATAGCATCGATGGATTCCGCTGGGACCCTTCAGGTAATGCCTTCACCATCAAGTCAGCATATCCGTATCTATGCAACGAGCATTATCCAGTGCAAATCTGGCCAGTATGGAAGATTTTTTGGCAGTCAAAAGAAATTCCTAAGATTAAATTTTTTATCTATATTCTCTTGAGAGGTAAAGTTCTAACTTCAGAAAACCTCAAAAAGAGAGGCATTATAGGACCTTCTATTTTCCCAAACTGTCAAAATGAAGAGAAAACGATCTCTCATCTCTTCAACTGGTGCCCCTTCGCCATTCACTGCTGGACAGAGCTCACCAATTATTTTCAGCCCAATAGCACTCCTCCGAGCTCTGTAGCTAAGCTGCTTATTTCTTGAAAAAACAGTTTTCCTTGGAAAAATAAGAAGAAAAAAATCGAGGGTATGGAACACTCTACCGTATGTGATCTTGTGGAATATATGGCTCTCCTGGAATAACAATATTTTCAGAGGCAAAGAGCCATCCTACAGGAAGCTTTGTAATAAAACTTGGAGCCTAACTCTTGAAGCTATTTCTGTTAAAAGAAACTACAAGATCGATCCTAATGATTTATGTGCGGAGGAAAAGATCTTCCTTCGAGATCTATTGACCAGAAGCAATAAGAATAATCCCTCGCCTAAAATTCATTGCAGATCTGATATCATCTAGAAAATTCGACTCAGAGAGAATGAATCCAGGGATTGGATCAAGGCCAGTGGTAGACCCACTCTTTTTTTTTACGGTGCTTCCAAATCCAATCCGAGAATAACTGGGGTGGGTGGCAGCATAAGAAATGAAAGCAGGGATCCTCTCTTAACATTTAAATGGAGTCTAGGCTCTCTGTCCAATAACATAGTAGAGGCTCTTGCTCTCCTTCAAGGCTTAGTCCAGCTGAAGAAGCTCAAAATAAAAAAACGACATGATATTGGGAGACTCAACAATCATAGTTCATTTTATGGTTCACAATCATCCTGTCGCCAATATAGCTCTCGACTAAGTCATCAGCAGATGTCAAATCATCCTACACGAAATGAAAGAAGCCTCCTTCTTTCACATCCTCTGAATCCACAACAGAGAAGCATATATTTTGGCAAATCGAGCCTGTGCTCGAACTCCAGGTCAATTGCTGTGCAACGAATCTATGTATCAAACCGCCCTGCCTTAATCATGAATTTTGCTGCAAAAAAATATTATTCGATCTCCAACCCTGGAATTTCTAACTTTTCTTGTGTCAATTGTACTCCTTATCACTCCATTCCCGTGACTCCTTCGCCTTGGACATCACACAACAAGTCGCCTCCTCATCTATGCGACTCTATTGATTCCACTATCCCCTGCCTTCTGCCTCATCCTCTATACTTTTTTGAATTTTTAGCCTCTTCTTCGTGGCGATCTGCGCCAATTCTGATCTTTGCTCCTAGGTATAGCGGTGGATCTCAGAGCCCCCGTTGTTGTTTGCAGGTTGGTGCAGTCTTCTAGCTTCACCTTCGACCTCTTTGGCCTTGACACTCTTCAATCAACATGGCTCGAAGTGAAAACTATTTTCACTGTGCGGATTTGCAGGCAGAGCTCGAACAAATTCGTGCACACCAGAAGACTCTCGACGCAAAGCTAAAAAATGATGTTAAAGCCTTTTAGGATAGGCACCAGGCTGATGTTAACTTCTTTCTCTCAAGGGTTTCTTCTCTTTAAGTACAGTTCGACAATATTTCGAACAAGTGCGCTCATGTTGAAGAATCGATTCAAATCCTAAAATACATGATAGAGAAATGCGCTGCCCCTAGTACTAGTTCCAACAATGTAAGGAACATGGGGAATGAAAAAAATCTGGAGAACTCTACTGCGCGCCAAATCAGCCACATAAATATTGACTAATCTACCTCTCTCTTTTCAGCATGACTTTTAAATATGTATTACTTCTTTCACAGTTTGTCCATATCTATAAATTTTCAGTATTTTCGCTCCTCTCAAATACTAGAATCAAAGGACATGTAATACATAGTTGTAGTTGCTCTCTTCACTGCACAACAAGCAGATTTTCATGTAATTTTGGAGCTTTTGCTCTCTTCTTTTTTTGGAATAAAAACTAGCAACCGATTTTGTCAAAAAAAAAAAAAATGGCTCTTACTACATATTTATCCTCAAATATTGAACATAAATATGTTTTTAGGATGCACAATGATGGAATGTTACGTCGTTTAGGGCCTCAAAATGGCTCTGGAAGTTCAGGACCTGAAAAACTGCCAAAATTAGTGAATTATGCTACAATTAAGGAAACTAAAAAACTGAAAGAAACAATGGTGGGGGTCCAAGTGGAATAGGTGGGTGGCCACCAATATCCACCTGGATCACTATCATATATATATATTTTTTGAACTTTCTTTTTGTTTATATTTGTCTAAACTAATATGGCTCTTACTGCATAATTATCCTCACATAATGAACATAAATATGTTTTTTTGATGCATAATGATGGAATGTGAAGTCATTTAGGGCCTCAAAATGGCTCCAGAATTTCAGGACCCGAAAAACTGCCAAAAATAGTAAATTGTGCTACAATTAAGGAAACTGAAAAACTGAAAGAAACAATGGTGGGGGTATAAGAGGAATAGGTGGGTGGCCACCAATATCCACCTAGATCACTATCATATATGTTTTTCTAAGAACTTTTTTTTTTTTAATTTCTCTAAACTGATATGGCTCTTACTGCATATTTATCCTCACATACTGAACACAAATGTGTTTTTGGGATGCACATCTATGGAATGTTACGTCGTTTAGGGCCTAAAAACGTCTCCGGAATTTCAGGACCTGAAAATTTCCAAAAATAGTAAATTGTGCTACAATAAAGGAAACTTAAAAATTGAAAGAAACAATGGTGGGGTTCCAATTGGAATAGGGAGGCGGCCACCAATATCCACCTAGATCATTGTTTGTGCTCAACCTAGTCTCCTAAATTGAGTTCATTAATTTTCAACCAGGGTTGGTAAACTGTTGAAGTGTGGTGCACTATATGTGCCTAGGTATTTGTTTCTCACTACGTTGTGTCTAGTGTTTTATGATGTTTTTGGGTTTTCTATGGTTTTATGTTCACAAGGGAAAGAACTAAATGCTGGTGGAAAGAAGCTACTAGTTAAAAACAGAGTGAAGCCTAAATTATGGATGACAAATGACAAATGAAAATACTGAAACGAAACAAAGCCTAAACTATGGCTAGAAAAATACAAAGCTTGATAATGACTTCAAGGAAATAAATCACAACATGAGCTTAACTTGTCCAATTCATTCATTAAAGATGTTTTGGAAGAGCTTGAGAAATGGGCAGTTAAGTGTAAATAAAGTTATCCTAACTAAACAATCAAACAATCAACTTACAATGTTACAACATCTCATCCATGATTAAAGGTCTATTGGAATATATTTGGAAAAGAATATTTGTAGCACCATAAGACTTCTATTCTAAACTAGCTTCTAATTCTATTTTGCAACTCAATTTAACACCACTAGGCCTCATTCCAAAAGTTATAGATTTCCTTTTTAGAATGGTCTTTTGAGAAAAAGGCTTGTTTGTGAAATGGTAAAAAGATTGCAAAATATTCTAGGTCTTATACTGATACTAACTCCTGTCCAAATGATTGTGTATTAATATAAGGTTGGAACAAAAGAAGTTTTGTAAATAATGAAGACCGTGGTATTTTAATTTAACAACTAATATAACTTAAAAATGCAATGGATGACAACTAGACTGGAGTGCTAATACAGTGAGCTAAAACTAAACTAGAGTGCCACTAGTCTATTTGGAGTACAGTGAACAATGTTAGACTGAAAAGCCATTATCAAACTGAAAATGAAATGACAGAGCTGAATCACATGCATTCTAACTCCGGAGTGCTATAACTAAGTTAACATGCAACTAAACTAAGGAATTCTACAGTCCATTTCGTTCAGTATGAATGATGTTTTGGAAGAGTTTGTGAGAACAAGTATGGCTGTATTATTCAAAGCCATTGAACATAAACACAAAACTAAAAGCAAATACAACTAGAATCCAAGACATCACAGCTACTTCTTACTCATTGTTATGATATTTTGGAAAAGCTTTATAAGAGTAAGATTGGCTATTCCACTTGGTGTAAAATAGCAACTAAAACCTACAATACCACAGTTATACCTTATCCATCATAATGATATTTTGGAAAAGTTTATTAGAGTAAGTTTTAACTGTGATAACTAACGAAAGTAAATGCAACTAAAACCTACACTATCACAGTTGTGCCTTATTCTTCATAATGATATTTTGGAAGAGTTGATTAGATTAAGTTTGACTGCGATAGTAAATATAAACAAATATGAACATAAGCTTCAGAAATATACTTAAACTAGAAATAAAAGTGAGACTAAAACACTTATCTACTGTATAAACAAGGCCGCTCAGGAGGCAGGGGCCCTCTACCACCAGAGTAGCACGAAATATAGTTCAAAATCGAATCAACGCGTTCAAGGAAATGCTACTTCTTTCATTAAAGAGGAATCACCTCAAAACAGAGTATTCTCGGACTTCAAAGATCTAGCAGTCAAACATAAAATCTAACCAAAATCTAACCTCTTTCTCTCGGTTTCCCGAGCATGTTTATAGAAAATTTACATAACAGAACTTGAGATAATACAGGGATTACTGTCTTTCCGTATTAAAATCGAACTAGAACTCTAAAGGTGGCATCGTAATATGACAAAGGACATCTGGACTGTCCTTGTCCTATTAGGAGTCTATCTCCTAGCTTGAGTTCTCACGTGCATAACCACGTACATAATTCCGTTCGATCTTCATGGAGAGAAAAAAATGCTGAGGGCATGACGTGGAATACAACCATGTGTGGCTTCCCTTGAGAGGACATCTGGAACCTGCTTAAACATGAAGATGGTTGCAAAATTGGCAACTAGCTACAAAATGTCTGCATTCTGTAGCTAGTTTAAGTTCAAAAAGTACTACAATGACACAATTATAAAAACATAGCAAGTTAGCCACAATATTCATTCTTAAAGAAATTTTAACTAATTTCATTGATCATTTGAGCCTGGGATTAATAATGGATAAAATAAATGGAGTGGAATGTGGTGGAAGAAAGAACATTCTTGGAGCTCAACAATCACTATCATATATGCTTTTTTGAGAAATTTCTTTTCGTTTATATTTCTCTGAAATATTATGGTTCTTATTGCATATTTATCCTCACAAAATGAACAGAAATATTTTTTTGGGATGCACAGTGATGGAATGTTACGTCGTTTATGGCCTTAGAACAGCTCCGGAATATCAGGACCTGAAAAACTGCCAAAAATAGTAAAGTGTGCTACAATCAAGGAAACTAAAAAACTGAAAGAAACAATGGTAGGGATCCATGATTTGAAAATGGTTTGGATAACTTGTTATGTTTTTCAAGAAACTCCCACTCATTTAAACAAATAAAATATAGCTTGTACTTGACATTTTACAGAATTTTATACTTGCAATAGGTGTATGTTTTTTAATTGTTTAAGTGTCTTAAGTCCAATTTTTTTTGCTCAAATTAAATATGTGTAATAGAAATATAATGCAGCAAATAAATATCCACACATAACAACAAAATTAATCTAGGATTTCACTCGAATGTCGTGGGCTACGTCTCCTTGAGCTCTTGTCATCTTGACTTGGCTCTTTGGGATTATGGAAAAATTTATTTTACAAGTTCCACACTTAAATCCAATGGTTACTGAACTGAACCAATGGGCTTATAATTCCATCTATATCCCTTTCATGGTTTTCATCACTCTGCAAATAGATCTAGGCTCCCTTAGACTTGATTCCTTCTATCGGTGCTCTTAAGCTACATTGAGCTTGTCTATGGCACTAACTCCTTCAGAATTATTTTTTTGTCCCTGAAACCTCACCTACTGTCTCCAGCACATATCATACCTCCAAAATGGACTGATCATTTTATCAAAATGAGCACTGCATCCCCATCTAGGCCTTCTTCCAGTGTTGACCTTGAGCTGCCCAAAACTTCCCTTTAGGTTCTCGACCTTCAGAATTATTAAAATGACTCTGAAAATCCCTTCAATGGATTCATAATGTCAAAATAGTCATAATATACTATTTTTTCACTGAAATTGGCCTTCGGCTGCTCCAGTTTCACCTCCAACACCTGTCGGCACCCCTGGTACTAGGGTCAAAGAAAATTTCTCTGATGGGTTGTCGACCTCTAGAATTTCTCAAAAGATTATGAAAAATCCACCAATGGATTCATAATTCTCATTCCAGTCATAAATGACTATTTTTTTGTTGCATAAGGTCTCTAGCTACTCTGGCTAGGCCCCGAACTGCTACTGGCAAAAGCTAGCACTAGTGGCCTTTGGAACTTCATTGAAGCATCTCAGCCTTCAAAACTCCTTTGCAGGCTCATAAAACCACACCATTAGCTCCATAACATCTGAAAAATCCAAAATTGACTATTTGATTTCTAAATAAGGCCTCTAGCTCCCCTGGCTAGGCCTCAAACATTTGCTGGCCCATGGTGGCCCTAGTGGCCCCTAGAACTTCTCTGAAGCAAAACCTACTCCAAATTCCTCTGATGGCTCTTCAAACCTCACCAATGAGTCTAGAATGTTGGAGATATTCGAAATTGACTATTGGCACTCCAAAATTGGCCAAATCTAGCTCAAGATAAACCATAAACTCAATTTGTGCAGTGACCCCTAAAAAGCTCCACTAAATGTGGAGAAACTGGACTTAAACTGCAGATAAGTTGGAAATTCCAAAAATTTTGGTTCTGGCGCTAATTATCCACCATACCTGACTATTAATTTTAATGCTTGGGGTAGGGCTGGGCACATGCCGCAAACCCCGCAGTCTTCTAACTGCACATGTGTAAATATTTTAACAAATAAATATTTCTGCGATATTTATAGGGGTAAGAAAGTTTGTATAGCAAAGTTGGCATAGAGTTATGTGCGCGCACTGGGAGGTTCTGTGTTCGACTCCGGTCGACACTAAAAAAATTTGCTGCACAAAACTGGGCCATGTGGCGACCTCCGGGCCTGCCACGTGGCAGCCCATGATTGGTCCGAAAACAAAAAGTCAACCAATTTCCTAATTAGAATATGCCACTTGGCATGATAATACTGGTCCAAATAGAATATTCTAGGGAATATTTCAAGGAATATTTTGAGGAATATTCCAAGAATATTCCCTAAAATTACAGTTTACTGGACTTTTCAAACTGCGATGACTTCTTCATACGGTGTCAGTTTTTCGAACCATTTGCAGCGCCAGAATCATGAAGACAATATCTATCCGGTCGCTCAGGTTCGAAACACTTTTGAACACTTCGAATTTTGAGCTATCACTTAGGTCCATGATCCAGTTTTGATCACACCTCCCCATTGGAAATATTTTGGACCCCAAAAGACTGATATACTGATCTGTACAGTAGATGAGAGTACAACACCCTCTTCTTTTCAGCCTCCATACACTTGCCTTGCATGGCTAGTGCCTTTGAATCAAAACTCGAAGGTAGTCGACACTTGCCTTCCTAGATGAGCTTGTCCTCCTATTAAGAACTATCTTCCTTGAACTCACTCATAAATTTATGGCTAGAAATTTTCAGAAGGTAGTTGAACATCACTTTCTTGATCATCGATTCAAGGTGGCTCAAACAAATGTGAGATTACAGCATAAAACATGCATACATAATTGAAATTTGCATATGTAAAAATGAGTGTATGTCTTACTGTGTCAAGAAGTCAAACCACTTCTTACCAAGCCACTTCCACGACGCCTTTTGCTGCTTAAAATCTTCTTCATGTGAAAAATTTGTTCTCACATCAATGATGGAATCCTTGGTTCCAATTTCGCCAGTCTTTTTGTCCTCTTGCCTCAAATGCTTGGGACGATTAGTTGGATGCAATGTCCAAAAATGTGAAACAACATGTCCCTTTCTTTGGCAATGTGTGCAAGTCTTTTGCACCTTCTTTGCAAGTTTCCTTTGCTTCAACTGCTTCATGTATGCCTTCTTCCTCTTCCAGCATCTCGAAACATCATAATTAAACATACCACAATATGCACATCAACTCTTTCTTCCATTCAAGCATGCAGAATTTTCATGCCTTGCAGAAACATAATCAACTTGACTATGGGAATAATTATACCTCACATGCTGCTTTACATGTCCATATTTTCTACCTTCATGACGAGATGAACTTGTAGAGGCTCCAGCTTTTCTTTGAAGACTAACATTAGTGTTTATGTCTTGATAGTTGTCTGAACTTGCATGCTCGCCATAAGCTGCATGTCTACACTCTTCTTGCTGCAACATAGGTTTCAAACAATGGCAATCAACTTGAAAACAAACTTGACATGTTTGTGGTTTAGAACTTGGAACAAAAGTTCTTTTTGAATTTTCCTCAGATTCCTTCATGGCTTTGGAGTTTTGGACATTAGATTGAACATAACCAAGACCAAATTTCTTAGGTCATTCCTCAACCAAAATAGGATCAATCATGCCTTGTTCATGTTTGCATAAACCCTTGCCTTCATAGCCCATTTTAAACATTAACTTGGACCCTATACCTCTAGCGTGCTTTTCAAATGAACCAACACATCTTTCTGAAGAGGAAACTGATGAAAAATTAGAGTGTATTACCTCTGCTTCATGCATGTTCTTGGTTAAAGCCTATTGGGATTGATGGAGATGTATCTCCATATCATGCATTCTTTGAAGAGTTTCTTCATTCTTTTGATTCATAGCAAACAATTGCTCACGAATTCTAGTGCTTTCTCTTCTATCTTCAAACAGAATTTGCACCATATCCTTCAGGATGTAGAAGTCTCAGTTCATGTCTTCATCGAAGAATCTTATGAAGGAGGAGGATTTTGAAACCTCACTTGATGAAGTTGTCATCATTATGTCAATGAACAAAATAAATTCAATAAAAAATTCCAAAGATTTAAAAAACAATTGACAAAGATTTTGAACAAAATGGTTGTAGATTCAAGCTCTTCTTCAAGCAGCGCTTTACAAACAAACCCTTATTTTGCTTCAAGGATTGCCTATGAAGGTCCTTTGGGTAAGGAAGATGCCTTCAACCCTTTCTTCTATTGGGAAAAATAATGAGAGGGGGGGTGAATCAATATTTTTGGGGCTGAACAAATTTTCTTTTCTTTCTCTTAAAACCATATGTTACAATACTGCATCCAACATGTATGTCCAGATATATTATTATGTATTTACTTAGAGAATTGCATCAGATAAGCATTAAGCATGAAAATAAATAACAAAACAAACCATCAAACATAAACAACACATATGAACACAAGGATTTAAGGTGGAAACCCAATTCGGGAGAAAACCACCGATGTTGTAATCTCAGTCTTCAATATTTATTATAGAGAAAACTTCTTACAATAAATGCTGGTGTAGAAATATACCAGCACGCAGGCACCCACCTGCAGAAGGCTACAACCTTCTCTTATTTACCATCCTCTCCTGGAAGGGAGCTACTACCCCCTGCTCTCATTTACTAGCCTCTCCTGGAAGGGAGCTACTACCCCCTGCTCTCGTTTACCAGCTACCACTGGAGGGGAGCTACAACCCCCTCACTGAAGGCTTCGACCCTCAGCACCACTGCGGAACACGTTTCATCAATTTTCATACTGGATCCACCAGTTTCCACATGACATACCTTGCAGGCCACCAGATTTATTCATTCAGTACACTCACACCAGTTCTTCATGATTTCGTCCATCGTTCAAAACTAGAGATTCATCATCGTCAGATAATTCTATCCATGGGTGCATCGTAGTTTCAGATTTATCAGTTAAGAACAGAGCTCGCCCATACAGATATTCCTTGGAGAAATTTTTCGTTCACAACCCTTACGATGCACACCTCGTTCTCTATTTATTTTCTTCTCCTTATATAGTTTTGGCTTTATTAAAACCATGAGTCAAAACCACGAACCGCTAATGGTATTCCTCTGCCAGTATTTCTTTTAGTTTATCCAACGGGGCTTTTGATCTCTTTTTAATTTATTTATCAATTTTAAAGAAATTGAAAAATAAATATATTTACAACTTTTGAATTCCCAAGCCTTATATCTAAAGTTTAACCCTTCAGACTTTATAGAAATATCCAATGCTTCAAAGTAAATTAATCTTACCATAAACCTTTGACCCCGGGCCCACATATATAGTCAATAGCCAATCCAATACGCGCACGGTACCATAAGTAAATTTCGCACAAGTCTAGCATCCGATCACCGTTAGATTAGCAAGCTTCCAGATCAACGACGTATATTCATATCGCTCGACCTCCGATGCTGAACGTTAACGTGCGATGGCCCGTCGTACCTGTGTTAATATTTATTCACCTTCACCAAATGATGACCGTCCAATGACCCCTTCCCAGATCAACTGCACTCAACGATATCGCTGGGCATCCTGGGTCGAACTATAACGCGTGATGAAAAGTGGTTTTGTGAAGTCATACAGGGACGCGTGTCGAGCACTCTATGGAATCACTCCCAACCTCTTGAATACCGCTTGCTTGTCGAGAGAGGTGCGATAAAAACCGGAAACCGCCGTTACTATTCTTCTCGCAAGGTTCCGCCTTCTTCGCTCAAGGTTCCACTCCCCCTGCTCGATTATTGTAAATTGACTAATTTGTATCACAATTCTTCATGAAGACTTCCGTTAGTTAATGTGGTGAATGGATCGATTAACACTGCAGGGGCTTCATTCCTTATTTACTGTGACATCGCTTGCACTCTTCATCAACAAATTAAACCATAATTTTGTTTATTGAGGCTTGACACTAGTTCAATGCAATATTTGTAACAGGGATCATATCCATAATATATAACACAAGAAATTCACACCAGATTCCCTTTGTGACCTTAAATTCGTTCTTGATTCGTGGTTCCGCCTCTTCATGCTCCATTCTCGTTCCACAAGCACCAATGTACAATTGCCATACCATGTTTTATTGTTCCAGATCATACCCTAAGAATCTGAACAGGAAAGTTTCCAACATATCTCCTCTTTTACGCCTTGACATCCCTTCTTCCTACTTTGCCTCTGCTTGTCTCTGCTCCTTGACCAATACTTCCTTTTTTCTTCTGATCAGATGCTCCTTCAAAGCCTTTTCCATCAATGAAAATATTCCAACAATCTCCCCCTTTGGCATTGATGGCAATATTATTCCTCCGCAATACTCTTCCTCTATTTATCTTATAGAAGCCCTGCTTTGATTTTCCTCCCCCTTTGACATCAATGGCAAAGGGTTGATCAAGATCCTTTGTACTGACAATACCATGCTCCCCCTTAGATCATGTTGCATCTTCAAACATAGTATTTGATGAGATAACAGAAATGGCTTATACAATGTGATCAGACTACAACAAATAATTAGTATGCCAACAAAGCATTCTTTTCACATGACCAATGCTCCCCCTTAGCCTGTGCATTCAGAGATGCCCAACAACACCTCATACCCAATTTAATATTCTGTATTTAAGTAGACCTGGTCCTCTGCATGGCAGAGACTACTCCCAGTTTCTGTCTGAGATATTCGAACGCTTCCTTGGGTAGAGGTTTGGTAAATATATCAGCAACTTGTTCTTTGGAGGAAACATAATCCAATTTCACCTTTTGTTCAAGAACTTGTTCATGTAAGAAGTGATATTTGATGGGAATGTGCTTGGTCTTGGAATGCATAACATGATTCTTTGAGATACTGATGGCACTTGTATTATCACGCATAATGGAGATAGGAGGTGAACATTTGATTTGAAAGTCTTGTAGGGTTTGCATCATCCAGAGAAGTTGAGTGCAACATGATGCTGCAGCCACATATTCTGCTTCTGCTGTGGATAAGGTAATAGAGATTTGCTTCTTGCTGAACCAAGATACTAACCGGGGCCCCATATAGAATGCACCACCACTAGTGCTTTTTCGATCATCAACACTTCCAGCCCAATCTGCATCAGTGTATGCATGAAGAGTAAGATCAGCATTCTTTGGATACCATAGTCCAAAATCTTGAGTTCCTTGTAGATATTTGAATATTCTTTTCACAACCTGAAGGTGAGACTCTTTTGGATTGGCTTGAAATAGTCCAACAATCCCAACTGCATGCATAATGTCTGGTCTTGTCCTAGTGAGATAAAGTAGACTTCCTATCATAGATCTGTATTCTAGTTGATTCACCGTGGGGGAATCATCACTAGAACTGAGATTACATCCGGTTATCATTGGTGTACTTACAGGTTTGCAATCTTCCATGCCATACTTCTTCAGGATTTGCTTAAGGTATTTTGCTTGTGATAAGAAAATGCCATTTGTTGCTTGTTGCACTTGCAATCCAAGAAAGAATGTTAGTTCCCCAAGTAAAGACATTTCAAATTCTTGCTACATATCATAAGCAAATTTTTGACTCACAGACTCTTCATTACTTCCAAAAATGATATCATCAACATATACAACCACAATCAATAGTTTGTCATTTTCAGTTTTTTGTGTATAAGTTGCTATCAGCAGACCCTTTTGAGAATCCTTGTTGATGAAGATATTTGTCAAGACGATAGTACCATGCCCTTGGAGCTTGTTTGAGAGCATATAGAGCCTTTTTAAGTCTACAAACAAGTTTTTCATCATTTCCCAAAATGAATCCTTCTGGTTTTTCTATATAAACTTCTTCTTCTAGATCACCATTGAGAAAAGAAAATTTAACATCCATTTGATAAACTTTGATTTGTTGGAAGCTTGAAAAAGAAAGAAAAATTCTTATGGCTTCAAGTCTGGCTACAGGAGAAAAGGTTTCTTCAAAGTCTATACCTTCTTGTTGAGCATACCCCTTGCAAACAAGTCTAGCTTTATTTCTTATAACATCCCCATTCTCATTTAACTTGTTTTTGAATATCCATTTAGTTCCAATGACATTTTTTTCATGAGGTCTTGGTACTAATTCCCAAGTGTGATTCTTTTCAATTTGATCAAGCTCTTCGTTCATGGCTTGAATCCAAAATTCATCTTTGCTAGCTTGATTGAAATTGTGTGGTTCAATAGTGGATAGAAATGCCAGATAGCTAGAAGATCCCATAAGAGTCCTTCTTGTTTGTACACCTGATCCATTTTCTCCCAAAATTTGAGATTCTGGATGATTATTTTGAACAAATCTGGATGGAGATTTTTCAGATAAATCATCTTCGAGTTCTTCATTGGGTTCACTGTCTATATCATTTCTATTTGATGTAGAAGGATATATGTCACCATCGTCTTCATCTGTTGTTTGTTTTTCTTCTTTTGGAGCCGCAGGAGACTCATCAATAACAACATCAATACATTCAACAATCTTCCGAAGTCTTTTATTGTAACATTTATATGCTCTACTCCTAGAGGAGTAACCAAGAAGTATTCCTTCATCTACTCTGGGTTCAAACTTGCCAATTTTTTCATCATTATTTTTGATAAAGCATTTGCTTCCAAAAACTCTAAAATGCTTCACAGTGGGAGGATTACCATACCATAGTTCATATGGAGTTTTATCACTATTTACACAAACATGTGCCTTGTTAAGAATATTTACCGCTGTATGTGCTGCTTCTCCCCAAAATGTGTCAGGTGTTCCGGAATCATCAAGCATAGCTCTAGCCATTTGTTGAACTGCTCTATTCATTCTTTCTGCTACGCCATTTTGTTGTGGAGTGCCAGCTACAGAAAACTGTCTTTTTATGCCATGTTGTTCACAAAATTCAAGGAATTCATCTGATGTATATTCTCCTCCTCGATCAGATCTGAGACACTTGATTTTTAGATCTAATTCATTCTCAACTAGTGCTTTGAAGATTTGAAATTTCTCAAATGCTTCATCTTTGTGTCTAAGCAGCCCAATCCAACACATTCTAGAGAAATCATCAATGAATAAGATATAGTATTCTTCACCACATGGTGACTTTTTCCTCATAGGTCCACATATGTCAGTATGAATGAGTTCAAGAGGCTTACTTGATGATCCTTCCTTGGCATTAAATTGTACTCTGGTTTGCTTACCGAATTGGCAAGATTTACATATGATATTTTTAGGTAGGGTAATATTGGGAAGATCACGAACAACTTTAAGTCTGCTTGATTTGTTGATTTGAGAGAAGCTCAGATGCCCCAACCTTCTATGCCATAGCCAATTTTCTGAAGATTTACTCAAATAACATTGTTCTTTTGGGTTCTTCAATATATACAGGTTGTTTGGAGTTCTTTTTCCTTTTATAATTGCTTTACCTGTATCAAGATCACGTACCACACATTCTTTTGAACTAAAGACAACTTCAGTTCCTTGATCACACATTTGACTTACACTTAACATGTTATGCTTTAATCCATCCACATACATGACTTCATTAGCTTTCACCTTTTCTTTTAGAAAAACAGACCCTTTTCCCTTAATGACCGCAGGAGTATCATTTCCAAATGTAACATTATTTTCCTTTTCTAGAGCACTATATGCAAGAAGTTTGTCTTTATCACCTGTCATGTGTCTTGAGCATCCACTATCAATGTACCATTGGTTTTCTTCATCTTCTGCAAATAACGCTATGCCACAATTTTCAACCTATAATTCCTTATTTTTCCATACTTTGGAGCTTGAAGGAACATGTTCTTTTGGCTGAACTTTGCTCCTGCATTCAGATTCTTCATGGCCAAAGTTATTGCAATAAGCACATTCAACTTCATTTTGAAGAGGAGAAAAGTTGTTATAAGTATTATTATTTGTTTCAATATCAATCCTTTTCTTTCTTGCTTCTCTTGTCATGATGGTTTTATATGCAACACATTGAACAACTTTATGACCAAAATTGTGACATGAGAAACATTGTCCATTGAAGAAGAAATTTCTGCGATCATAAAATATTCTACATGAATTTACCTGTTGATTGGTGTTTATTTGAAAGACATTCCTGTTAGTGTTCTTTGAATTGAGATGATCATGCTTTACCTGTAAAGATTCTTTATTCCCTTGCTGAGTCGCAGCATGTTGTAAACCAGCTGTAACTGCTTTTAGATAATTTGGTGCTGAAGCCTGAGAAGATTCTCCGATATATCCAAGACCTGTCTCTATAAGAGGAGAATGTTGTACCTTGATAATCTCATATAAGGTTTCAGATCCTTTAGCAAATCTAAGATTCAAAGTCTTTACTTTCTCAAGTTCTTTTCTTAGACTTACTACTTCACATTCTAATTTCTCATTGTGTTTCTCTTTTTCTTCAAGCTGATTTTTCAGAGTTTCTATGGTTATTTTACTCTCTTCTAAGCAGATTTTGAGTTTATTGTTTTCATCAAGAAAATAATTGTCTTCTAGAGCATCCACAAAAGTATCCTTTTCTTCTCTAGATTCTTTTTCAAATGCCATGAGAAGTCTAAGATCTTGTTCACATTCTTCCTCACTATCAGATAACCCATCACTGTCTTCATGAGTATAGTATCTCTTTCTAGTGCTAAAATGATTCTTATTCCTTTTTGCTACTTCCTTCCCTTTTTTATGTGTTTCTTTATAAGGACACTTAGCAACATAATGACCAACTCTTCCACAATCAAAAAATTTTAAAGGAAGCTTACCTCTGAACCGTCCTGTGCCAAGTTGAAGTTTCTTTACAAAGTTTATCTCATCTTCTGAGATATATCTTGATCCTTCTGTTTTTTGTACTTCCTTCCCTTTTGTAGAAGTTCTAAAGACTGCTTCTTTGACTTTAGATGGTTCTCCTCTTCTCATTTCATATGCAGTTAGTATGCCATGAAGTTGCACCATAGTAAGATTTTGAAGATCCTGTTTTTCTTCAAGAGCAGAGACTTTTGACTCAAATTTTGTCGTTAGTGATCTTAGGACTTTCTCAACCAAAGTAGATTCAGTTATTGTTTCTCCCAGATTTATCATACGATTTACAATATCATTAAGACGTAAAACGGAATTGGCAATGCTCTCCTCATTATCCATTTTTAGATTCTCATATTGAATTATGAGAGTTTGGAGTTTAGCACTTTTTACCTTTGCATCACCTTCATAACTTAGAATAATTTTGTCCCATATTGTCTTTGCTGTATTCAGCTGCATGAATTTGACAAATTCTGATTCAGTTAGACTTCCCAATAGAGCATTGACCGCCTTTGCATTTGTTTCATAATTATTTCTTTCCGTCGGATCTGTTGGTACTGCAGATGGATATTGATATCCTCCTTCAACAATTTCCCATATCTCTGATCCCAGAGACTGAAGATAGGATCTCATCCTTGTTTTCAAGAAGATTAAATTGTTTCCGTTAAAGAGCGGAGGCCTGATAGATTCTGTTCCATCTTGATTGCTCATCTTGCTTGATCTTCCTTCTAGCGGCTAAGCTTTTTTAGAAGGACCTGCTCTGATACCAATTGTTGGGAAAAATACTGAGAGGGGGGGTGAATCAATATTTTTGGGGCTGAAAAAATTTTCTTTTCTTTCTCTTAAAACCATATGTTACAGTACTGCATCCAACATGTATGTACATATATCTTATTATGTCTTTACTTAGAGCATTGCATCAAATAAGAATTAAGCATGAACAGAAATAACAGAACAAACCATCAAACATAAACAACACATATGAACACTGGGATTTAAGGTGGAAACCCAATTCGGGAGAAAACCACTGCTATTGTAATATCAGTCTTCAATATTTATTATAGAGAAAACTTCTTACAATATATGCTGGTGCAGACTTATACCAGCACGCAGGCACCCACCTGCAGAAGGCTACAACCTTCTCTCATTTACTAGCCTCTCCTGGAAGGGAGCTACTACCCCCTGCTCTCGTTTACCAGCCTCTCTTGGAAGGGAGCTACTACCCCCTGCTCTTGTTTACCAGCTACCACTGGAAGGGAGCTACAACCCCCTCACTGAAATCTTCGACCCTCAGCACCACTGCGGACCACGTTTCATCAATTTTTATACTAGATCCACCAGTTTCCACATGAAATACCTTGCAGGCCACCGATTTATTCATTCAGTACACTCACACCAGTTCTTCATGATTTTGTTCGTCGTTCAAAACCATAGATTCATCATCGTCAGATCATTCTATTCATGGGTGCATCGTAGTTTTAGATTTATCAGTTAAGAACAGAGCTCACCCATACAGATATTCCTTGGAGAAATTTTTCGTTCACAACCCTTACGATGCGCACCTCGTTCTCTATTTTTTTTCTTCTCCTTATATAGTTTTGCCTTTATTAAAACCATGAGTCAAAACCACGAACCGCTAATGGTATTCCTCTGTCAGTATTTCTTTTAGTTTATCCCATGGGGCTTTTGATCTCTTTTTAATTTATTTATCAATTTTAAATAAATTGACAAATAAATATATTTACAACTTTTGAATTCCCAAGCCTTATATCTAAAGTTTAACCCTTCGGACTTTATAGAAATATCCAACGCTTCCAAGTAAATTAATCTTACGATAAACCTTTGACCTCGGGCCCACATATATAGTCAATAGCCAATCCAATACGCGCACGGTACCATAAGTAAATTTCGCGCAAGTCCAACGTCCGATCACCGTTAGATTAGCAAGCTTCCATATCAACGGCGTATATTCATATTGATCGACCTCCGATGCCGAACGTTAACGTACGATGGCCCGCCGTACCTGTGTTAATCTTCGCGCACCTTCAACAAATGATGACCGTCCAATGACCCCTTCCCAGATCAACGACGCTCAATGATATCGCTGGGCGTCTTGGGTCGAACTATAACGCGCGATGAAAAGTGGTTTTGTGAAGTCGTACAGGGACACGTGTCGAGCACTCTATGGTATCACTCCCAACCTCTTGAATACCGCTTGCCCGTTGAGAGCGGTGCGATAAAAACCGGAAACTGCCGTTACTGTTCCTCTCGCAAGGTTCCGCCTTCTTCGCTCAAGGTTCCACTCCCCCTGCTCGATTATTGTAAATTGACTAATTTGTATCACAATTATTCATGAAGACTTCCATTAGTTAATGCGTTGAACGGATCGATTAACGCTGCAGGGGATTCATTCCTTATTTACTGTGACATCGCTTGCACTCTTCATCAACAGATTAACCCATCATTTTGTTTATTGAGGCTTGACACCAGTTCGATGCAATCTTCGTAACAGGAATCATATCCATAATATATAACACAAGAAATTCACACCAGATTCCCTTTGCGACCTTAAATTCGTTCTTGATTCGTGGTTCCGCCTCTTCATGCTCCATTTTGGTTCCACAAGCACCAATGTACAGTTTCCATACCATGTTTTATTGTTCCAGATCATACCCTAAGATTCCGAACAGGAAATTTTCCAACATATCTCCTCTTTTACGCCTCGACTTCCCTTCTTCCTACTCTGTCTCTACTTGTCTCTGCTCCTTGACCGATACTTCCTTTGTTTTTCTGATCAGATGCTCCTTCAAAGCCTTTGCCATCAATGAAAATATTCCAACATATTCCTTCTTGTACTCTCTTGGACTTAGCTACCAGTAGCTTTCCCTTCACCTCTAGCAAACTCAAGCAACAGTCAGTTTGAAAACAGTCAAATTCTTTGCATTGTTTAAACACCTTTCAAGTCAAACAAGCAGGCTATTTCTCTATCAATCAAGCAACCAAGTTCTATGATATCAACCTGATCTAAAAATGGGTTGGATAGCTTGTTATGATTTTCAAGAACCTCCCACTCAGTTAAACAAATAAAAGATCTATCTTGTACTTGAAATTTTGCGGAATCTTATACTTGAAACAGGTGTATGTTTTTTAATTGTTGAAGTGTCTTAAGTCCAATTGTTTTTGCTGAAATTAAACATATGTAAAAAAAATATAATGCAGCAAAAAAACATCCACACATAACAACAAAATTAATATAGTAGTTCACCCGAATGTCGTGGGCTATGTCTCCTTGAGCTCTTGTCATCTTGACTTGGCTCTTTGGGATTAAGAAAAATTTATTTTACAAGTTCCATACTTAACTCCAATGGTTACTGAACTGAACCAATGGGCTTATAATACCATATATATCCTTTTCATAGCTGTCATCACTCTGCAAATAGATCTAGGCTCTCTTAGAATTCATTCCTTCAGTCGGTGCTCTTGAGCTACACTAAGCTTATCTATGGCAATAACTCCTTCAGAATTATTTTTCTGCCCCTAAAACCTCACCTACTATCTCTAACACATATCAGAACTCCAAAATGGACTGATCATTTTCTCAAAATGAGCATTGCATCCCTAATCTAGGCCTTCTTCCATAGTTGACCCTGGGCTGCTCAAAACTTCCATGTAGGTTCTTGACCTTCAGAAGTCTTAAAATGACTCTAAAAATACATTCAATGGATTAATAATATCAAAAGTAGTCAGAATAGACTATTGGTTCACTGAAATTGGCCTCCAACTGCTCTATTTTCGCCTCCAACACCTGTCAGCACCCCTTGGCCGTAGGGTCAAAGAAAAATTCTCTGATGGTTTCTCAGCCTCTAGAAGTTCTCAAAAGATTCTGAAAACTCCATAAATGGATTTATATTGCTCTTTATAGTCATAAATGACTATTGGTTTGCTGCATAAGGTCTCTAGCTTCTCTGGCTAGGCCCTGAATTGTTGCTGGCAAAAGATGGCACTAGTGGCCCCTGGAACTTCACTAAAGCATATCGGCCTTCAAAATTCCTCTAAAAGCTCTGCAAATCACACCATTAGTTACAAAACATCTGAAACATCCAAAATTTACTATTGGATTTCGAAATAAGGCCTCTAGCTCCCCTCGCTAGGCCTCAAACTGCTGCTGGTCCATGGTGGCCCTAGTTGCCCCTAGAACTTTTCTGAAGAAAAAACCTACTCAAAAGTTCTCTGATAGATCTACAACCCTCACCAACGAGTCTGGAATATTGGATATAGTCGAAATTTACTATTGGCACTCCAAAATTGGTCGAATATAGCTCAATATAGAGCCTAAACTCAATTTATCCAATGACCCCTAAAAAGCTCCACTAAATGTGGAGAAACTGGACTTGAACTGCAGATAAGTTGGAAATTCCGACAATTTTGGTTACGCCGCTAATTCTCTGCCATACTTGACCATTAATTTTAATGCTTGGGGTACGGCTGGGAACATGCCCCAAACCCCGCGGTCTTCTAACCGCACATGTCGGTGTAAAATGTTCCATGAAAACCACGCATTTAAAATAGCATGTGAACACATTTCAAGTGGTATCCACCAGGGTCAATGGTTTATGGTACCGTTAGTTGTAACAAAAATTGTCGCGGTTGAAACTGGTATCATGTGACCACTCCACGGGCCGTCGGCGATTTGGGACCACCGGCGGTTCTCCGCACCCCAACCCCTCCCCCTCCCCCATGTGTAAATATTTTAACACATAAATATTGTCGCGATCCTTATAGGGGTAAGAAACTTCGTATAACAGAATTGGTGTAGAGTTATGTGCGCACGCTGGGATGTTCTGTGTTCGACTCTAGTCGACACCAAAAATTTTTACTGCACAAAACTGGGCCACATGGCGGCCCATGATTGGTCCGAAAACAAAAAGTCAACCAATTGCCCAATTACAATCCGCCACTTGGCATGATATTACTGGTCCAAATAGAATATTTCAGGGAGTATTCTAGGGAATATTTTGAGGAATATTCTAGGGAATATTTCAAGGAATATTCTAGGAATATTCCCTCGAATATTTTTTTTTGAATTTTTCCATAACCAGTCAAACTTGGTCAAAGTCCAAAAATTGCAGTTTGCTGGACTTTTCAAACTGCAATAACTTCTTCATACAGTGTTGGTTTTTCGAACCGTTAGCGGTGTCAGAATCAGGTAGATGAGATCTATTCGATCGCTCAAGTTCGGCACACTTCCAAATGCTTTGATTTTTGAGCTATCACTTAATTCCATGATCCAATTCTGATCAATCTAAGTGGAATAGGCGGGTGGCCACCAATATCCACTTGGATCACTATCATATATGTTTTTTTAAAAACTTTATTTTTGTTTATATTTCTCTGACTAATATGGATCTTACTGCATATTTATCATCAAATAATGAACATAAATATGTTTTTGGGATGCACAATGATGGAATGTTATGTCGTTTAGGGCCTCGAAACGGCTCCGGAAGTTCAGGAACCGAAAAACTGTCAAAAATAGTAAATTGTTCTATAATTAAGGAAACTGAAAAACTGAAAGAAACAATGGTGGGGGTCCAAGTGGAATAGGCGGGTAGCCACCAATATCCACCTGGATCACCATCATATATTTTTTTTTGAGAAATTTCTTTTTGTTTATATTTATCTGAACTAATATGACTCTTACTGCATATTTATCTTCACTTATTGAACATAAGTATGTTTTTGGGATGCACAATGATGGACTATTACATCGTTTAGTGCCTCAAAACGGCTCCAGAAGTTCAGGACCCGAAAAACTGCTATAAATACTAATTTTTTCTTCAATTAAGGAAACTGAAAGACTGAAAGAAACAATGGTGGGGGTCCAAGTGGAATAGGTGGGTGGCCACCAATATCCACCTAGATCACTATTATATGTGTTTTTTTGAGAACTTTCATTTTGTTTATATTTCTTTGAACTAATATGGCTCTTACTACATATTTATCCTCACATACTAAACATAAATATGTTTTTTGGATGCACAATAATGGAATGTTACATCGTTTAGGGCCTCAAAATGGCTCTGGAAGTTCAAGACCCGAAAAATTGCCAAAAATAGTAAATTGTGCTAAAATTAAGAAATCTGAAAAAATGAAAGAAATGATGGTGGGGGTCCAAGTGGAATAGGTCAGTAGCCACCAATATCCTCCTGGATCACCATCATATATGTTTCTTTGAGAACCCTTTTTTTTTTAATATTTCTCTGAGCTAATATGGCTCTTACTACATATTTATCCTCACATACTGAACATAAATATGTTTTTGGGATGCACAATGATGGAATGTTACGCCGTTTAGGGCCTCAAAATGGCTCCAAAAGTTTAGGACCCAAAAAATTGCCAAAAATAGTAAATTTTGCTACAATTAAGGAAGCTAAAAAATCGAAAGAAACAATGGTGGGGGTCCAAGTGGAATATGCGGGTGGCCACAAATATCCACCCGGATCACTATCATATATGTTGTTTTGAGAACTTTTGTTTTGCTTATATTTCTTTGAACTAATGTGGCTCTTACTACATATTTATCCTCACATACTAAACATAAATATGTTTTTTGGATGCACAATGATGGAGTGTTATGTCGTTTAGGGCCTCAAAATGGCTCCAGAAGTTTAGGATCTGAAAAATTGTCAAAAATAGTAAATTTTGCTACAATTAAGGAAACTCAAAAACTGAAAGAAAAAATAGTGGGTGTCCAAGTGGAATAGGCAGATGGTCTCCAATATCCACCTGGAGCACTATCATATACGTTTTTTTGAGAGCTTTCTTTTTATTTATATTTCTCTGAACTAATATGGCTCTTACTGCATATTTATCCTCACATACTAAACATAAATATGCTTTTTGGATGCACAATGATGGAATGTTACATCGTTTAGGGCCTCAAAACATCTCCGGAAGTTCAGGACCAGAAAAAATGCCAAAAATAGTAAATTGTGCAACAATTAAGGAAACTGAAAAATTGAAAGAAACAATGGTCGGGGTCCAAGTGGAATAGGTGGGTGGCCACCAATATCCACCTGGATCACTATCATATTTGGTTTTTTCAGAATTTTCTTTTTGTTTATATTGCTTTGAACTAATATGGCTCTTATTGCATATTTATCCTCACATACTAAACATAAATATGTTTTTGGGATGCACAATGATGGAATGTTATGTCATTTAGGCCTCAAAACGGCTCCGGAAGTTCAAGCCCTGAAAAACTGCCAAAAATAGTAAATTGTGCTACAATTAAGTAAAATAAAAAACTGAAAGAAACAATGGTGAGGGTCCAAGTGTAATAGGTGGGTGGCCACCAATATCCACCTGGACCACTAGCATATATGTTTTTTTGAGAACTTTCTTTTTGTTTATATTTATCTGAAATAATATGGCTCTTGCTGCATATTTATCCTCATATGTTTTTGGGATGCATAATGATGGAATGTTACGTCGTTTAGGGCCTCAAAACGGTTCTGGAATTTCAAGGCGTGAAAAACTGCCAAAAATAGTAAATCCTGCTACAATTAAAGAAACTAAAAAATTGAAAGAAACAATGGTGGGTATCCAAGTGGAATAGGTGGGTGGCCACCAATATCCACCTGGATCACTATCCTATATGTTTTTCTCAGAACTTTATTTTATTTTATATTTCTCTAAACTAATATGGATATATTTATCCTCACATATTGAGCATAAATATGTTTTTGGGATGCACAATGATTGAATGTGATGTCGTTTAGGGCCTCAAAACGGCTCTAGAAGTTCAGGACCTGAAAAACTGCCAAAACTAGTAAATTGTGCTACAATTAAGGAAACTAAAAACTGAAAGAAACAATGGTGGGGGTCCAAGTGGAATAGGCAGGTGGCCAGCAATATCCACCTGGATCACTATCATATTGTTTTTTGAGAAATTTCTTTTTGTTTATATTTCTCCGAACTAATATGGCTCTCACTGCATATTTATCCTCACATAATGAACATAAATATGTTTTTGGGATGCACAATAATGGAATGTTGAAACAAGTTTAAGATACAATATTTATGTTTTATTTTCCTTTATGTTTGTGCCTATGTTACAGGAAGTGTAGTGAAGACTGTATATATATGTGTGTGAACTTCTTCTGTATTTTGCGCCTATCTCTGAGGTAGTGACTTGTAGAATATATGGTCTATGATATACTATGTACTGGTTTTGATTAATACAAAGCACAATGTTTTTTTCGTCTGAAAAAATGTGTAGAATTGTTACACCAATGTAAATAAAATTTACTGAAAAGATCTAGTTAAATTTTTGTGTGCTAGTTCCAGCTACATTTTTTGTGTTATAATAAAACTCTACATGACACATCAACTAACAACCACACTACAATGGTTGTTACCAAAAAATGTTATATGTAATATTGTTCATACACTAAAATACTTAATAAATTAAAGATTTATTTCAAGTTAAATTTTATTGAAAGGTCAATAAATAATAATTTTAAATAATTAAAACCATTATTATCATGCTGCCAAGTAGAGATATCACATTCGGTATTGGGTCAAACCCATATTACTTTTGGTCGGACCAAAAATTATTCAATTTTTTTTTGTTTGTAAGTTGGGTAGGACTACATCTTCATCATCATGTCCAAAAACATCTCCCCAATCAGGGCGGGCAATTGAGCCAATGACTTCACATCAAGGAGTGCCTTAATAGCACACCCGATCACTGTTTATCCAAGACCTCATGGACAAGAATTGTTCAAAACTAAAATTTATTATTTTTTTAAAATAAATCAATATATTTATCATCAATTAGATTGGATTTCAGGTTCAATATATTAATGCACAATGCTTTAAAATAAGTGGCATTCATTTATGTTAGGCCGTGAGGCTGCTTTGTTGCTGGGTACAGATAGGCTCAACCCTTCGAAAGTTGATTTGACTCTAGATAATCACATTCCCTCTTCAACACACAGTGCAAGAGTCAATGTTTTGGCTCATTGATCGAGCCTGTAACAACAAAGAAAGCTCAAACAATGGTGGCATGGGTTAATTATCAGATAAATGAAGCTCTTTGCAGATTTTTTCCATGTTTTGTTACTAGCCAACTTGGTTAGTTTTCTTTGGATTCTGCTTTAAAATAAGTTAATTTTATTAGGTAATTTGGGTCGTTTCAATTGAGAAAACAATAATTTATTAAGTCAACCATGGTTATCATAGCTAAAATGAAAAAGTATATATATATATATATATATATATATATATATATATATATACAATATTTTTTGCAATTTATAAAATGCTAAAAAAAAAAACCTTTTTTTTCATAAAAATGCAAAAATTATAAACTAATAAGTCATGCAATAATTATGATGCAAAAAAAATAAAGTAATGTTTAATATTTTTTTAATTATTTCCATAAATTAATGATACAATATTATAATAACTATTTCTTTTATTATCATAAATTAATTATAAAAATAGAAATTTTTATAAATCTAAAATTCCAATCAAATTTTAAAAATCAAATTAATATTTTTTTAGGACCAATTCAATTATATGATTGATAACTTGAATTTAGTTATATGCTTAATCATTTATTTGAATACTTAATTAATTTGTTTATTTATCTACATTCTCTTAATGTATAAAATGGTAACATGCAACTACAACATCATGTGAACTGTGGGTTGTAAGCATGAACTGGTACATTATATACACCAGAAGGTTTTTTCATTTGAAAATAAATAAATAAATAATAAATAAATAAATGTGTGTTGACAAAACTTGACCTGTTGGTAGTTTTTAAGGTAGTGAACTTTCACTTATGTGAAATGTTTTTGGATTTTGGGTTATTCGCATGTTTTCTCACATCTGAAGAAAATGAGTGAATAACCGATCAAAAAAAAGTTTTAGGTCATATTCAACTTATGGTGGACAAATTTATATTTCAACAAATGAAATTAGTAACAAAGTTGTTATTTTGACAAACAAAATGCATAATTACAATTAAAAAAATACATTAATTTAACAATAAGTAAAACCTAATTTAAACTAAACCACATGACTAAATACTATATAAATTTTTTTTATTAATAAACAATAGAAATATAAATTCAAATAAAAATAAATAGATACAATAAACAAAAATAACATAAATGAATAAAGCATATTATATTTATTATGAAAAAAAAATGTTTTTTATAAATATCAAAATATTTTTACATATGATAACAATTTTATTTATTATTTATTAATTTGTTGGACAATACGCATATAGTATAAATAAAGGAAACTGTAAATTTCAAAAGAAGCTAAATTAGACAGAAAAGCTACATCAAAGTGAATTTTTCAACTACTAGTGGTCTACTGGTACGTACCCTGCCACAGTACAGACCCGAGTTTGATTCCCGGCTGGTGCATGATTATTTTGTTTTTCCCGTTGACGGAAATTGTGAAAGAGATTATTACGACCAACTAAAACTGATTCTGAAGTATTCGGGTATACATTTTATTTCACAGCCTCAACGGGTAAAACTGAAACTAATTATTAGCAGTTGATTTATGTAGTCGTTGTACTATAGTGGTCAGCATTACAACATAAAACAAGACTTAAACTAGTACTTGCTCATTAAAAAGAGCCAAAGGACACCGAAGGTGTGTCGTCCAACTCCCGGAGCGAACGAGATGACAGCAGCACAGGCAAGCCAAGGATTGGACAGCAGGAGGTAGGATGCCCGCCAAGTGTCAAATTTTGACAGGGCAGAAGGGCGAATCTTGAGTAGATGTGGATTGTTGGGATTGGGTGAAATGAACAGTGTTTCCCAGCCAAAGCCAGCAAAGAGAACACCTTCGGTGTAAATATATAATATAGATGGAGAACAATATCCATATAAAACAAGACTTAAAATATAGAATATAGATGGAGAACAATATCCATATATAATTTTCTGAGGAATACAAAAAAATTACAATATATTATAATGAATGATAAAAAATAGAAGCAAAATTTTGTTTATATTATGGGGAGATTTGAAATATATAAAAAGATAACGATAAATAATAAATATGTAAAGAATTTAAAACCATTGAAAAAACATTAAAAAAGAGGAATTATGTTCAAATATTACAAAATATTAAATATAATAACATTACAAAAATGAATAATATGATGTTTCTAACTCATTGGAAAGAAATGAGACTCGCCATAAAAGAACAACTTCAAACAAGAGGCTTAAACTAGTGTTTATCCATCTTAATTCCAAATATTTCATGCATTCAGAGGCATCCTATCCCCGAGGTGCAAAACTTTTCTCAAGATTTCTCAATCTAAAAAAAAATTTCATCTTGAGGGACTTGATCCCTTTCATCGCATGATCATAGAATTGGAAGCTCTTCCTTACTCACTCACTCATTCATCAACTTCAAATTGAGTGCCATTGTGCAAGCATTGATTAGGGTTTTCAAGAGGTTGTCTCAGTCAGTCATTCATCAAAATTTCTTAGGGTTTTCAAATTGTTGTCTCAATCACTCATTCATCAACATTGCTTAGGGTTTTCAAATTTTTGTCTCACTCACTCATTCATCAACATTGCTTGGGGTTTTCAAATTGTTGTCTCACTCACTCATTCATCAACATTGTCATTGTGCAAGCTTTGCTTACTGTTTTAAAGATGTTGCATCTCAATTTTTAAGTCAACCTAAGAAATGAAAATATTTAAAACATAAAGAGGAGTTATAAAAAAAAGGAGCAAACAAGTTTGTGAACTGAATGAAATTATTATTCCACACATATATTGGGAGAAATGATTCGTCCATGTGGGATTTTGTGGCAAAGTTTAAGTGGCAAGCTGAAAACTTTGACTTAAAAAACTAAACAAATGGGTTTTATGTGTACAATAGCATATTCAAAAAAATAACTACTAATTGTTCGTAATGATAATTATTTTAATATTTTCAAAAAAATATAAAATATTACAACAAAAATAATAAATAATAAAAAAATAAATTAAATTTATATTTCCATTTCATATTGGAGATAGTTGAAAGTTTAAAACAAGGTTTAAAATATAGATGAAGAACAATATCCATATATAATTTCCTGATTTGGAGGAATACACAAATACTACAACATATTAAATGATAATAATAAAAAATGGAAGAAAATTTTTGTTTTTATTTGTGGGGAGATTTGAAATCTATAAAAAGAAAAAGACAAAAAATAAATATGTAAAAAAATTAAAACCATTGAAAAAGCATTGAAAAAAAAAAGGAATCATGTTACAAAATATTAAACATAATAATATTACAAAAAATGAACAATATTATATTTCTATCTCATTGGAGAGAATTGAGACCCGCCATAAAAGAGCAAGACTAAACAAGTAGTTTAAACTAGTGTTTATTCATCTTAACTCCAAATCTTTCATGCACTTGGAGGCATCCTAAGGTGCAAACTTTGTTCTATATTTCTCAATCTAAAAAAAGTTTTCATCTTGAGGGGCTTGATCCCTTTCATCACATGATAGATGTGGAGTTAAGAGTGAGCTCCATGTTGAGGTGAGGTGACAAGGAATTACAAAACTCCCTCATACTAAGAAGCTCACCATTGAAATGTTTTGACCATGAAACTGTTTACTTTCAATATATATATATATATATATATATATATATATATATATTTGTTATTGAAATATTTTAGTTAACATTAACATTGAGATACCTTTTTGTTATTAATATTTTTTCACTCCATGTCAACCACTAAAGGAATTATATTTCTCTTTCATCATAAGATGTAGAAAGCACCTATCTCATAAATATGAAATGAGTTTCTTTCATTTACTATATGTACACACACATAAAATCAATATAAAATTATTTTACATAAAGTGGACATTGAAATATTTTATTTATCGTTCATGTTGTTGTTGTTGTTGTTTTTTTTTTTAATCTATATCAATTTCATACTAAGCATGAGAGAAATTACATGTCTTCTTCATATTGGTTGTATAAAGAGCCTTTTGATGCAATAAATACATGTATGTATATAAATATTTTTGAATTTAAGGAAATGTCCAAATTACAAAACATTACAACAAGAATAACGACAAAGAAAACAAGGTAATGTTTGTGTCTTACATTGCAGAGCCTTTCATATGTAAAAAATAGATAATCTAGAAATTGTATTAAACCAATATGTAATCAATGTTTGGGAGATTGGAGCTTTCTCTAAGGGAGAAAAAAAAGGATTTTAAATCTAAATATGTATGAACTATGGCCTAGCCATTACAAGGCTATCAAAACGAATAGAAGAGAAATGTATTTAAACTAATATGTACTCAATGTTAGAGAGAGAGAGAGAGAGAGAGAGAGAGAGAGAGAGAGAGCGCTTTGTTTATATCTTTGTTTATATCCAAATTTAAATATTCATGAAGTTCTCTTTGTTTATATCCAAATTTAAATATTCAAGAAGTTCTCTTTGTTTATATCCAAATTTAACTATTCATGAAGTTATCTTTGTTTATATCCAAATTTAAATATTCATGAAGTTCTCTTTTATACTCGAAAATTTGAAATTTAAATTTGCACAAAGGGATCAACCAACTACTAAAATGTCATTAACATAAATAGCATAGAAAATGTATTAAAATCAATATTTATTCTATGTTGTAGATATATACTTCTACTTTTACCGAAACAAATATAAATCTAAATATGCATGAAAGTTAGTCAATTATTGTAGGGTATTAAAATAACTATTTAGCTCGAGGAAGTCAGATCGGTGTAAAAGGAGAAGGTGTTTAAACTTAATCCTAATCCAATTGAGCTTTACCCTCATGTCCTTGAATTGTTGGGACCTAAATAGGGTGGTATGTAGGATGTTAGGGGAATGAGGTTCAATCCCGCATAGGTCATGGGGAAATCCATTCCACCTCCTTTTGCATGCTAGGGATGCTTCTTCCCTAGAGAATTTGATTGCGTCTTCAAAATGGGAAATTTCCTCTCTCTATTTTTCCTCCAAAATATGGATGACCTATAGGTTAGAAGTGAGAACCAAATTTCTATTGATGGGTTCTTCAGGCCTGATGGGTTCTTCAGGCCTGATGGCCCTGCTTCAATCTGTAAGTGGTTGTTCATTTCTTCCTCTTTATACTTTTACATTTCAACTACCCTTGCCTCATCATTATGTATCCAAGAGCACAAGACTCTTAGTTGGACTTCTCCCATATGATATTGATTGGGAGATCATTTATAGGGATGAGATAAGGTAAATTTGTGCAAGTAAAATCCACTAGGTGGGGCCCTTTCCTCCTCATTAATTTCCTAGCAGATGCCTATATGTTCCCTGGGGGTATCCACCCTACAAGGAACTTATTTTTCCAACTTGAAAATTTGGAATGTGTGTCTTTTCTCCTTGAGGAACACATTATATATCCTAGTTTGTTGTTCAGTTTTACACATCTCTTTTATCAATTCTACCATATCATTGATAGAGACCTCTAAAACATCAACTCTTTTAGTTTGGTTGACTAGCTCTTTCTTTATTTTATCTATTAGTCCCTTTAAGTATTTGATTTCATCTTCTATCTACCATTTTTTATCCATATTCAACACCATCATGATATAAAATTTATCGTATAGATTGGTTATGTTCTTGCAAGTAAAAATATGCTATGCTTCCCTAGCTCACCTATCACCTGTCATTCTTGCATCCATCTATTCTCATGCAAAATTTTCTCCTATTTTGTAAATGTTGGAATGAAAATAAACTTTTAGTTATATATATATATGTAGAAATTTGAATAATAGATGAATTATTCACCAAGATTATCCTGATTACACACTATTTGAGCTTCATGCATAATACATAACCTCTTCTACAATTGATCATGAATTTGCGGAAATTAGAAACAGTCGCATGCGCACATTAAAACATAATCAAGCACACATATAACACAGTATGTAATGGGGAAAGCTTACAGTTGAAAACCCCCAACTATCTGTATATTATAATGATAGAGAACATGTAACAATACATAGCACAAAGCTCCTCACTGCTCTCAGCACTATCTCACATGCTACACACAAAATAGCTCGGAAGATGAACAAGTCACAGGTTCAAATCTCCTCCACTGTTTGCCTGCCTCTACTGTGCAATCCAAGATGAGAATGAATGAGATCCAAGTTCGAATCCCACTTGCTTATACTGCGCAATCCTCATTGGTAATCTCAATCAATGTGTGTGAAAATCTCATGCACAAGTATAGTCACAACTAATAGTCACACTCACCCTTTCACCCACCTCTAACACTGGTCTCCACTAAACTGTCCATGCATTGCAGTTAACTGATGTATTCTTTAGTTGATTTATGAGTTAATAATTAGTGAATTAATTAATAATTAATTCACACCACTCATCACTAGTGTATTTTTCAGTTAGACTAAATACAAATAGTTCAACTAAGTTAAACCGAACACAACTCCACCAACTGTCTCATCAACTCCACCAAACTCTGCCACATGAGTTCTAACTGAAGTCAACCATGCAATAGCTCAACTAACACTTAGGAAAATCATATTTCCTTCTGTCAGCTGCATGTGCCACATCCAAGCATCAAACTGAAGTGCTCCAAGAAGATAAGATAATGTTTATAGTCTAAATATTATTAAGGGTTAATAATATTTGACTGTTCTATTTTTAGCCCGGCAGTCTAAAAATAGAATCCGCCCAATGTCTAAAAATAGAGGTCCATCTATTTTTTACCAACTCGATCAATCATCCATAAATAGCATCCTGCAACTCATAGACCATGATCCATATGTCTAAAAATAGACATAGTCTAAAAATAGACTTTGCGACAAAAAATCACTTGTGTGGCCCCCACCTAGTTTTGGTGATCACTTTCCAACTAGGATCAGGAAAGATGTTTCAGGATGCCTCCTTCACTGTTTCTTGTTGCAATCTTCAACACTCCCTCTCAACAAGAAAGGACTATCTTTGCATGCGACATGCAACTCCATGCATTCGCCTTGCAACCTTCACAAGCGCCATGCAACTCCATGCATCTGCTCTGCAACTCCTCTGAAACTGAATAGGCTCCAAACAACTCAATCAGTCTGATGCATCTATCATCAAAGTCTTCGACTTCTGCTGGTACCAACTGCACATGTCATCAGGAACCACTGCGTTGTTGAACTCTTGCACCCATGCACTCTGCACTTGCTGTTAACTCTGATCCATGCTCCAGTATCCGACACTGTCACTTTGATCTGCCTGCATCAATCCAACTGATCATGCTACTGCTGCGCTGTGGGCACCTCGTAGCCAAGTTCAATTCATGAGATCCACACCATCTCATGAATCCTGCCCAGAAATCTCCTCTTGGGATTACTCATGCATGTCGCCCCACCTCTCACCTAGTGGTATAGCTGCATGCACTCCCTCTGCCCATCTGGCACGAAATTTCTCTGCATGAGTGGTTTCTTCCACTCCATGATCCTCATCTTGTGGCTGCTCCACATCCCGAGGTTCACTATTACCTGCATGCAAAACTTGCTCCCTCTCAAGCATCAATTTCATGTCTTTCTTGCACTTCCCAACAGTAGGAAGCTCCGTAGACATCCCATATACTTCAAGTCTGTAGAGATTCTTTGCTCGAATCCCAACCTTCTTGACTTGTCCGGTTTCCTTGTGCCGAAGGAAAACTTTTCCTTCACTGAAGACAACTTCATACCCTTTATCCTCTAACATTGCGTCTGAGATCAAATTCTTCTTTAAACCTGGAACATGCACTACATCTTGTAAAATAATGAGTTTACCTGACTCCCTCTGAAAGGTTATGGTACCAATGCCGGTCGCATTGTATCATCCATTGTCGCCCAACTCAACATGCAACTGGAGATCTTTCTCCACCAAGTCACTGAAAATATTCACATCTCCCGTCATGTGAAAGGAAGTGCCACTATCAAAATACCACCCCGATCCCAATGCACTAGACACCATGCATGCGATCAATGAGAAGTCCAGCTCAAATTGCGAGGCAAGAGCCTCACCGGCTGCAGCTCCAGCAGCCTGCTTGTTCTTCTTCTTTTGTGGACAATTCGTGGCGTAATGGCCATGCTCGTGACAGTGAAAACACTTCACTTTGGACATGTCATGCTCTTTACCATCCGCACCGGATTGAGAAGAATTATTCTTGCCCTTCCCCTTCCTTGCTTTGGCAGCCAAAGCACAATCTTCTTCATCAGATTCCTTTGATGAAGATCCATCCCTGGTACTCCACCTTATCTCCTCTTGCACAAGATCCGACCAAAGTCGCTCCCATCCTGGCAATTTTTCCCGACCATTGACAGAGTCCTAATAGGAGTGCCAACTCTGCGAAAGACCAAGGAGAGCCAAGTCCACCAAGTCCTCATCATCCACACTAACTCCTACACTCCCAAGCTCATCCCTGCAGTGGACAAACTTTGTCAAGTATATCGAAAAAGTGTCATTCTTCTCCATCTTTATTTTCCTGAGTTTATCCTTGAGTGAAAACTTCCTCTGGTTGCTCTTGCTTTGGAATAAATCTATCAAGGCTTTCCACATCAAAAATGCAGAAGCCTTACAATGCAGGCTGGATACTATGTGATCCTTCATGCCCTCCAACAGAATCCTTCGACACCTTGCTGTCTTCTTTTGCCAAGCCTCAACTTGAGCAGCATCAGTAGGCTTTGGGACTTTAGCATCTATGAACTCCTTCAGCCCATTATCATCTAACATGGCCTCCATCCTATCTCTCCATGCAATATAATTCGAGCTGCCTTCAAGAGCATACTCCAATCACAATCCTTGATAAGACATTTTGACTTCGACACCAAGAAACACTGCTGCAAATTCGAATTCCACCAGCTCAAAACTCAACCGCTTCCGATCTGTGAGAACAAAGTATTTCTAGCACATAGATCAACTATAGGGGTGTTTACTGGATATATCACCTTTCAAAGAAAGGATGGATCCAGAGGCTACCTGGCCCGTTACAGACTCTGTCTACCGAAATAATTGTAATCACTGTAATAGATCCGATGATCAATTATGCTCCGATACCATGTAGAAATTTGAATAATTTGCTGAATTATTCACCGAGATTATCCTGATTACACACTATTTAAGCTTCATGCATAATACATAACCTCTTCTACAATTGATCATCAATATGTGGAAATAGAAGCAGTCGCATGCGCACATTAAAACATAATCAAGCACACATATAACACAATATGTAATGGGGAAAGCTTACAGCTGAAAACCCCCAACTATCTGTATATTATAATGATATAGAACATGTAACAATACATAGCACAAAGCTCCTCACAACTCTCAGCACTATCTCACTTGCTACACACAAACTAGCTCAGATATGAACAAGTCACAAGTTCAAATCTCCTCCACCTGTCTGCCTGCCTCTACTGCGCAATCCAAGATGAATAATGATGAGATCCAAGTTCGAATCCCACTGGCTTGTACTGCGCAATCCTCATTGGCAATCTCAATCAATGTGTGTGTAAATCTCATGCACAGCTATAGTCACAACTGATAGTAGACTCACCCTTTCACCCACCTCTAACACTGGTCTCCACTGAACTGTCCATGCATTGCAGTTAACTGATGTGTTCTTTAGTTTATTTATGAGTTAATAATTAGTGAATTAATTAATAATTAATTCACACCACTCATCACTAGTGTATTTGTCAGTTAGACTAAATGCAACTAGTTCAACTAAGTTAAACCGAACACAACTCCACCAACTGTCTCATCAACTCCACCAAACTCTGCCACATGAGTTCTAACTGAAGTCAACCATGAAATAGCTCAACTAACCCTTAGGAAAAGCGTATTTCCTTCTTTCAGCTGCATGTGCCACATCCAAGCATCAAACTGAAGTGCTCCAAGAGGATAAGATAATGTTTATAGTATAAATATTATTAAGGGTTAATAATATTTGACTGTTCTATTTTTAGCCCGGCAGTCTAAAAATAGAAACCGCCCAATGTCTAAAAATAGAGGTCCATCTATTTTTACCAACTCGAACAATCATCCATAAATAGCATCCTGCAACTCATAGACCATGATCCATATGTCTAAAAATAGACATAGTCTAAAAATAGACTTTGCGACAAAAAATCACCTGTGTGGGCCCCACCTAGTTTTGGTGATCACTTTCCAACTAGGATCAGGAAAGATGTTTCAGGATGCCTCCTTCACTGTTTCTTGTTGCAATCTTCAACACTCCATCTCAACAAGAAAGGAATGTCTTTGCATGCGACATGCAACTCCATGCATTCGCCCTGCAACCTTCACAAGCACCTTGCAACTCCATGCATCTGCTCTGCAACTCCTCTGAAACTGAATAGGCTCCAAAAAAATCAATCAGTCTGATGTATTTATCATCAAAGTCTTTGAATTCTACTGTCCAACTGCACATGTCATCAGGAACCACTGCACTGTTGAACTCTTGCACCCATGCACTCTGCACTTGCTGTTAACTTTGATCCGCGCTCCAGTATCTGACACTGTCACTTTGATCTGCCTGCATCAATCTAACTGATCATGCTACTACTGCACTGTGGGCACCTCGTAGCCAGGTTTAATTCATGAGATCCACACCATCTCATGAATCCTGCCCAGAAATATCCTCTTAGGATTAATCATGCATGTCGCCCCACCTCTCACCTGGTGGTATAGCTGCATGCACTCCCTCTGCCCATCTGGCACGAAATTTCTCTGCATGAGTGGTTGTTCCCACTCCATGATCCTCATCTTGTGGCTGCTCCACATCCTGAGGTTCACTCTTACCTGCATGCAAAACTTGCTCCCTCTCAAGCATCAATTTCATGTCTTTCTTGCACTTCCCAACAGTAGGAAGCTCCGTAGACATCCCATCTACTTCAAGTCTGTAGAGATTCTTTGCTCGAATCCCAACCTTCTTGACTTTTCTGGTTGCCTTGTGCCGAAGGAAAACTTTTCCTTCACTGAAGACAACTTCATACCCTTTATCCTCTAACATTGCGACTGAGATCAAATTCTTCTTTAAACCTGGAACATGCACTACATCTTGTAAAATAATGAGTTTACCTGACTCCCTCTGAAAGGTTATGGTACCAATTCCGGTCGCATTGTATCGTCCATTTTCGCCCAACTCAACATGCAACTGGAGATCTTTCTTCACCAAGTCGCTGAAAAGATTCACATCTCCCTTCATGTGAAAGGAAGCGCCACTATCAAAATACCACCCCGATCCCAATGCACTAGACACCATGCATTCGATCAATGAGAATTCCAACTCAAATTGCGAGGCAAGAGCCTCACCGGCTGCAGCTCCAGCAGCCTGCTTGTTCTTCTTCTTCTGTGGACACTTCGTGGCGTAATGTCCATGCTCGTGATAGTGAAAACACTTCACTTTGGACATGTCATGCTCTTTACCATCTGCAACTGATTGAGAAGAATTCTTCTTTCCCTTCCCCTTCCTTGCTTTGGTAGCCAAAGCGCAATCTTCTTCATCAGATGCCTTTGATGAAGATCCATCCCTGGTACTCCGCCTTATCTCCTCTTGCACAAGATCCGACCAAAGTCGCTCCCATCCTGGCAAATTTTCCCGACCATTGACAGAGACTTGATAGGAGTGCCAACTCTTCGGAAGACCAAGGAGAGCCAAGTCCACCAAGTCCTCATCATCCACACTAATTCCTACACTCCCAAGCTCATCCCTGCAGTGGAAAAACTTTGTCAAGTATACCGGAATAGTGTCATTCTTCTCCATCTTTATTTTCCTGAGTTTATCCTTGAGCGCAAACTTCCTCTGGTCGCTCTTGCTTTGGAATAAATCTGTCAAGGCTTTCCACATCAAAAATGGAGAAGCCTTACCATGCAGGCTGGATACTATGTGATCCTTCATGCCCTCCAACAGAATCCTTCGACACCTTGCTGCCTTCTTTTTCCAAGCCTCAACTTGAGCAGCATCAGTAGGCTTTGGGAATTCAGCATCTATGAAATCCTTTAGCCCATTATCATCTAACACGGCCTCCATCCTATCTCTCCATGCAATATAATTCGAGCTGCCTTCAAGAGCATACTCCAATCGCAATCCTTGATAAGACATTTTGATTTCGACACCAAGAAACACTGCTGCAAATTCGAATTCCACCAGCTCAAAACTCAACCGCTTCCGATCTGTGAGAAAAAGTATTTCTAGCACAGAGATCAACTGTAGGGGTGTTTACTGGATATATCACCTTTCAAAGAAAGGATGGATCCAGAGGCTACCTGGCCCGCTTACAGACTCTGTCTACCGAAATAAATTGTAATCACTGTAATAGATCCGATGATCAATTTCGCTCTGATACCATGTAGAAATTTGAATAATAGATGAATTATTAACCAAGATTATCCTGATTACGCACTATTTGAGCTTCATGCATAATACATAACCTCTTCTACAATTGATCATCAATTTGCGGAAATTAGAAGCAGTCGCATGCGCACATTAAAACATAATCAAGCACACATATAACACATTATGTAATGGGGAAAGGTTACAGCTGAAAACCCCCAAATATCTGTATATTATAATGATAGAGAACATGTAACAATACATAGCACAAAGCTCCTCACCACTCTCAGCACTATCTCACATGCTACACACAAACTAGCTCGGAAGATGAATAAGTCACAGGTTCAAATCTCCTCCACTATTTGCCTGCCTCTACTACGCAATCCAAGATGAGAATGAATGAGATCCAAGTTCGAATCCCACTTGCTTATACTGTGCAATCCTCATTGGCAATCTCAATCAATGTGTGTGCAAATCTCATGCACAAGTATAGTCACAACTGATAGTCACACTCACCCTTTCACCCACCTCTAACATTGGTCTCCACTGAACTGTCCATGCATTGTAGTTAACTGATGTATTCTTTAGTTGATTTATGAGTTAATAATTAGTGAATTAATTAATAATTAATTCACACCACTCATCACTAGTGTATTTATCAGTTAGACTAAATACAACTAGTTCAACTAAGTTAAATCGAACACAACTCCACCAACTGTCTCATCAACTCCACCAAACTCTACCACATGAGTTCTAACTGAAGTCAACCATGCAATAGCTCAACTAACCCTAGGAAAAGCGTATTTCCTTCTGTCAGTTGCATGTGCCACATCCAAGCATCAAACTGAAGTGTTCCAAGAGGATAAGATAATGTTTATAGTCTAAATATTATTAAGGGTTAATAATATTCGACTGTTCTATTTTAGACTGGCAGTCTAAAAATAGATTCCGCCCAATGTCTAAAAATAGAGGTCCATCTATTTTTACCAACTTGACCAATCATCCATAAATAGCATCCCGCAACTCATAGAATATGATCCATATGTCTAAAAATAGACATAGTCTAAAAATAGACTTTGCGACAAAAAATCACTTGTGTGGCCCCCACCTAGTTTTGGTGATCTCTTTCCAACTAGGATCAGGAAAGATGTTTCAGGATGCCTCCTTCATTTTTTCTTGTTGCAATCTTCAACAATATATACTTTGACATTGCATATAAAACTTGTAGGAAACAAAGTGTAGATTAGAGACACCAAAAACTATGTTGAGAGATATGTTGAGGAACGGGTTAAAATAATGTGTTATTTATGAAGCACTCATTGGTATGGTATGTTTATTGATTTAGACAATTATGTATAGTGTACTAAAAATTTTGGTATACCCATTACACTTTATCTCTATGTTTGTAGATTGAACATAAAGAGGAAAAAAAAATCAACTTTATCAATAAAACATGCAAATAAGCCAATTACAATATCCCCTGCAAGTGATGAAGAAAATAAGCATGCAAGCTCCTCGAGCAATGAATAAATATCAATATAATTGATGTCACAAGTTCTATATTTTACAATGATTTCCTATAGAAATTAAATATTTTGTTTAATGTGGAGATATTGTCCCAATTGGTATGACAATAGGTTACCAATATTTGTAAAAAATATTTATTAAAATTTTGTTTATTGGGAACATGTATGTTCTCCTTATTCTTATTAAATATAATGGGTTTATTATTCTACTGCAATTTATGTAAGAGCATCAGCGTAATGTGTTTTGTTTGAGGTACTTCTAGGCTCATATGCATAGGGAGGGAGTTGGATGCCTATAACCTCCTAAAATGTCACATAATGAGTTAAATAAATATGGTGTATTTTGTTTTAACATATAGTTAAAGGTGTTAGTACAAGAATAAGAGCAGTTTGGTTTTCTTAAATTGAGAAGATCTCAATAATATCTGAATATTCCTTATACAAAGGGTTGTAAACGTTGTAATACTCAAGAGTAGCTTTAATAAGAATATCTGAGATATTTTATGAATTCAATTCTTCTTGGTTTGCGTCTATGTGTAATTTTTCGTGACTCTAGTTTACATCATTTGGTATTAGAGCAAGGAAAAATATTTTTTTCACGACCTATGTTTCTAACGCGGAAGCACGAACCATGTGTACATAATGTTGTAGGTAAAGCACTGCTAGAATTAAAGGATTAATTTTGCTAGAATTAAATGTTATAGTTTTGGAGGCTGCAGAAGTCAGATTCCAATATATGGGTTGAGTGCCTAGGAGTTGTAAGGGTGAAATTTATATGTTGATAAATGATTTTATACCAATCACCTCCCTTCTATATTTTTGTGTGTATTATTTCCTCTACTAGCATGCTTAATTCAGTGAAATGATTGAGTTATCAATGTAAATATTTCATGATTTCCTTTGTGTATGCCCTTAATGGTAGCAATGTTATTTGTAATTTAAAAACCTTTAAATTATGTCGTCAAAGTTGTCAGAAGGTTGGATAATTCAAAATTTCCATAATTACTCAAAACCAAGCTACACAAACCTTACATTATTTGTGGTTCAAAGATCCATGGTTCATAACATTTCCAAATTGATCATTTCAAGTGAAAATGTTTGTAGAGACAAATCAAAACTAGTCGCAGTACTAAATCGTAGGGATGTTTGCAACAACACAAAATCATTTGCACACAGAATGTCGTAGCTGAAACAAGGTGATAGTAGGGCTAGTACCTTCAAAATGAAATTCTTGTAAGAAGAAGTCGTTATTTGAAGGAGTCACCAATGCAGATGTGAAGTATGTAGTCATGCCAAAGTGTAATCTGTAGCTCTTGTAAACTCCATGTTCTGTGTGCCACTCCATTGGTTGATGATGAAAGTTCAATCAAGGTGGATTCAAAGGTATTTTCTATGTTTCCAGTTGAATAAATCACACATGGAGTATCTCTCAGGTGTACATAGTCTTTCCCAGGATTGGACTGCTAGACTTGTTTGGACCAAAACTCCAGACATAACAATTGGACCATAACCTTGGGACTATATTCTAGGATATAAATAACAAGAAATTCATTCAACTAATAAAAGTCATGAATGTAATGTGGAGGTTCATGATGTGATATTTTAATTATGGAATTGTCATTCATGGTGTGGAATTTCAATTGTTGAATTGTCATTAGCATAGAACCATCTTTTATGTTAGGTATGTAGTTGGGAGAATTAATAATCACAATGATTTTGGATTTGATTCTTGTGGAGAGGAATCCTAATAAAATGAAAAAATTGACTAGACCAATTATCGAGAAGGTATAAGCAAATTTTATTTGTAAATATTGAATTATTTCAAAATTCTCAACAGGGAGCTAGGGAATGTCACAATCTGCATTGATCTCAAAGTATTTTCATATTAAGTATGCATGAATAATGGGGTTGTTGGAAATTTCATAGTATTCCTTTCTAAATGTAATATGAGTTCACGTGTGGGATAAGCCTAAGGAATAATTAAACTTAAAATCATGGTAATATGTGTCATTGCATGGTGAGTAAGGAATGTTCAGGGTAGAGCTTCTCAAAGTTTATGTTAAAGTTAGTAAGGCTATGTATGAGCCTTATGTAGGAACCTTATGTTTGTTAAAACAAAGCACATGGTATTAAATCCATGTTAATCCATTTTTTCAAAGCTAGTGAGTCATGCTGAAACCAATAAAGTTAAGAATTGAAGTTGAATGGTACAAAGAAAGTAGATTTGTAGGGAGAATAAATTCGGCACAATTTTAAAGATATGGTACTTGAGTAGCATTGTGGAAACATGGTGAACACATTGAAATCATATTAATCTAAAATATATTATGAAAGAACATGGGTAGTAAAAGGAAGAGTTTAGTGAAGGAAAATTCTAGGAATAATGAATTACACAGAGAGAAAGATATGGCTTACCTGAAGGAGAGATTGAGTATTTTGAGGGAGCTACTAAGAGATAAATTGAATCACGGTTGGAAGCTTAGGAAATAGTTAAATGGAAAATTGTGAATTTTTTTGTAAGTAAAGTGATACATAGGTAAAGTCTGAGTTAAAATAAAGGAAAAACTCAGTGGAACTGCATATAAACAAATATCCATGAAAAAAAAATGAGTTCACATTGTTGTGATCTAGAACAGGAAGCAATGCTTGGAGAAGATGATGAGATACTTGATGAATGTCTTATGGAGTGTTGGAAGGATTTAGACCAACACAAGGAAAATATTATAGAGGCATCAATAAAGACTAAGGAGTCTAGTGATTTAGAAAATAAGGACTTGTGTGTGTATGAAGTTTATGAAGAATTACCTCATGAAGGAATAAATGAGGCCATAATCAAGAAGATTTAAACACATGGAATAAAAGAAACAACATGTCTTGAGGATAATCACATCCCGAGATTGATGAAAAATACACAGAATTTGTAGACATAATTCCATTCAATTATAAGGAGCATCCAAGAATGTCCAACAACGATGTCGTGGTTGAATAAGTTGAGGACAAAAGGGTGATTGAAAATATTTTGAGATAATGGGAAGCCAAAGAATGAATATGAAAATAAGTAGTATGAATCATTTGACTTAAAGAAAGGAAATTTTATAGAAATAAAGAAAAGTATAGGATCCTCGAAAAGTGCAGACAACAACAAAGCAACAAAACATCAAAACAAGTGAACTTCAGGAACAAAATTTTGGATCCAAGTAGAATGATAGAAAAGGCCATGACAATTTTTTATATTGTGGGAGTTTGATGCATGAGAATTTCGGTGGATTTGTTTTGTTATAGATATTTCTAGGCTCATATATGTATGGAGGGAGTTGGTGTTATGCAACCAGCTCACAAAATAGAAGAAAAGATAGATCGTGACGTAGAAATCAGCCTATTCGAGGGGGAAACATCCTTCACATTACATAAATGAAAAAGTCTTGGATGATACAAATGAAAAAACCTACCTTCTAGATATAGGAGTCTAAGGTGTCACAATATAAAAATATGGGGACAATATGGGCATAAAAATAAGAATAATGGGGCTACACCTATGGGGCACAATAATAGAAATATGGGGACTACATGGTCACAACAATAACAACAATGGGGCTACACTAACAATAATAAGAGGCTACACTAGTATTATGGGGACCTAATATGCCCCTCTCCTTCAAACAAGTGTTGTCCTAAGCTCTTGAGTAGTTATGGATGCTTCTGTATAAAATCTCATCCTCCCATGTTGAATCTTCAGTGGGTAAGTTCTTCCACTTGATAAGATATTGTGAAATGGATCGATTTATTAGCTGTCGAATTCTTGTTTCCGTGACTGCTTCATGTTCCAATATGATTTTTAATTCCTCGTCAAGTTCTGGAAATATTGTTTAAACTGGGATATTTTCACCTATAGCCTTCTTTAAGCATGAAACATGGAAAACTGGGTGCACTCAGGAAGATGCATGAAGCTCCAATTTGTATGCCATAGTACCAATAGTTTGCAACACCTTGTAAGGTCCATAATACTTCGGTCATAATTTATTATCATTCTTAGCTTGCTTGAGGGAAATTTGTTTGTATGGTTTTAGCCATAAAAATACCCAGTTGCCTACATCAAAACTTCTTTTACTGTGATATTGATTTTCCTATTGTTTCATTCGATTCTGCTCCAAAGTGAGGTTATCCTTTAAGAGTTGGAGAACTTGTTGTTGATTCTCGATGTGATCTTCCACTGCTTGAACCTTAGAATTGTCTCTTAAATATGATGTGATGGGTGGTGGATGATATCCATAAAGTGCCATAAATGGGGTCATTTTTGCTACAGTATGGAAGGAAGTGTTATACAACCATTCAGCCAGAGGTAACCACTTGACCCATTGTGTTTGTTTATCAGATACAAAGCAACGAAGATATCCTTTCAAACATTTGTTCACCGTCTCAATTTTCCCATCAGATTGAGGATGATATGATGATCTATGAGCTAATTGAGTACCTAAACAAGAAAATAATTCCGTCCAAAAATTTCCTGTAAAAATGGGATCTTTTTCGTTTACAATAATATTTGGGTTTCCATGTAGCTTTGAATTGTTTCCATAAATGCAGTAGCAATTGTACGAGATTTAAATTGATGACATAATGAAAAAAAGTGTGCATACTTGGTAATTCTATCAACTACCGCCATGATGATAGTCTTTCCTTCAGACTTGGGTAAACTTGTGATAAAATTCAATGAAACCTCCTCCCAATGTTGACTTGGAATGGATAAAGGTTGTAACAGACCCAGGGTCTTAATTGTCTCAACTTTATTTTGTTGGCAAACCAAACATTCTGCCATAAACTTTTGAATATCATATTTATTTCCATCCAAAAAAAAATCTTCTTGACCCTCTAGTAAGTTTTTAAAAATCCCGAGTGCCCTCATAAGGGAGAGGTGTGCAATTCTAAAAGAATATTTTGTTTGAGTCAGGGAATTATTACAAAGATATAAGTGATATTTGTACCATACATGTTTTGGATGTATTGGGATCTTGATGCAAATTTTGAATGAGTGTCCACACCTCTTCATCATTCTTCCATTCATCCCTTGCTTTGGTTATCCACTCAGGTTGGATAATAGAAATGGCACAAAGCAATGCTTCCACATCCTCATTGTTTCTTGAGAGTGCATCTGCAACAACATTTTGCTTCCCATTTTTGTAGATGATTTTAAAGTCGTAACCCAACATCTTTGTGACCCATTTTTTTGTTCTTATGAAGATAATCTTTGTTCCAAAAATTATTTAAGACTATCATGATCTATTTTTACCTTGAAGTGTCTTCCCATTAGGTAAGGTCGTCATTTATTTAGTGCATGTAGTATTACTAACATTTCCTTCTCATAAATAGGTTTTTGTAAATACTTTATTTTGATTATATGACTTTCAAAATAAATTGGCATTCCTTCTTGCATTAAAACTACACCAATTCCATTTCCTGATGCATCACATTCCACAATAATTTTTTTTGTGAAGTCTGGAGTAGCTAAGACCGGTGCTCGACACATTGCCTCTTTAAGATGTTCAAAGGCCTTAGTTGCTTTTTGAGTGCAAGAAAATGAATCTTTCTTTAGTAATGATGTTAGAGGTGCCAATATTCTACCATGATTCTTAACAAACTTGTGATAATACCCTGTTAAGCCCAGAAATCCTCGAAGATTCTTTATGGTTGTGGGGATTTTCCATTCCTTAATGGATTTAATTTTGTTAGGGTCTACCTTAACACCCTCATGTGATACAATATGACCCAAATATTCCACCTCTTGTACTCAAAAAAAAAATTTGGAGGTTTTTTCATATAACTATTTCTCCTTGTCAACATGTTGAACTTGATCCTTCCAAGACTTGTTGTAGATTAGTATATCATAAAAAATACTATACTAGATTTTATAAGGAAGGGTTTAAAAATGGAATTCATCAAACATTGAAATGTGGAAGGTGCATTAGTAAGGCCAAAAGGCATCACCAAAAATTCATAATAACCCTCATGAGTTCTGAATGTTGCTTTCGAAATGTATTCAGTCTTCATTCTAATTTGATGATATCCAAAATGAAGATACATATTGGTGAAGTAAATTGATCCATATAATTAATCCAATAATTCATCAGTGAAGGGGATGGTAAATTTATCTTTAATAGTGATATTTTTTAGCTCCATATAATCCTGACATATACGCCATGATCCATCCTTCTTGTGCACCAATATTACTGGAGTAGAGAAAAAAATTTTAGTAGGTTGAATTATACTAGGCTCTAGCATTTCTGCAACCATACGTTCAATCTCACTCTTTTGAGAATAGGGATATCTATAAGGCCTGATGTTTGGAGGAACACTTCCCGGAATAAAATGAATAACATGATCATGATCCCGAATAGGTGGGAGTCCTTTGGGAGTCTCAAACACCTTGGAATGATTATCCAATGCTTTTTGTAGATATGGAGAAATATATGATTTTGATGTTTGAACCTCTAGTGAGCATAATTGTGAAATTACGCCTCATTGTTATTTCTTCAAAATATTTGTCATGATATTAGAGCTGATTATATTTCTCGACTTCCCTTCGACACCTCGTAATTCAACTTCCTTTCCTTTCGAAAAAAAAATCAAGAAAAGTTCTTGAAAATTAAAAGCTATCGTCCCCAAATATTGTAACCATTGTACTCCTAGTACAACATCAACACCATCCATTGGAATGGAGAGCATTGGACTATTCAAAACATATTACCCCATTGTTAGCTTTATATTATGGCACTTTCGAAAGCAATTTATAGTTCTTCCATTTCCAACCATCACTTGAAACTTTGGTGTTGGGTATAGGAAGAAATTCAATTCCTTGGCTATCTTACAATGAACAAAATTATTGGTACTACCTAAATCAATCAACACTACTACATTTTTCTTCTTGATATGTCCTTCTATCATGAGAGTTTGAGGAGTGGTAATTCTTGCCAATACATTACAGGATATGGTCAGATTCATTTATTCTTCCTCCAGGGTTGGTTCTTGGAGTATATCCTCTTCTTTTGAATTTTCTTGTTCCTTTTATTCCTCCTCTTAAAATCTATGTAAAATAATTTCTTCTCGCCACACTTATGACCCTTAGTTTATTTTCTATCACAACTATAGAAAATACCTTTTGCTCTTTTTTCTTCCAATTTTTGTGGTGTCAACCTTGTAGGTTGTGGAAGTCTAGGAGTAGCAACACTTCCATCTTTATAGTTGTGAGTGGTAGGATTCCTTGTCGCCATAATTTTGCTTTCAATTTTTCTTGCCAACTTGAATGCCTTCTCCAATGAATCAAGTTCCCAAAGTCGAACCTCATTTTGGAATTTATCCTTTGAAGTCCCTATGAATACATCAATCTTGTGCTCCTCTGCAATATCATTTACTTGTATATTCAGTTTTTGGAAGTCCTCAATGTGCTTCATCATTGAACCCTTCTGTTTGAGATATATCAATTGGCTAAAGAAGGTATTTATCTTTGTATCCTTATAACGTGTTATAATTTCCTCCGTAAAAGTTTACCAAGTGAAAAAAAAAATTATGAGAGAAAAGCCATCGATACCATACAAATGTATTAGGTTCTAAATATAAAGTTGCAATGCATGCCTTTTGCATGTTTTGCACATTATGGAGATCAAAGTATTGCTCCATCTGTAGTATCCATGCTACGAGATCCTTGCCATCAAACTTCCTCATATCAATATTTGGAATATGGTGGGTCTTCAATCCAACATTAGAGTCTATGAAATCATGATTAACATTACTTTTGTTCTCATCATGAGTTTCCTCTACTATATTTTCGCCATTAGGAAGCTTTTCATGTAGCAACTTTTCCAAACCTTCCTTCAAATCTTCCATGTATTTCTTCAAATATTTGATGTTGCCTTATATACCATCAATATTAGCTTCCATACCATTCATGCCATCCTTCAAACCATCCATCTTAGCTTCTAGTTCATTTTTTGTTGTTCTATGTGAGAGCGAAATTTCTTGTATTCGGTCTTGTAATTTTGAGATATCATGTTGCAATTCTTCTTCTTCATGTGCCATAATAGAGCTTTTTGAGGGCTTAATTGGCATGTAATTATTTTTTGGAGACATTTTAGAACTAAAAATTTATATCTATGCTTCAATATGCCCTTGGAATAACTTTAAACTGATTTTTCAAACAAAAGTTATGAAATTGTTTTTAAAAAAATACACACATTTTTCTTGCTTTTAGGAGCTTGATATTGAAACGCTTGTAACTATGTAATTTCAGATCGCCAAGATATGAAATTAGGTCATGTGGTATCTCTTTGAATCTTCTTTCCAATTCCAGAAGTTAGACATAATTTGGATTCTTCAAGATAAAGTTATGCCCAATCTCCCACAATGACCTAATTATGGGCTGGTTCAGTAGAGTGAACTTGTACGACATGCCACATGTCACTATTTTGACCTTAGGCTCTAAAATTGATAAAAAAGAAACTAAATTACATGAAATTTTGGTCACGTTTTATAGAATTCCAATCCCATGTCTGAAACGAAAGTTATGATGATTTTCCCTCGGCCACCTATTTGAGATGAAATTATGGAGCCCGCAAAAACCATAACTTACTCAGATCATATCTCTGAAACTATAGAAAACCAAGATCTACAATTTTTACACGAAGTTCCTTAGGATTTCGGCTTCTTGTGGTAAAAATTTCAGGTTCGTAACCTTCATATAAAAAAAGTTATAGCTAAAATTCCAATATGTCTTATTTGCAGCAGCGAAACCCTAGAATCCAAATCTCTCATACCAAATGTTATGCAACCATCTCAAAAAATAGAATAAAATATAGATCACTATTTAGAAACCAACATCTTCGAAGGGGAAAAATCCTTTAAGTTACATAAATGAACAATTCTTGAATGATACAAATGACAAAACCCACCTTCTATTTATAGTAGTCCAAGGGGTCACAATATAACAATATGTGAACCACATGGGCATAACAATAAAAATAATGGGGATAAACCTATGGGGCACAATAATAACAATATGGGGACTACATGGGCACAAAAATAACAATAATGTGGCTACACTAGTATTAACAGTTGGTTGCTCATAACCTCCTAAAATGTCACGTAATGAGTTAAATAAATATGATGTATTTCTCTTTAGCATATTGTTATGAGTGATAGAACAAGAATAAGAGTAATTTGGATTTCCTATATTTGAAAATATCTCAAAAAGATTTGAATCTTCCTTATATAAAGGGTTGTAAACATTGTAAAGCTTAAGAGTAATCAGAATAAGAATACGTGAGATATTTTACGAATCCAATTCTTCATGGTTTGAATATGTGTGTTAATTAATTGTGCCTCTAGTTTACATTAGTAATGAACATTAATTGTTACATTATCAATTAAAAATATGAATGATTTACATTCTTTCAATGGACACAAATATAAGTAGTTGGTATATATTTTTAAACGATGCAATACATCAAAGCAATGATTATATATGATTATGTATATATATACCAAAACAAAAATTATATTACTTTGAAATACGTTGTGTCAAAGCTAGCAGGGATACATATTCCATAATTGAAGGATTATGTTAGGACTATACATAATTCTACAAATTCTACAAATTCTTCTAACGACCTTTCGAAAAATGAATTACAAAATTTCTTATGGGTGAATTCTTTCACATATTTACGTAGAATACAAACGACACAGAAATGCATAAACATAAATCGTATCTGAGCACTACCTTATGCTTCTTTCTCCTTGGTATGCAGGGAGATTAGTTCCTCTATATCTATAGGGTATTTGTTTTAGTGGACAAAGTCTTCCTCCACTCGTGTTTTCTAAAGGAAAATATTTGAGGTTAAGGAGAGAGCATCCATGCATTAGGAAATGAATAGAGATCTAAGCTAGTAGAGATTTTTAATTTGTTGTTGTTGTTGAAGAAGAAGATGAATGACATTAGTATTGTGAGGGGCATCGTCTTGCTCAAGTTTAGCCAACTTGGTATAGCTTATTACTAGACAATTTTTATTAGCTTGATTAATTTCCTCTTTCTTTTAAATGGGATTTTCAACCCCATCCATTATTAGATTATTTGTGTCTAGCTTGTCAAATATCAAAGGAAACCAATCTATCATTGTAGGAGCAATAGATTTACACACACCATATATATTTATAATTCACACAAGGAATACTTATTTTAAACTAAATTTGGAAAATTGTTAAAGAGTAGAGAGAATTCATATAAATGAAAAATCCATTAGAAATTACTAAAACCATGAAATGGAACTGAGAAACTAGGGAATTCCTTGCCAAAGATGTGGATGAATCCCACATAAGGAATTTGTCCTGAGATGAGATTTGTAGATTCAGCATAGGGAAATAATTGAAACCCCAAAAAAAATAGCCCACAAATACCCTTGTTATTATAGAATACACTTCCCTTGAAACTAGACACCCAAAAAACCAAAGATACATGGCTCTTGAAGCCAAACCTTGCAACTTGAACACAAATATAATTGATAAGTTGAACTAGATGCACCACGAAAAACTCATTATCCCGTATATCTCATGGGATCACATATCATTGTATTAAAGAGCCATGAGTGAGTTGGGATGAAGCAAGCAAGAGGGGTGGGCATATGACATATCTCCATATATACCATAATAATACCACTTGTTTGAGTGTATTGGATGTTGGTTATCCCTAAGTGATAGAGAGGTAAACACCTTGGCCCAATGGTTTCCTTCTTTATTAAATTTTCTCTTGATATGGAAAAATGAATCTTGGTCAAAACAAATTAGGATTTGTTTGATCTGGGAAAAAAATACAATTGAACTTGTTTCCTCCTAAAATAGTTATCCCCGACATTGCTTTGATTATAATCATCAAATCCCTTGAAATTTTCAAAAAAAAGATGCCCTCTTAGTTCGAAATGGAGAGAGCATGTCATAGTGAGTATGCTTATGCTAGATTATTGAAACACATCCCAATCCTCAAGCATCATACACCATTCAGTTTCCTCCATGATCATGTAGACTCCCCCCCCCCCCCATCTACTACCCCATAAAAATAAATATATTAAAAAAAAGTTCTAAATAATAATTAAAATTTTATAACATACATGCATATACATATATATATATATGTATGTCAATTTGTTGTAGTCAGGGTGGCTAGGACAAATGTTGTTATCCTCCTATTGAGGGCCAAAAATGTTCGCCTACAACACCATAAGGGAGACCACCCAGTCTGGACCTTAAAGAAGCTCCTTATCTATTTGGGATGGTGGTTCTGACTGGTTAAACTAGGTTTAGTTACCTTCTCTCTATATCCAATGGCTTCAAATATGATTTTTATGGATAAGAGACATCATATCAACCTTCTTGTTGACCAGCCAAGAACATGATCCTTAAGCTGATATAAGGCTCAGCCAAGACACAACTAAAGTTTTCCTCTTTGGGAAGAGGACTTCTAGGAATGTAGAATTAAATTTAAATTCAAAATTATTCTAAAATGCAAGCAAAAGGAAAATTATCCTAATCCTATCTCAATTAGGCAGATATAGATCCAATCCAATCGAGAGAAATATATTTAAATTCTTGGGATTTAAATATGTCTGGCTTATAATGAATATCATGTTAACGAAATAGTTCAATTAACTGACATTATGGATGCCAAAACATATTCTATTCAAAGACCTCTTAACTGAGATAATCAACCAACAACAATTTGGAAGTAGTTCACAAAAATGATATTGATTTTTAAATCAATAATTCAAATAATTAAATAATAATGTGAGAAAATAGTTCACAACATATCACTCTTTGTTAAATCGGTATTTAAAAGACAAATTTTTGAGTAAATAGTTATTCATAAATCAGATTTCAACACATAAGAGCAAAGATAAATAATAACATATAATTGAGACAAATTACTCATATTGACAATAGTGCACAAATATGAATAAAATTACACATTCCTGCTATCATAAAATTAAACCAGTATTTAAAACAACAGTATTATAAATACCAATTTATTGAATTCATTTCTCTGGCTCTAGTCTCCAACAATCCTCTACAATATTTGAACTTTTTTTGTTACAACAAGAGCTGCAATAGTGCAAACTCTGCCCATCATACATAATTCATAATGCAAAAGAAAAACCCTCAATAATCCCCCAGATATGAGTTTTATCTCCTCCACCCTACAACTCTAAATCCTCTTACAATATTTCTTTTAATAATTCAGAATTGCAGAGAAGAGAAGCTCCTAATTCATTCTATAATCTGTTATTTATAATATTTACAAAAGAATTCTCAATAAGAAGGTTTGTTGAAGAATAAATCCGCCCCATCAATTTTCATTGGTTCCAAATTCCATTATTATATTGATGGAGAATTCTCATTGATTGAGATATTCTTCCCCTAATCTCTTTAATTGTTTGCCTTCAAAAACAGACCAAAACTAAACTAAAATGAAAAAATAAAATCAAAATGTGATTATCTAGAATTAAAACAAATCCAATGAAATTTAATTAAATAAATAACTGAAAAGGAAATATGAGTTTTCTATTGATTCTTGTAATTTTTTAGTTTGCCAAGGAGAACATAGATGAATGGATCTACACTCAGAAGAAGTTGTGGGCAAATGAAAATGTAGAAAATTAAACTCAGAAATTAGTTTTGTTAAAAAATTCGGAACTTGATCTTCCATTGGATTTTAGATACAATAAATGATAAAATCTGGAAATGAAACTACTTCAGAAATATTCTCCATAGTGTTATATTTCTAATGAGGTGTCCTAAGCTTCATTTGGCCGAGTAAAACTCCATTTATGAGCTTCCAAAGTAGGTATATTAAAATTGACAGAATTCTGGAATTTCTGTTGTCTGGGCTAAAAACACAAACTTTTATTAAAAATCTAATCCTAATTAGATTGCAAATAAATTAATGCTAATTAATAGTAATTATGTCATTAATTTTAATTAATTTAAAATATTATTATATTATGTTAAAATTATAATATAATTATATTATAATATAAATATTATATTTTAATTAATTATTAAACAAACCATTAGAATCAATCTTATTCATTTATTACAACAAACCATTAGAATCAATCCTTTTCATATTCCATCCACGTATATGTTAATGGAGGAGGGATAAGGGTAAGTTGAGTGGAGAGTGATGGTGAGGTGATGTGAGTGGAGGAGGGTGAGTGAGGATGCAGTCATGGTGTCAGGAGGTATAAGGAGCAAACCAAAAACTTAGTATTAAATTTTCTTAACCCATCGCATTTTTTCCGATCGCGAAATCGCAAATTTGCAAGTGAGGTGCTTGAGGTGCTTGATAAATTTACGATATGTGATATCGCAATTGCAAAAAAAATTAGATCTTATTTTTTTGGGAGGAAGAGAAGGGATGTGAAGTGGGGCCCACGTGAATTAACAATCCTACAAATTGGACTTTAGCCAATTTGCAATTTTGAGGTTTTGGGTTTGGTAATTTGTTTTAAAATAATACATTGGAGTAAATTACCTAGATCTCGAAACGTGTTTTCATCTATTGTACAATTTAGTTGGGTCATTTTGTGGGACTATTAGTGAAAAATGAAATAATTAGTAAAAATCAACTAAGAGTTAATATTCACAATGAATGACTATTTTAACTGCAAAAATGATCAAACTTTAAAGGAGTGTCATTTCCAAATTGGCTGACCAAATGAAACGAAACAAGTATCGATGGAAAGCTGGCTAAAAATCAAATTCAATAAAACGATCAAAATGGAAATCTAACAAAAAAAAAATGGAAAAATTGTAGGAGTATTAACTTAATGAAAATCATAAAAGGTTTTTAACCAAAAATTAACTGAAAGGGTCCACATTATTTGAATTAAATAATTCAAAAATGGGGGTGTTGGGTTTTACCTACAACAATGGTGACACATAAGAGAAGGATCGATTATCATTGATTAAAGATAATGAACTTAAATTTACCAAAGGTTAAAGATAATGGACATCATGAAATCATCTAATTGTAAAAAATTTCCATATGTCTCACATAAATAGATTAAGTAATATGAGTTTGTAAACATAAGTACTTAAAACAGACTCGAGTAAAAGTGATGAATCCAAATATGGAAAAAAAAAAATTTAAAACTTCCTCATATGAAAAATAGAAGAAGGTAGAGATAGGAGTTTTTATCAATCATTTATCCATTTTATGATTGGTCTCTGACATCACTTCGCTACGAGTGAGCTTGAACATTACCCCGACAAAGTTGTCTTTTATGCCATACAAGCCTAGTCTCGCTGCCAGGGAGCATCCATAGCCCCGACGAGTTTACTTGTATTTCCCATGCTTCATATTTTAGTCGCCTTTTTTATAAGTTCATTTGCAAACTTTTATTTTATGATGTATTTGAGTGAAAGAGGTGGGATGATAATATAGATTTATGTTTAATGGACATAATACTTTCATAATCTTGACTCCAAATTATTTCCCTGCAACAATCAATCGTAGGATTTTATGTGGAGGGGTGGGAGGGATTCATTGTGTTAAACTCAAATCAGTTCTTTCCTTGAAAAAGTAAACTCAATCACCTAGAAATGATGTGTGTTCCTCCATGAAAAATATTTAAAACAAGATGGTTTTATGGTTCCATAAATATATGTCTTTAATGATAAATGAAATTCATTGATATAGATAGAGTAAAAGATTTCCCATGTATGTTAATTGTTGTCAGGTGAGGAAGAAGGCCTTTCACATAAATCATGGTAGAGTCACCAAAACCGAAATAAAAATGAAATAAATTCTTAAACTAAATTAAGAAAATAAATCAACAAACTAAAATAAAATTGAAGAAAGAAAAAACTGAAAGAAAAAGCCAAATTTAAAATATAAACTCCAACAAGATTTTTTATATAAATATCTCAACAAAAGAGATAAAAGAAAATAAGTGTATGTACGTTCTTTCCTTTGGTGAGATTTTAAAAAACAATTATCTTGTAGAGTTATAACACATGAGGCTCTCAAAATGGAGAGGGTGAATAGTAGTGATTATGGATAATATGCTAAACGAGAAGTCTCTATTTGTTGTAAACTTTCTTGTTTCAAAGCAAAACCTGCAAAAAACATCTTAACCATTTTCTAATAAAAGTAATGCTTAAATAAATAGACTATAGGTTCAGAAGCTCCCCAATTTTTCTGATTCGATGAGGCTCATTACTATTTCCCTTAAGAATCTCAAAACAAATTGATTAAAAGAGAATTAATTTCAAAACTGATCTGGTAGAAGTGAGAAAGGTTTACGAAGACCTGTAAAAACAGAGTTCAAGATTAGCGAAAACTAAAAAAAAAAACTGAAACCAAAAGTGAAATAATGAGAATAAATGAAAGTGGGCACATGAAACTTACCATTGGATAATTTCATTTAATATTACCTTAGAGAGATGATTTTCTCCAATACAAGTTAACTTATTCCTATAATTAGAATTGAAAACATGAAGAAGTCGAATTAATTAAAATCTTATTGACCCAAAATCATTATTTATTGAATATAAAATAAATCAAACAGTAAACTAGAAGAAACATTGTTTCATGTTCAACGAGTCGGAAATAAATCGAATCCATTAGAAATGAGGATGAAGATATGCTTTTGTATGAATTGCAGCAATGAATGTTCTTTTTGCTTCTTTCATTCTGAATTTATATCAGCCCCAAAATATTGAAGTTGATTCAACATCTCAAATAATGTAGCAATTATGTATATGAAGAGGACTTGAATCTTTATATGATAAGTATGGAGAGAAATTCAAAATAAAAGAGAATTAAAATATGAATTAACTATCGGTACATTACCTTTACTTGTTCCAAATTCCTTATTAGTGAAGGATATTTCCGATAAGTGTAAAATAAGCCCATATGAATGCACTATGAAAAATGCATATCCCTATAGTCACAAAGTCATCTCTATGAATAAATACTTGGATTTGGAAAAAATTATGATTAAAACACTTCCAATTTTTTGGACCACCATGATAACATGAAAATAACATAATTTTAATGCTATAAAGTCAATTAAGAGATCTAGAGAGAAAGATGTTTCAATTGTACGTAGAGGATTACATATGGCAATGGTTTCATCAAGTACTCAAGAGAATCGTTTGGTAACATCTATGGCACGAGCACTGGGAACCTCGCAAAAAACTTTTCACAAACATTGGAAATTTCGGCTACAAATAGATGTAAATGATGAACTCGCTTGTTGGAGAGCTATTTGTAGGCAACCATACAAAGATAGACTTGGAGAAAATGTTAAAAAAATAATATATGAATATTGGAAGAACAATTCGCGTGTTTCGCCAACTGCAAGGCATGTGATGCGAAGAAGAATAGCACGAAATCAGTATGAAGAACATGAAAAATATTTCTTGGAAACCACTCAGATAGAGTTATTCAACAAGTTCAAAGAAGAGAATCGTCAAATTCATGTTTCACTCAGTGCTTTTTTTCAACAAAAACCATGGTATGTAAAACCTATCACCGTACGCAACACTTGTTGTTGCCCTTATCATGTGGAATTTGAGTTATATTATGACACATTCCTTGATTTCGGTAGAACATTATGGAAGGAATCACCTCCTCCTTCCACTATCCGTGATTTCATATCTCAAATTCTATGTGAAAGAGAAAGCGATGAGCTGTTTTACAAAAAGAAATGTGTTGGTGGTAAACAATGCGATGATTGTGGAAATTTGACTAAATTTCAAAACAAATATCATATTGATATAAATTATCAATCATTTTCCAACATGAAAGTGAAATGGAAGAGATATGAATACATCGATACATCGATTCAAGGTGCAAATAGTGTTAAAAGAATTGAATTACTAGAAGACAAAATTTTTCTGATAGATTTTTTGAGAAAGTTTGAGGCAGAAATTTACAAATACACCAAGCATTCCCATAGAGCTCGATGGAAAGACTTGCAATTCAAAAAATCTTGTGAAGTTTTTCCACCAGGGACCATTTTTATCGGTGATTGATTTTGAAAACTACATTTGTTCTAAAAAGAAATTCGAGTGAATACTATCATTCGACCAAGTCACCATGCTCGTCCATATTCTATATAGACATCTTGAACAAAATATCGATCATATAGAAAGCACAGTGAAAATCAACATATCATTAAAGAATATCACTTGTATATCAGTGACGATCGTACACATGACACATGTTTTGTACAACATTGTTTTGGAAGAATTTATGATTCATTGAAAAATTGTGGAATAACATTCAATGAACATTGGATATGGTCAGACGGATGTGCAGGTAAATTCAAATCTAGACGATCATTCTTTTGGTTTTGTTGTCTTCATAAGAAAACCTGCATTAAACATTGTTGGAATTTCTTTGAGACTAGCCATGGAAAAGGAGAACATGAAGGTGCAGGAGCATGCGTAAAACGAGTAATTTGAAGATATCAAATGAACCTACTTGGCTTGACTTGTGAGCGAAGTTGTTCAATGGTGTGCTCCCGGTTATGCATTTGCATGAGAGAAACCCATCAAGAGAATTGCGAAGGTACATTCAATTTAATTTATATTGGAAATCTAATTTTAAACATTGTACATTTATCATGCAATTATTATCTTTGATTGTATTTTGATATCATATTTACAAATTCTTCTTCTAATTTTCCATATAAAGGTTTTTCTAGCATATTGGAATTGAAGATGTAGATAGATCAATTGGAAATGATGTTGAAACAATAAAAGGGACTTGAAAATTGCATTCAATTCAAACAAAGTCGTCCAGAAATGTGTTTGCATTGGATAAAAAAAAATATTCTTGTTTTTGTGATGTTTGCATAGACAACACAAAATCCAATGACGTTTGTGAAATCAAAATGTATGTGAACAATTGGAAACATACAGAACTAAATACAAAGGGAAAAATGTCTGTTGCAATGTTTGAAGAAATGCAATAAGAGGAAACTACAATATCATCCGATGGTGATAGAGTTTTTGATCTTGTTAGAGAAGTTAACATTTGAATTACTTTCTAATGATTTAAAAATCTAAAAATAAATTTAAATATGTATAATTTTGTTAAGTTTATTTTATTGTGCAGGATATGTTTTTGTCGTAATTTAACCTATTGACAACGATGAGAATTTGAACTATTATTTGATGCATTGCACTGAACGAAAAATGAAATTATTGCAAAACTATAATGATCATGGATTTCAATATGACAGAGGGTCTATTATACTAAAATGTTATTTTTTCAAACAAACTCATAAAAGTGGAGACTTTGTTTACTTTGAAGACTATGAACCTGATTCCATAAGTTGTCAATATAGTCACTTGGTGTGTGCCGCACGCATAAAGTTGATAGAAGTTCAATCAAAGAAAAAATAAAAAATTAAGAGATGGAAAATGTCGAAATCCGATCATGAACAGATTATTGAGGATGGAATTCCATTATAATTTTTTTGAGTGAATTTTCTAACAACTTATTATATTTGGATTAAATATGTTTTAGAACTTCCAGTACTCAACTAAAAATTGAGCTTCTTATGTTATTTGTGCAGGTGTTTGCACATGTACAAATTGTTTGGGTATAAGCACGTGCTCTAGTATGACCTGAAAGTAGTTTTACATACATACATGTGCATTGATGAAAAATGTTATATTTATATGTGGTAGTAGTAGTGTGTGTGTGTGTGTGTGTGTGTGTTCTATAGAATGAAATTAATTGTTAGTTTTTCTATGTGCATTAATGAAAAACTAGCTGGATTTTCTGGTAAAAAGTATGGACACAATGTAAATAAATCATCTGCAGTATAGTTTTGTACGAAAATTCCTTTCATACAAAAATTCCTTTCAGACAAGAGACTCGAAGCACTTCTCTGACTTTTGGTGGGATTTGACCCACATCTCTAATCCTGATTGAAAATCTCGTACAAAATATGCTTGTCCAATGGTCAGATATGTTCAATGTGCATTGATGAAAAATGTTACTTGTCTTGGATAGATATGTTCTAGAATGCACAATTAATTGTTCCAAGTAGTTTTTCTATGTGCATTGATGAAAAACTAGTTGGATTTTTTGGTAAAAGTTTCAACAATGTAAATAAATCGACAAGGCTACCTATTTGAGTGCATTAACGACATTGACCCAAATTCAACAAAAATATATATGTACTAGAGACTTATATTTCCAATCAAAATTAAAGGGATAATTTGTACATATATCTACTTCTTTAAACTCTTTTTTCAATTAGAGCTCAATTGATACATGGTTAGTTGCATTGAAAAGCTATGTTCTTCCTATTGGAAATTTTTTCATTCAAACAAAACTACATGGAGAGATCAAAAGCAATCTTAAAATTCCAAATGTACTTCAACCATCCAAAAGGGATTTGTGCAAAATTACTTGACATGCCATGCCAATTATAGTGAACAACTATGCAATAGAAACATTTAACATTATATACCACATGTGCCAAATGTAGATTGAAACCATCCAAAACTTTAAAATTTTAAAAACTTTTGATAATATATCGTGCAACATTAAAACATTAAACATCACATGCGAAATGTAGATTGAAACCGTTCAAAACTTGAGTTTAAAAAACTTTAAATTATATATAGATCGTTACTTCACATGCCATGCCAATTATAGTTCAACTAGATCCAATAGAAACATTTAACATTATATACCACATGTGCCAAATGTATATTGAAACCATCCAAAACTTTAAGTTTTAAAAACCTTTTGATTATATATCGTGCAACATTAAAATATTAAACATTTAAAGTTCATTAAATATCACATGCAAAATGTAGATTGAAACCATCCAAAACTTGAGTTTTAAAAACTTCACATGCCATGCCAATTATAATTCAACTATCCAACAAAAACATTCAACATTAAATATCACATGCCAAATGTAGATTGAAGCCATCCAAAACTTTTAACTTTTAATTTAACAAAAAAATATAGATCACAACATTACTTCACATGCCAAATGTACTCCAAGCATCCAAAACTTAAATTTTAAAAACAAAACAAATTATAACACGTCATTACATAACATACCAAATGTAATTCAGATGACAACATTAATTTATAAATGACAACATTACTTCACATTCACATGCCAAAAGTACTAAAACCATCCAAAAATTAAATAAAACAAATTATATTAACAATGTAATAAAATATGTCAAAAAATTGTAAATCTCACAAGTATCAAACTGTATCAAGTTTAACAAATTTTAAAACCATCTAAATTTTGAAATCAAATCTACTGTAAATCATGTCCATCAAATGGAGACGGATCTAGCGTCTTCCCTACTAGGGTCTCAGTCTGCACCCTATCATGTGAATGGGAAACCTACATACACAATGCACATGTACTTGAACATTAAAATTTTATGTTTTAAAAATGAATGAGAATATATATATCTAGAACTTCATGTAAAAAACAAAATATAACAAAAAAATCATGCAATACCTCATAAGGTTCCCTCTCCATTTGATGAACAAGTTCTCCCATAGGAACATCTGCAGCGGTAAACTGTACAATATACATGTACAGTTAAATATATATATATATATATATTAAAAACTTTCAAATGAAAATGCATGTGTACATATATAAACTTATTTTCAATTTAATATTAAAAAAAGGAACTAAAGACAACTTGTTCAAATGTTGTGGATGTTCCTATCTCCGTCGCTAGAGTCCGCGGATTAAAGAAATCTTCTATAGGAACCTAAATTCAAAAAAATTTAAATAACTCAAAATATAGATCTCTCTCTCTCTCTCTCTCTCTCTCTCTCTCTCTCTCTATATATATATATATATATATATATAGATATATAGATATCAATTTTTAAAGGAAATTTTTGAGGTAGAATATATATATATACACATATATATATATATATATATATAACTTTTAAACATAAATTTTAAACTTGTGAAAAATTGTCCATACTTGTGGCTCATCTCCCAAGGAAGTAGAAGGTACATCTCCCAAGGAAGAAGAAGGTACCACCATCCCAAAAACATCGGACGGAATCGGTATCTGTTAAAACATTTTATCAAATTATATATATACATACATGTACATGTGTGCACAATTATTTATTTTAAAGTCACTTAAAAAACACTAACATTTGCCAACATATCTTGATGGTCAGACCCATCTGCATTGTTTGAACCAGAGGTCCCGAACGTGATATTAACATTTTCGTCACACATCATGTGTGAGAACTGCAAATGGTGTTTTAACATATAATCATACATTTTTGTTAGAATATACATACAAATGTATTTATTACAAATTTTAACACATGTATATGTAAAAATAATTTCAAACCCTAAGGTCACTAACACATACCGTTCCGGTGCCCTCTTCCTCATGAAAAATTAGGTCTTGCAAACCATTGCGACAATTTTTTGCATATGTTCGGAGATCTTCAACATTCATGTTGTCAATCTCCTCATCTGTACAATAAACAAAATTGGCACGTGCATTTTCACGTGCTCTTTGTCGATTTAAACAAAGATCGACTCCACCCAATCCGCTATGAACGTTGTCGATCATAACATCCCTTGCTTCTCGACTTATTTTAGAAGTCGCATCATCTCTGATCGCAAAGTTTCGACTTGAAACGGTCGACTCACCAATGGCGTCTCAGGGCGAGGCAACTCCACATCTCACTTAGCGCCCTTACGGTCATATAATCGACCTTTCCCCGGGCCAAAAAATTCTGAAGGAAGATCATTGTAATTGGGTTTCATACCCAAAAAAAATTCTTCATAAAACATTTGTGCAAAATAAATAGGAACCTCATCGTTCCATGGAAGCCTTCCATAGGCCGCAAGGTGCCTATCATACAAATAACGAGCTATTTCTGGGTGCTTGAAATACTGCACCTTCAACATTTTTCTTTTTGGCCCTTCCTTGTAATTAAACATTGACTTGGCCACTTCTTTTGTAACTTTTTGTTTTACGTCCTCCCATTTATTGAGACCCATCACTGTTTCTTTTCTCTTTCTCATCATTTCTACAAATGAATCAGTCGTTGGCCCAACATTTCTGTACACATTTACCATTTCACCCAATGAATGTGTAACTATTTCAAGGCTTTGTCGACTCTCAGCAGGTAGAGACAAAGCCACGAGATCTCTTCACAATTTTGCATGAAGTCTTTCACACCTTTGTAAGGTGCATTCCGCCATGTTGGTTTCCCATGGTATATCAGTAATCTCGGCCGGATAAGTTGTGCTAGGTTGACAGCCTTCTTCTTGAATGTAGCGGGATGCCCTGCGTCTATTTTGACCACTAGTTCGAACATTTTCGGCCTCTGCATCAATATATATAAAATTTCGTATATTAGAAAAAACACGTGTAAGAAAAGTTGTACAAATTTAATGAAAAAATATTGAAATTGATGGCAACCTTGACGTTGTTGGTTAAAATCTTCTCCAACATGACCCTGCTGAGAACCAGACCCAGAATGACCCTGTTGAGAAGCAACAGCCGTTGATTGGCCTACGGGGGAATAAATATCACCCCCTTCACGCAACCTGCTACCACTCATACCTTGACCAGTTGAACCATGGCCACGCTCCATGGATGGAGTAGAAACCCTTCTCCTCTTACCTCCTCAAAATTAAAATATGAAACTTATTAACAACTAATTTAACTCACAAAGTTAATAAAAAATCAATTCCATATGTACACACATGTATGGAGATTTAAGATTATATTTAAATACCGTGAATATCTCCCGATCCATGAACCTCCATATGAGATTCGGCTGATCTTCGTCATTCATCCTCCATGATATATATCTATTGGTCGACATTTACACAAAATAGATTTCAAAAAATAAATTTGTAATTTAGTGTACACAAATTATGTAGAACAAAACTTTCAAAGAAATAATTGATCATTTGTGAAACTAAATTTAATCAAAAAAGAAATTATAAAAATGATAAGTTCACCAAATTGTGCTTTACATGGTGAGAGCACACTTGGTATAAAATTTACCACTTATACACTTTAGTTTGTGGGAGAAATGACATATGTACATAGTTTACCTTAAAGTTGTTGTGTTTTATGGATATTAAAATGAAGAATTTCTATTTAGATCCATTCCAGAGATTGACTGTAGGGGAATTTACTAGATATGTCACCTTTCATAAAAGATGAGATCCAGAGGCTACCTGGCCCTTTATAGACTCTGCCTATAGAACTTATAGAAGTAAACACTAGAGGCATTAACAATATCAAAGAACGTTTTCATGCTCAGATATGGGAATGTGTCTCTTTCCCTATGTAAAAAAATAGTTCAAGGTAGTTAATCTTCATAGACATGTCATCAAGCAGGTCAATGTGATCATCCCCAACTTACTTTTCATGAAATTAGGCTTGGAATCCTCTACAACCCGGTGGATGGAGTTGAATGGGAACTAGGTCAAGGCCTTTACAAAATACATGCTAGTGAATAACACTTACTAGGTTATGCCAACAAATAAAGTGGGAGAAATGTTTTCTCCTCGAGGTTATCCAATTGGGTGTGTAATACCAACTTCACCCATTTTCTAACAGGTTTCTCTCTTAGGTTACAAAGTGTCTTCACCTTATTAGTTATATATTTTTCAATTTCCCATGGATTCCTTGAATTTTTTCTCCTACCATCTCCCTCTCCCACTCCCCAAATTATTGTCATCAAACATGCCCCATTGAGGATCTGGAGCAATGTTTGCACCATACTTAGAACTGTCATTGCTGCTAATTGAAATTGGAGAGTCATGTATACTAGATTTCTTGCTTAAGTGGCTCTTACTTGGACAATATCCTGAGATGAGTTTGACATGATGGTCATATGAGGTTGGAAGCTACTTGGTGTAATTTTCCTTAAATCTTCAAAAAAACAGAGCAAAAATGTCATTTTCGATCATTTTTATTAGCTTCTGCATACAGCAAATGTTATCACAATTGCAACACAATCATGTTCCATGAGCATGAATTATGAATGTCGCAAGCCAAATTGCAAGGAAATTTGCATTCATTTTAGGCAAAAGAAGGCTATGACATTAAGGTCCATGCTAGAAAAAATTATGCAAATAAGGTTGCTAAGTCTTGATACTTACCAAGTGTTTCAAAGCCATAACGAATGTTGGCTTTGAAAGTGTCCTCCCAAAGCCCTATCTTGAGATGAAATTTAATTCAATGTCTTAATTGAATTCTTTTGACTTATTTTTGGCATTGAAGTTTGAAATAGTAGTTTTGATGACTCCATTGATGACCTTGCTGAGGAATTTGATGCACACAATATTGACTTTGAATATGGTTTAGAAGACGTTGAAGAAGTTGTAGATTTTGGTGTTGTCATTGAATGTTTCTTTGTTGTTGGACTTGATCAAGACACAATTTAACTTTACGAGAAGATTGAAGACCTTGAAGAGGTTTTAGATTTTTTTGTTCTCACTGAAGGTTTTTGTCTGGTTTTGTTTCTTAAACCATCATTTCCATAGGACATTTTTGGTGAATAGATTCTTGACCTTGATGAGAGGATATGATACCTTGAAGAGGCTACATCTTTTGGTTCAACATCACTAATTGTTTCTCTATTATTATGTTTGTTAAACATCTTGCTTAGGGCGAGGCAACTCCACATATATTGTACAGTTTATGGGACAGAAATCAATATGTAGAAATATTCACTTGGTTTTTATAATTGGATAGAAGAATGACTTAAAATGACCTTGTATGTCTTCTCGTTTTAGAGCTCAAATTTTTAGGAAGGATTTAAGTATCCACCTTTCAAGAATCACTAGAAGAGGTTGATAAAGAATATAGGAAGACTAAAAACTAACCAGTGGTGTAATAAATGGATTTATTGGGAGGTAGATTGGCATACATAATTTTGGTAGCTAGAAATTTTCAAAATAAGTGAATGTATTTGAAAACCAAACCTCTAGTTTATTTTGGTTTAGACAAGGTCTAGAATTTGAAAATTGAATTCCCTCTTTCTTCCTCTTACATGTCCAATGATCGGAATTTGGATTGAGGGAAACAAAATAAAAATTTTCATTTTATTTGTTGTACACATGAGTTTTTGAAAGCTAATTAACTCATAAATTTCTCACAAAATACACTTAAAGCTTGACACATAAACCCCTTCCCAATTGGCTAACTTTAGACGATCCTAAACACATTTTTATTTAATTAATGAGGGAGATAGCCCAACAAAACTAGTTTGTCCATATTCAAATCAAGTTGGTATCAAAGTACAATTTAGCTCATTTTAGTCAAGGTTAGTTAGAAGAATTAGCTATTGGTTTTTGTCTTCAATTTCCTCTCCAAATTTTTGATGAAAATGTGCTATGAAAGTAAAGGGTTAAAGGCAAACATGTACAAGGCATAGTTGAGTACAAGGCATAGTTGAACCAAATGTTGTTGAGGAAGGGCCTAATTATTTGGGTCTTGGTTATGGAAAACATGATGGAGAATGCTCCAAAGCCAAGGAGGCACATGAAGTTGTTCCAAGAAGGAATTTTATTTCGTGTTCATTACCTCAAGCTTGTGAAGTTTGTGTTCATGCTGAATGGAAAAGTTTGACACCCACTTTGCAAGAAGATGTTAATAATCATGCAACTAATGATAATGTAAAAGAAGAGGATGTTGAAAGCTCTATCTAGTCATTGAATTCATTGCTAGTATTCAGAGGAGAGCCACTACCTCATCAAATTCACCTCCTCAAGAAGGCGACAACGGTGAATGTTCAAGGTATAAATTTGCCTTTAATCAAATTTCTTTTGATTATGATAACCATGGTAAATATTCACATAAGATTTTGAAAAGAACTTGCACATGTTCCTTTTGTGGTTTGAATAATCATAATGTTTATAGATGTTGGAAGAAGATATCCATGCACATTGAAACTTTCTAAATAAATGAGGAAAAAAGTCAAAGGCCCATTGGACAAGGAAAATGATGTTGAAAATAAGATGCAATTGTTTATTACTCATTGGCATAAGAAAGGTCAACTTGTAGACAAGTGTTGGACTTTGTATCCAACAAGTCATCCACAACAATTGAAGAAGGTGGAAAGAGATAACGACAAGAATGGAAAAGAGGATTCCATAATCGATGAGGGTCAGGATGATTCACATGATGATGAAGTGCAGCTAAAAGAAGCACCATTGAAATGGTTTGCTAACAGATGGTTAGATTTCTTATCCAATTAAGGCCTTGCATGTATTTTGATGTTTCATGAATTTCTTTGAAAATTCAAAGTATGGTGCATGTTGCATGAAGCAAGATGTTGAAAGTAGAGTTATGTTGACACACTTAAATGCAACAAATATGGAAATTTGTACATGAGCTATTATTTGACTTGAGAGTCAGTTGTTTGAAGAGGCATGTTGACGCCAACAAAACTGAAAGTCAGCCCCACGGAGAGATGGTCAACCGTCATCGTGGCTCTGTCCGCATTATCCCTTCAGATACTTGGTTCGCCTCCACGTGGTCTCCTTAATCTTCTTTTAATTTATTTATCAATTTCAAAGGAATTGACAAATAAATATAATCACAACTTCGAATGTTTAATTATATCTCCCGGCATATGTGTTTACCTCTAAACCTTTATAACCAAAGTTTAACCCTTCGCACTTTATTTTAATACTCCACGCTTTTTAAACAAATAACTTATAATAAACCTTTAGCTCTGGACCCCACCTCTACGATCAATTGACCAATCAACCACATGCACCGTACCTCACTTATCATTCGCGCACCTCGTTTATCATTCGTGCATCTACAGCAAGCGACCATCGTCCGATGGCCCTTTCCCAGATCAACGACTCTTAGAAATATCGCTTGGCGTCCTGGTACGAACGATAACGTGCGATGGCACGGTTTAAACGGTGGTCTTCCAGGGGTCCACTTCGCCATGTATCGACAGATCTATGGAATTGCTCGCGTTCAGAAAATACCGCCTATACACCAAAAGCGGTGCGATATGGGCAATCCGCCTTACAAATCCACTCGCGGTTTTTGTACAGTGATTAACCAAGGTTCGTGTCGATTTTGTGTTCTCCTTCGTATATTCTCCATTTTTTAACTCAGGGTTTAGTCCCGGTGAGGAAATTCAATTAGCAGTGAAACAAATATAATTCTCTTTATATGGGAATTTCACCAACATTAAACAGGATTCAACGACCATGATTTCTCTACACATACCTTGCCTGCGGGTAGTATTAATTCAACAGGGTTTTTTCGAATAAATTAAAGAGAAACAATAGACAGAGGGATGCGAAGTCGATACAATGGCTCGACTCAGTAATTATATATATATACACGGAATTCAATTGCTTCACAATTAAACAATCTCTTCACAGACAAAGGTTCGAGTCAATCCAATGGCAACAAGCTTTGAAATCATTTAACTGGAAACAATTGTGAACACACGGAGTTTATTGCAGAAATCTCTCTATTCCTCCTCCTCTTTTCTCTCCTCTAATACATCCGAGGGATTACATTTATATACATAAACATATGACTCTTCGGTTCCTCTGAGAGGACCGTTCTAGAAATCAAATGTCTAATTACAACTTATTCCAATAACTGAACTGACAGCTGGATCGAACCTAACTGTTCGACTTCTACAAACTCTAACTAATCTAAATGATACAGTCAACTGAGGTATTGACACCTAGCTGTTACAATTCAAATGTTTTCGAACCCTCCTAGCCACAACATGTGGATAAACTTCCTACATTGTTGGATAGTGTCTAATGCCCCTGCATCAGACTCCCGAGGGAAATTTTCTTCATGGGCTCCTGTCCATGAGCTCTTCCATTGATCTGCCTATCTTCTGCAACATCCCTTCAGTCATCCAAGTGGAATCTTCCTCTGGCTTGTCCTTCCATTTGATCAAGTACTGAAAGTACTCTTGTCCTCTGGTCCTTCTGAATGTTCTTTTATCCAATATCTTCTCTGGCTGCAATGGTTGTGCTGGAGGTAGCTGTTCCCTCCACTCAATTTGTTCCTTGTCTGTTGATATTTCGTCTTCACCATCATCTTCATACCTGTACAAATCTGCAACATTAAAAATGGGAGATATTCCAACATCAGGAGGTAATTCAATCTCATAAGCATTTGTAGAAAACTTTCTAAGTATCTTGCATGGCCCAATATTTTTGAACTTCAATTTGTTGTACTGTTTCTTTGGGAATCTCTCCTTTCTCAAGTGTGCCAAAACCAGATCTCCGACTTCAAAATGAACTTCTTTTCTGCTCAAGTATGCTCTGCTTTTATATTTGATGCTTCTTCCTTGTAGTTGTTGTTTCACTTGTTCATGTATGGCCTGGATCTCTGAAGAAAATTCCTCACCATCTGCACTCCTTAGCTCTGCCTTTCCTAGATTTCTCAACTCTGATATTCCTCTGGGGTGCATTCCATAAACAATATGAAATGGACTCTACCCTGTGCTTCTGTTTGGTGAGTCATTATATGCATATTCTTCCTGAGGAAAAATATGATCCCACTGCTTGGGATGCTCTCCTGCAAGACTTCTCAACAAATTTCCCAGACTCCTATTCACTACCTCAATTTTTCCATCAGTCTGAGGATGATAAGCTGAGCTGAAACTCAGTTTGGTACCAAGTTTCTTCCACAATGTCCTCCAAAAGTGACCCACAAATCTGGTATCTCTGTCTAAGACAATACTCTTGGTCAACCCATGAAATCTAACAACTTCTTTGAAGAACAAGTTAGCAACATGGGTGGCATCACTAGTTTTATAGCATGGAATAAAATGTGCCATTTTGGAGAATCTATCCACCACAAAAAAGACAAAATAATTCCCTCTCTGAGTCTTGGGTAATCCTAGAACAAAATCCATACTCACCATGTCCCAAGGCCTGTCTGGAATAGGCAAGGGAGTGTACAATCCTGCATTCTGGCTCCTTCCTTTAGCATATTGACAAATCTTGCAATTCTTCACAAACTTGTCCACTTCTGCTCTCATCTTAGGCCAGAAATAAAAGTGACTCAGCTGCTCATAAGTCTTATCAGTACCAAAGTGTCCAGCAAGTCCACCACTATGCTTCTCTTTGATCAAATTTTCCCTCATGGAACATTTTGGTACACACAGTTGGCTTCTTCTGAATAGTAAGTCCTCCTGCAGGAAATAATCCATCCACTGGCTTCTATCTATTAAAATAGGGTTACTACATGCCTCAAATTCTTCTTTAAAATCTAGATCTGTTTTATACAATTCTTTCAGAAAATCAAACCCTACAACTTCAAAATTAGTTTCTTGAACAAGCATGTGCCTCCTACTCAAAGCATCAACTACTTTATTGGCTTGGCCACTTATATGTTTCAAAACAAAATTAAAACCTTGGAGATACTCAACCCATTTAGCATTCTTATGTTTCAACTTGGGCTGCTGTACAATATACTGCAAAGCATGATTGTCAGAATATAATACAAATTCCTTGGACATCAAGTAATGTCTCCACTTCTTCAGTGCCTGAACAATTGCATAGAATTCCTTCTCATAAGAGGAATACTTCTTTTTGGTGTCATTCAACTTTTCACTGAAATAGGCTATAGGCCTATCATCCTGACTCAACACAGCTCCAATGGCCTCTCCACTGGCATCACATTTTACTTGAAATGGTTTAGTAAAATCAGGCAGAATCAAAACAGGCTTCTCCGTTATCTTTTGCTTCAAAAGTTTGAAGTTTCTTTCTGCTTCAGCAGTCCACTTAAATGGGTGTTTGTTATTATTTATTGTCTCAATTATGGGTGCATTGATCTTACTGAAGTTTCTTATAAACTTTCTGTAAAAACTAGCAAGTCCATGGAAACTTCTTACCTCAAAAACATTCCTGGGTGAAGGCCACTCCACAATTGCCTTAACCTTTTCTGGGTCCATCTTCAATCCTTCTGCAGAAAAAACAAACCCCAAATACACCAACTCTTCCTTCATGAATGAGCATTTCTTCAAATTTATTAGCAGTTTCTCTTGGTGCAGCTTCTTCAAGACATGATTAAGATGCCTTAAATGTTCTTCTTTAGTTCTGCTGAAAACTAATATATCATCCAGATACACTATCACAAATTTGCCAATGAATTCTTTCAATACTTCATTCATAAGTCTCATAAAAGTTCTAGGTGCATTTGAAAACCCAAAAGGCATTACCATCCATTCATACATTCCTTCATTTGTTTTAAAGGCAATTTTCCACTCATCACCCTCTCTTATTCTAATCTGATGGTATCCACTTTTCAAATCTATCTTTGAAAAATATTTAGCACCACTCAAACAGTCCTTTAAGTCCTCAACTCTGGGCAAAGGGAATCTATACCTGATTGTGATCTTGTTGATTGCTCTGGAATCAGTACACATCCTCCAGCCTCCATCTTTCTTTGGGCTCAATACTGCTGGTACTGCACATGAACTCAAATTTTCTCTGATTAGTCCTTTGTCCACCAATTCCTGTACTTGTCTCCTGATTTCCTCATTTTCCTTGGGATTCATTCTGTAGGTTGCCTTATTTGGTATATTTGAACCAGGGATAAAATCTATTTGATGACTGATCTTTCTCACAGGTGGCAGCTCATCAGGTAAATCATCCACAATAATGTCACAGTAATTGTCTAACATCTCTTGTATTTCTACTGGAAAATCAGAAATCTTTGTAGAAGTAAGAACTACCTTAGGCTTGCAAAATAAAGCAAATCTTACCTCTTCTTCTTCTATCTGCTGCAGATATTCCTTCCCACTCAGCAACAAAGTCTTTGGATCGATCACTCTGCTGGATGGCTCTCCTTCTTCCATGGGTATCAATGTATGGTGTACCCCATATTTGAAGAACTTGTAAGTGTTCTTCTTTCCATCATGCACTGCTGCTATGTCAAACTACCAAGGTCTACCCAGCAGTATATGACACACATCCATGGGCATTACATCACACAGGACCTTATCTTTGTATTTTTCCATTTGCAGCTCTATCTCACACTGCTCTTTTACAACCAGCTGGTGCCCTTTGTGCAGCCAGGACACCCTGTAGGGAGTTGGATGCTCCCTTGTCTTCAACTTCAGCTTCTCTATTATTTCAGTGGAAACCAGATTGTCTGTGCTGCCACTATCAATGACTAGCTGGCAGCATTTCCCTTGGACTTTGCATATGCTCCTAAAAAAAGTCTTCCTTTGTGCAGGCTCAGTGACCTCTTTGACTTGCTTCAACAGGACCTTATTTACCACCAAGGATTCTCCCCTATTTGGAATAATTTCTTCTTCAATTTCTACCTCTTATCCAGCCTGGGCAACAACAACATTTCTTGGACCAGCACCCACATTCTCTGGACACTCATAGTGCTTATGTCCCACTTGCTGACATCTATAACAACTCAACTCTCTACCTCTGTCTTTGTCTCTGTCTCCTCTTCCTTTTCCTCTGTAAGAAATCATTTTGCCCCTTGCATCATCCTCTGCAGATGCATTCTGAGGTGAGCTACTGTTAGCTCCATCCCTGGGTGTAGTAGGCTTTCCTCTACCACCCTGACTTCCCTTTCCATGGAAAGTACCTCTCTTCTTGGCAGATTGTTTCCTCAGGAGTTTCTCCTCTGCTTTCAAGGCCATCTGATAGGCCTCTTCCACTGTCTTAGGAGACATGATACCAATCTAATCTTGGATCTCCAGCTTGAGACCATTCACATATCTGGAAGTCTTCTCTGGTGTGTCTTGGAATTTCCCAGCCCTTATGCTTACTCTATAGAATTCCTCTGTGTATTCTTTTACTGTCAGCAACCTCTATCTCAGGTTTTGCATTTGCTTATACAATGTTAGCTGGTAATCACTAGGAAAGAATTTACCTTTTAATTTAGCCATCATTCTGGTCCAGCTCTTGATAGGTTGCTTTCCAACTCTCCTCCTCTCTGCCTGCACTCCATCCCACCAAAGTGCAGCATGTCCCTTCATCTTTGTTACTGCAAACTTGACCTTTTTATCCTCACTTATTTCTTCATAATCAAAGCACTTATTCATTTCATTTATCCAGTCCACCAGTTCCTCTGGATTTATTCCCCCTGCATAACTCGACACTTCAATTCTGGGCTTAACTGCAGACCCTAGAACAGTTCTAAGGAGCCTCAAGTTAGGAGGAATTTCAACATTTTCTTCAGCTTCCTCTATCTCAGGTTCACTGGTGTCTTCAGGATCTCTGGGCTGTCTTCGCTCTATGACATCCATTCTGGCCTCGACCCTCTGTAACATCCCCAACACCTCTGCATTGGCAACGGGCCTCCTTCTGCCAGCACCTCTACCAACTCGGATTGCCATGTCAGCTCTTCTACAAAAACAACCTTAAAAAAATGGCTCTGATACCACAAATGACGCCAGCAAAACTGAAAGTCAGCCCCACAGAGAGATGGTCAACCGTCGTCGTGGCTCTGTCCGCATTCTCCCTTCATATACTTGGTTTGCCTCCACGTGGTCTCCTTAATCTTCTTTTAATTTATTTATCAATTTCAAAGGAATTGACAAATAAATATAATCACAAATTCAAAAGTTTAATTATATCTCCCGGCATATGTATTTACCTGCGAACATTTATAACCAAAGTTTAACCCTTCACACTTTATTTTAATACTCCACGCTTTTTAAACAAATAACTTATAATAAACATTTAGCTCTGGACCCCACCTCTACAATCAATTGACCAATCAACCGCATGCACCGTACCTCACTTATTATTCGCACACCTCGTTTATCGTTCGTGCATCTACAGTAAGCGACCACCGTCCGATGGCCCTTTCCCAGATCAACGGCTTTCGGCAATATCGCTCGGTGTCCTGGTACGAATGATAATGTGCGATGGCGCGGTTTAAACGGTGGTTTGCAGAGGGTCCACTTCGCCACGTGTCGACAGATCTATGGAATCACTCATGTTCAGAAAATACCGCCTATACACCAAAAGCGGTGCAATATGGGCAATCCGCCTTACAAATCCACTCACAGTTTTTGTACAGTGATTAACCAAGGTTCGTGTCGGTTTTTTGTTCTCCTTCGTATATTCTCCTTCGTATATTATCCGTTTGTTAACTTAGGGTTTAGTCCTAGTGAGGAAATTCAATTAGTGGCGAAACAAATATAATTCTCTTTATACGGGAATTTCACCAACATTAAACAAGATTCAACGACCACGATTTCTCTACACAGACCTCACCTGCGGGTAGTATTAATTCAACAGGGTTTGTTCGAATAAATTAAAGAGAAACAACAGACAGAGGGATGCGGAATCGATACAATGGCTCGACTCAGTAATTATATATATACACAGAATTCAATTTCTTCACAATTAAACAATCTCTTCACAGACAAAGGTTCGAGTCAATCCAATGGCAACAAGCTTCGAAATCATTTAACTGGAAACAATTGTGAACACACGGAGTTTATTGCAGAAATCTCTCTATTCCTCATCCTCTTTTCTCTCCTCTAATACATCCAAGGGATTACATTTATATACATAAACATATGAATCTTCGGTTCCTCTAAGAGGACCGTTCTAGAAATCAAAGGTATAATTACAACTTATTCCAATAACTGAACTAACAGTTGGATCGAACCTAACTGTTCGAATTCTACAAACTCTAACTAATCTAAATGATACAGTCAGCTGAGGTATTGACACCTAGCTGTTACAATTCAAATGTCTTCGAACCCTCCTAGCCACAACATGTGGACAAACTTCCTACATTGCTGGCTAGTGTCTAATGCCCCTGCATCACATGTTTTGTCAACTTGTGTTTGGTTGATGTTTTTGTACACCAATATGTAAGAGCACATGGAGATATTCACATGATGTGAACTTTTTTTCTTTGAAGGAGAAAAATGATATGTCAGCGAACTATTTTTCTTGCATGATGTGTTTTTCAGTTTGATGGTTTTGTTTGTGACAAGACGTCACAAGATTTTGGGAAGGTCCACTCTTGAGCGAGAGCCTCATGATTACAACCTAATCATGAGAATAAAATGGGAGTGCATCCTTATTTTGAAAACAAATAGGATTCTAAGCTACCTAGGACTCAAACCATTATTTTTAAATTTGAAATATCATGGTGTGTTGTTTCAATGCCTGAATCCACAACCCTAACATAAATTGTTTTATTCTTTTTTTGCAGGATTTAGTTGGCTATATTAAAAGTCATTTGAATTTAAAATTCTTGGCTTAGTGGCATGAACCAAACATATTGTGTATTAAATGAGGAATTTCGCTCTCCCAATCATTTCTAAATCACCCATATCACCAAGAAAACATGTTTTAAAAGAACATACTTTGGTATGGGAAAGACCTTAGGTTTCAAATATTATAAGAAGGTTTTTGATATGGTTTAGAGAATGTGGAAAATAGAATCCATAAACAAATTATTTTTCAAAACGTATTACTTTCAAAATATCAACAAGGAATGTACAAGGGTGTTCAATGAATTAATGCTATTTATTTAAATTCCATGATGTATATCTTACTCATAATTTTAATAAATTATTAAATAATGATCTAGATTGGATAATTATATTATTTGTCATATATTTTGATGCTTATAGAGTGAAAAAACTGAAAGAATCAACTTGTAGGGTCATTTTAATGGTGGGTGGAGAATCGGGATCTAAAACCTTTTGGAGTCATTTTGAGGTATTATATGACATTTTTGGGGGTCAAACGATTATTCCTTGTGCTGAAATCTTGACCATTATTCTACACTTAAAGACATATATCCAATGGTGCAAGAAAAACATCAAATGAAGTTCATTCAAAATTTATGCCTTTAGTAAGCTGACCTATATCATGTTGACCACCATGGTACGAGAGAATGACATTTTAGCCCCATTACTCATGCATAGCAAGCTAGCTACATGAGGAATTTTAACAAGACTCTAAAAGGTCTAAAATCACAAACCTTGTTAATGGTTGACAGAGTCAAATCTTACACCTAGTTGGCTATCACGCTATGTTAAATACTTGGCCACTAGGAGGAATAAGAGTTCCATTTTGTGTTATTGTATTTTGTTCCATAGTTGAAAATACAACTAGAAGTGTGAATTTAGAGAGAAAAATGTATGAAGTTAAGTTTTTATAGCAACCTTACACGCCAAAAGTCTTAGATAAGTCTAGAGAGATTACCTTAAACATATTTTCCATACCAGAAAAGAGAGAGTAGAGCATGTTCACATTTTAGTGTTTTTTTTCTCCCATAAGGATTTCCTAGGGAAAAAGGAGTCTAGAGCATCATTACTTTTTAGGGTTTCTTGTCTCCCATAAGGATTTCCTAGGAAAAAAATTGTGTTGATTGTCTAGAGATATGTATGTGTTTGTTTCATTATGTTCTCTATTTCTTACGTTGTGTTTCATTATGTTTTATATTTCTTACATTTTTGCCCTCCTATTTTTCTTTCCAATCAAGGTTTATAAAGTAACATGAGACTTGGAACAATCATTTTCATTATCTATATGGAAGGAAAGAAGGATTATATCACCTTAAGCTTAAACTTATGTAGTTTGTCAATTTTTATCATATATTTTTTGGTAAGGGTAAATGTTTTTTATCTATAGTACAAGTCATGAGTTCCCCAATTTTACCTTATGTAAAGCATGATTCTAGGATTACTACAATTTGTACTTGGATTTTTATTGTGATGATGCCCTGTCTCAATCACTTGGCCATCTCTCTATGGGTAGTTAAATCTTTATAACAATACTTAAGTAATATTTATCTATTTGTATTATGTGAAATGTAAAAAATGGTATACTATTTTTCATAAAATTGGGTTGATTTTATCATATATTTCGATGAAAGTTGATTATATGACACGTTTTCTTTAAAAGGATCTAACAATTTTGTTAAGGTATGAATTTTCAATTTTGTGTGGCTCTCTATCAACCTTCACTTCCTCATTTCTAGAAAAAATCTACTTACTCATTCGTATACCCACTTTCTATTCAAATGCATGAGTTTTGAACTCTCGGTAACTATGTTTTTCCACGCAGGAAAATTATATGTCACATTTTATACTAAAGTTCTAAATATTATTTTGAAGTTTGGATTACTATTATTCTTTTATATAATTTAACATTAGATATAAGTTTAAATTGAAAGCTACTTAGATGAAATATAGCTTAGATATGGCATTTGAAAATTATTATCTATTTATTGAACTAAAGGACATAATTATTACACATGTTTAATTTACATTCAAATTCTTCTTTGATTTATCTCCTATAGCTTAATGTAATGCTAGATATATAATTTATGTTGAAGGCCCATGAGATAAATATGACTTCTATGTGACATTTGTATTGAATCATCTATTTGTTGTGTTATATGAACATAATTGGTACGCATATCTAATTTGCATTACTAATAGGTCATGCTTCTTTAATTTATCTTTTATACATGACCAGAGCATCGCTTTTTAATCTATCCCTTTTGACTTCGGATATGTGGGAAATATTCATCCGCATGTTTTTCTATCATAAAGCAGTGAGTAAAATTGTATTCCATTTGTGTCAATGTTAAGGTTAAGCACATGGATTAAAGTTTTATATATTAGACGAGGAGGCTATGTATTACATATGGTCTTGAATGAGCTTTTGGACTCTTTAGATATATGTAGTACATATGGTATTGAATGAGCTTTTGGACTCTTTAGATATATATCTAAAGAGTCCAAATGCTCATTCAAGACCATATGTAATACATAGCCTCCTCGTCTAACTTAGCCAGGGGTTTGCAATACTATATTTGAGTTGGCTAGCTCCATTTCAAGATATTATAATGTTAGATTATTACTTCTATAGATTTTGCTTATGGTAGTAAAATGTTACAAAAAACGAGAAAATGTACAAATAATATTATTCTAGATATATATAAAAAGGACATGGTAGAGAAGATCAAACAATATTAAACTTTTCATAAATATTTTAGTTAAAAATACATTTTCTAATTTTGATTGTAAATTCTAAGGCTTAAAGCAATAATTTTTCTAATAATTTTTTTAATTAATAAATAAAAAAGAAACATTTTCAATCAAAATCACATCCAACACATAATAAAAATAATAAAAAAAATTTAAAACTTCATACACTATGACATTACTATGACAAAGAGCATAAAAATATACAAGCAAAAAATCCTTTTCTATAATAATGGAGAGCTTCAAATATACAAGAAAAAAATCTTTGAGCCTCCTTGTATCCCAAAGAAAGAGTTGCTCAAACAATCATATTTTAAACAATTAAAACTTGGAGAAATCATCTGTTTTTGAATTTCAATTATATAAAAAATTAGTCAAATATAAGACAAGAGTTACTCATACTATAAAAGTTTAAATAATATTAACTTTCAAAAAAATTATTTGTAAATGAACCAAAAAAAAAAATATTTATAAATTTCATTTACAGTAACTTAAATCCATATTAACACCTCTTGATAAATCTGAAATTAAATTAAATCTATATTACTTAATTTAATAGTTTAAATTCCTATTTGTGGTGTTCCAAATAGAAATATTCAAAGCGAAAGTTACAACTTACAAATATTACTCAAATATATCACAAAAGGAAATAGAATAACAAACATAATGGACAATATGAACCAAAGTATTATACCTTTATTGATATGGATGAAATATTCAGTGGCTACTAACTAGGCTAAAAAGAAGGCAACAGAAGATAAAAAGGATCTTTTAGAAGTAGAAGAGGTCATTTCTAGGCTTTTTGACAATAATGTTAATGCAGTTTTTACTGAAAAAGACTTGCAGTCTTTGAAAATTTTGGAGGGGAGAAAACAAGCACTATTAGAAAAGGAAACAGTTCAATGAAGACTTCAAAGTAGAGCCATCTAGTTCACTGAAGGTGATAACAATTCACTAATTTTTCCAGAAACATGTAAATCATAGAAAAAAATGTCAATACTATTTTGGGAATGGACCTCCAAAATTGAGAGAAGGCAAGGACTTTTATAGACATATATTTGGAGCTGGAAAACAATATTTTCAAGATCTCTTCAAAGAACCACTAGACTCAAATGTAGAATACCCCAGTGTTATCCTCTTCCCAAGGTGGATAAGTGAAGATATAAATTCATATTTTGAGGCAGAAATTACAAAGAAGGAATCAAAATCAGTTTTAAACTTGTTTCAGAAATCAAAAAGTTCTAGGCCTAATATGGACTGTAGAGCTTTATTTAGGATTCCATGATCTGTTAGAGGAGCTAATCAGAGTCTTAGATGAATCTAAAGCCTTGAGGAAAGTCCTGCGAGCTCTAAATTCTAGATTTATTGCATTAAATCCAAAAACAAATTGGCCCTCCTTTGAGGATTTCAAGCCCATCTCCCTAAGCAATTTGACCTACAAACTCATCTTGAAAGTAATTGTTAACAGGTTAAAATGAATTCTTTCCAAGATTGTTTTAGAAGAAGTTAGAACAGTTTGGGTTTCTATTCACTAGAAAAGTTCATGATGTAGCTGGAACTACACAAGAAGTGCTTCATTCAATTAAATCTTCTAGAGTCCCCACTGTAGTTAAAAACTTGATCTCAAAAAAGCTTACAATAAAGTGAACTGGTTGTATATCGAGTCATTAGTTATGAAAATTGCTGTGAATCTTCAATCAGTCAATTGGATTGTGGGGTGTATCTTTTGAGCCACTTTTTTTGTTTTGATCTATGGGTTCTCCTTCAGGCCTTTTGCATGTTTCTCAAGGGCTTAGACAAGGATGAAAATTGTCTCCACTTCTTTTCTTATTGGTGTTTAAAGGTCTAAGAAGATTGGTGACTGAGGAAAAAAGGAAGGGCATGTTTTCTTATTATCATAAGGGTGGCGAGGGGAGTATGCTTCACCCGGGCTTCAACACATCACATAACTTTATGTAATTCGGGCAGTAACTGGACCCATAGCTGCATTATATGATGTGCGCAGCACTAGTCATAATCACCTACGTTACGGATCATTAAACAATATTCCTAATTATTTATGATCAGAATGAATCATAATCGAGGGATGGAAATATATATATATATATATATTATTCCCCTCACCTCCACAGCACGCAGCTACCAAATTTGATGACTATTTGCTAAAACCATTACGCTCTCGAATTAAAAAACAATCAACTCAAATGGTCAAAAAACACAGCAAACAAAGCTAAAAAACAAACAATGGAACATTTGATCATTTTTTTGTTCATTATTCCTACTTAAAATTACTGTGGAAAGGATTCATAAAAGTTGCAAAAGGTTCGCTCGAACATACCCGATATACAACAGCAACATCACTGACGAAAGGAGCAACGAACAGAGCAGTGAACACCCACGGACAGGAGGAGCAACAGGCTGACGGGAAAAAATGCGCGAACAGAGCAGCGAACAGTCATAGACAACTCGCGAATAGAGTAGTGAAAAATCACAGACAACGTGCGAATAATCAACCCGGTAAACAAACCAACATCGTGGGCGATTTATTTATAAAAACTAGTTCGGCCGAACTTTTTTAAAAGTAAAAGTTCAGCCAAACTCACAGTTCAGCCGAACTTTTGTCTCTGGTTTTCCCATTTCCGATGAAAATTCTGTTTGCCCATGCTTTCAGTGTGCTTTCAATCTAAACAAAATCACGAGTTCGGCCGAACTATTGCCGAAAAAAATTTTCGACCCCCGATTCTCACCAAAGTGTAACCCAGCTTCACGTCTCCGCCCTGCAAGAACACTTACATTTACCTGTAAAAAAAGCTTCTAGGAGAGGAATTCAAGATTTAATAAATATGAGAATAAATCAAGTGTTAGATATCTCAAAAACCTTTTCTAAAGCCAAAATCAATTTTACAAAATTCCGAGACCAGAAATTCCAATGAAGATAATAAAATAGGGGTCATTTCCTTTGCTAAATGTGATGGAAAAGATAGTTGAAATAAAAGGAAATGTGAAGCTCGAAGAAGTAAATCTTAGAATTTTTTTTAAATTCTTCTGATATAATAAAAACCGAAGAGTCTGATAAGCAAACTAATTTGAAATTCTGAAGAAAATATCGAAAAATGAAAAGCATAGGATCAGGATTCTAAAATTCATCAATTAGAAGTTTTGAGTCTCTTTATAAGAAATGAATATAACTAAAGGGAAAAAAATTTGGCAAGTGTCATGCAATGGTTCAACTCATCTTGGAAAATTGTAAGATTTGGAACAGGCATAGATAAAATCACGGATAAAATCATTCACTGCAAGTGTTTTTATGCTCCTTGGTTTGTAGCAATTTAAAGCAATAACAAGCATAAGCATTTCATCCTAGCTACATCAATGAGAGAAAGAATATGAAAACATGTGTTCACATGGTATTTTGTATAGGTCAGTGCCTTGCCAAATATTTCGCATCGCAAGTTTCTTTTTCAAGCAAAACTTAAAAGTTTTGAATTCCACCTTTGTCAATATGTGATCAAGTCTTATATAACAGTTAAACGACAATGGAAGTGAGGCATATATCAATTTCTATCGCATCGTAGGATGTAAAGACAATGTGTCATTTGAGTTTCGTGATGCGATATAAGTGTTGTGGTAGCGATATTGCGCTATGAGCATATGCAATGGGAAATTGCGATGGAGTGATTGTGAATTTGGAGAATAATCATATCGGGAGATTGGATTTTGTTAATAAAAGGAAATTTTGATATTATTCTTGCGATAGCGGGAATGCAATAGATGAAGTGGATTATTGGTGGGATCAGCCTTGGGTTTTAAAAGAGATCAGCAATTAGAATATTCGAGTGCGAGATGTAACATTGTTGATATGTCGATGGGCGATGAAGAACAGACTCGATAGTTTTATTATGCGGATTTTAATTTCATATCGAATCTAGAAAATTGGAAATTTTAAACATATGCCCCAACAAAATTACGATTTATGAATGGATAAGATATATTTTAAAACTGGATTTAAATATCATATTGTGTCCAGGGGCTTTATGGATATCGTAATATTGGTGAAGTCAACTATCGGAAAATGAGCGAAAAGGAGTATCGAAGGTCTTATATCGATGGTTTCTTAGCATGAAATTAATAGATGCTTATGTCTTTGATATAGATGTTTTGGAATATGGATGATGCGATATCGGGTGGAAGGTTTATCAGAGAATGAGCGAATGGGAATATTGTGAAAATTACAAATAGTTGCAGTGATAGATTTATTTCTCCTACTTATTATTTCAATAAGTTATTATTCAGAAATCTTCCGGAAAATATCGAAATAAATACTACTGCAACATTCACAATTATATATGCAGAGAAATAAAGGGTAGAGAACACAAGCACAAGAATCAATCACATGTACACAGTTATTTTTGGACAATTGTCCCTAGAAAAACCCAATGTGGGGAAACTAGTGCAGCAGATGAGGGTTTTATTAATTCTTCAGCAAATGATATCTTTATAGGGAAAATATTCAGCAGATAAATTCTGAACCACCTAAGACTGAATATCCAGCTTATTCGAAAAAAAGTTTGACACCCAGAATAGCCCATGCAAGCACCTGCATCAGTCTACGCATAGTTATTAAAACCGGAACCAGTGACCAGACCGATGGACCTAATGAATTGGGTTTTGAACCGGAACCGGTCTAACCAGTAGCAGTCAGATCTCAATGAACTGGTTTTAAAAAAAATACATTAAATAATTATCTTTTAATAAAAAAAAATATTTTTAAGATTTGCAACCATGATTCCAAGCCAATAGAGACAAAATATGCAAATTTTTCTCATTTATATACCATGCAAAGGTGAATATATTAAAATGGCACCGAGTGAAATACATATCATCGAAAAATACATAATAAATGAGGCTCCAAATGGCCCATAAAGTCCAAAAACAATGCTACAAACTATGAGGCCATTGGCCTAATACAAGACTACACATGAATGATGATCAATCATCAAATTCATCACCGCTACTAGACACAGGATCAAAATCGGCTGCTACATAGACATCATCTGGATCAGAGTCTGAGGATGCCTTAGCCTCAGGATCATCTGCAACCTCAGTACCCCTGCCACCAATAACAATAGAAGTGGACCTAATGGAAGCACGAGTTACTCGAGGTGCATGACTAGTGTCATCCATTGGTTGTTTTCCTTTTCTTGATGCAGCTACCAATCTTGGGTCTGCGTCTGATGGCGCCACCAAATATACTTCAAATTCACCCCTCGCTACTGCTGCATCAAAAATAAAAATAAGCCTCAAATAGTGGATCTTCAGTCTCCTCCACCCATTTTGATGTTGGATCAATATCATCCAACACAATGGGATCTAGATCAGGTGTTTTTCTCATCAGTTGGTTCTGCCTCAAGCGAAGGTTGTATTGCACAAACATAAGATCATTTAACTGTTTCTGTTCCAAATGTTTTCTCTTCTTTGTGTGCATTATGGCACCGAGTGCAATACATATCATCGAAAAAATACATAAACAATAAGGCTCCAAATGACCCATAAAGTCCAAAAACAATGCTACAAGCTATGAGAATTGAGGTCATTGGGCTACATAGTACAGTGATAGTCTACTACAAATCTACATATATGATATTACTAAATTCTAATTAATGATCAACATTATCACTTGAAAGTTGAAACTTATAATCATGATCAAATTTCAAACTCAGTTGGTTGAACTTGAGTCTCCTGACCCTCGACTATCAAAATTTGCAAGTGCCCCAGTCACAAACTTCTCTATTGGTTCAATGACTTGAGTTTCAAACTTCTAAAGGTATTCTACCCTAATAGGCCCTATAACTTCATTTGGTGCTCCACATGGCTTTACATGGCCTCCTATCCCAGCCAAGTGTTGCTAGAACCTGTAAATACCCCCTCCTGCAATAGATTTTTGGCAATATTTTCAAATCATTTTGCCATCAATCATATCACAATGAGCCCATGCAACATCCTTGCCTTTTGGAGGCATGATGGCTACTACTTAGCTCAAACTCTATGTTATTCCACTACTCCAGCAAAAACTCAACTCTCTAAGCTCTCAATCAAACTCACAAAAGCTCAAAATGAGACGTGTGAGACAAATGAGAGGGTACCCCTGCATTTAAAGGATTGGGGAGGGTGTTTTTGGAGGGAAAAAACCTCCCTTTTCCTCCAAAACCACACATTACTGGCCAAATCAACCTCTGTAAGTCCTTTTTGTGGCTGTGGAAGCTAACTAGTCAGTTTATTGATAAACCGACCGGTTTATTGATAAACCGGCCAGTCAGACCGGTTAAACCGGAAAAAAAGGAGAAATGGGGTGCCTGACCGGGTTTTTTGATCGGTTTGGACCGGCTAGGCTCCTAACCGACCGATTTGACCAGTTACCAGTTCAAACTGGCCGGTTTTTAATACTATGAGTCTACGTGATTCTTTGTACAATCCTAGTGTTGGATTGCGTGAATCTGCGTGGAGACTGTATGGGGTCTTTGCATTGTAGCCTCAAGCTGCCTCTAGTGACCCACTACTGCTCTCTAACCTTGATCTTGATCACCCCTGACCTCCTCCTTCTGCTCCTACAAATTCTCGCCCTGCAACTCTCCCACCGAGATCGAATTCTACATCAGAATGGATCTCCTTGGAGTACTAAGTGTGTGCCCGACTTATCTTCCAAGTTACTCTCAAGCCTTATTTTGTAATATTCATGTTGGAGAACCAATGGCCCAGATTAAAATATTAATCAATGGCTAAGATTAAATCTTGACTTGATCCATGTTTTCTAGAAGATTCACACTTTGAATTATTAATACCCTTTAATTATTTCATTTCCCTAAGTTTAGACTTAGGGTCTCCATTAAAATAATTAATTATTTTATTAAGCCTTGAACTGAGTGGAATTTCCAGAAATTGTTTCTGGGTTCTTTGGAATGTTGATTTCTAAGCCTCCCTGTGAAGTTTGAGACTTGGAACACTTTCGGATTCTAAAAAAATCAACACTCCCTCTTAGTGAGGAAGGTATTCCAACAATATTCCTGCTGCATGTTGCTCTAATTCTGAAGCACCCTCTGCGTTGTTGATCTTAGGATTCTGCTCCTCCCATCAATTGTTGCATTTTTGCCCCCTATACTGCTTCCTTTGACACTACTATTGTCACTTGTTGCATCTGTAACACAACTCCCTCTGAATACTGAGTCCTCTATTCCTACTACTGGAAGGGATTCTTCATCATCCCCATCTTCTCTCTAAAGTAGACAAAATTTTTCTTTCCTAGAACCTTGGTGAGGATGTCTGCCACCTATTCTCCTGTTGGAGTGTACTGCAACTGAATAGCTCCACGTTTTACACAGTCCCTGATGAAGTGACACCGGATGTCAATATGTTTCGACCTATCATGAAACATAGGATTCTTAGAGAGCTTTATGCAACTCTTATTATCACATAAGATGTTGGTCACTTCCATTTTCTCCTTGAGTAGATTTACTAACAGTTTCCTAAGCCATATGGCTTTGCACGAAGCTGTGCTAAATGCCATATACTTTTCCTCTGCTGAAATCAGTGCCAAGGATATTTGTTTCCTACTGCACCAAGAAGTCATTCCTGGTCCCAAACTAAAACAGTACCCACTGGTACTCTTCCGATCAACACAACTTCCATCCAAATCTGCATCAGAAAAGCCACTCAACCTGACATCATTATCATGGGTGTACTTCAATCCAAGCTCGATTGTCCCTCAAAGGTACCTGAGAACATGTTTGGTTGCTGCCCAATGTGCCCTCTTCGGTTCCACCATGAAATGACTTAGGGTATTAACAACATAACAGATGTTTGGCCTTGTATTTACCAGATACATCAATGACCCTATGAGTTGTCTGTAAAGTGTAGAATCAGCTTCATCATCTTTGAACGTGTCGATTTTCCTCTAGTTGGTAATAATTGGAGTGGTCATGGGCCTACAATCCTCCATATGAAATCTCTGTAGTGTATCTTCCTTGACCAAGGAATATCTCCCCATTCTGCTGCCAACTTCCAACCCCAGAAAATAGTGCATTCTTCGTATATCCTTCATGTCAAATTCTTCCTCTAAATTCTTCTTCCAACCTGTGATGAGCCTTGATGAGTCTATCAAGAACATATCATCCACATAAAATACCAATATCAATGGCTCACTCCCTACTCTCAGATAGTAGAGATTGGGATCAGCATCACTCTTGATGAATCCATCTTCTGCAGGTAGCTGCAAATTCGACCATACTAGGTTCTGGGAGCTTTCTTCAGTCCATATAATGCTTTCTTTAATCTGCACACATGATTTTTCTGATCTTGTGTCTCAAATCCCTCTAGTTGTTATATATACACTTCTTCTTCTATCACACCATTCAAGAATGTCGTCTTGACATTCATCTAGTGAATTTCCCATCCCATCTGTGTAGCAAGGGATATCACGGACCTAATAGATGTGTATCCAACTACCGGGACAAAGGTTTCTTCATAGTATATTCATTCCTTCTAAGCATACCCCTTAGCCACAAACCTGGCTTTAAATTTATCGATGATGTTGTCTACAACATACTTGATCTTGTAGATCCACCTAGATCCTACAACTGATCTCTCTGGCAGTCTAGGTACCACTTCCTAGACATCATTTGTCATGATGAAATTGTACTCTTCCACCATTTCATCAACCCACACCTGGTGTTGAGCTTCTTCCCGAAAACTGGAAGGTTCTCCGACTTGAGAAACTAAGGCTTGATACCTCTCAGGATGCTCACGCTATCTCTTCTCATTTCGGGGAACTTCGAAAAAATCCTTTGCATCCTTCAGAATATTTTGAAGTTCCCTGCTCATTCTTCCACTGGTGGTGGGTGGATTTACCGGCTTTCCTTCTTACAAATCCTCGAGAGACCCATCCTTTGGATCACTATGCCTCGGAGAAGCAACTGAATTTTCCGTTGGTGGTTCTTGGGACTGGACCAAAGCCTCTTCCTCTGACTGCGTAGCAGAAGGCAGCTCTAGTGATCTTCTTAAGGCTTTCTCCTCCATAAATTTCACATCCCTTCACACCACTAATTTTCTGCTCTCAAGAATGTAGATGCGATAAGCCTTTGCATTCTCATTGTATCCTACTAAATACCCCTTTTCAGCAGTCATCTCTAGGTTATTCCTATTCTCACTGGGTACATGACAGTAAGTTGTCCTACCGAAGATCCTAAAGTGACTCATGTGAGCAAAGGCCCCACTGTCAATATACGAGACATCTGAGGATGTAGTGCTTGATACACAAGAAAAATCTTCCTATAGTCTGGATGCCAATACAGATACATCGTGATCCATCTGTTCTATCATGCTTCTTCCCCTCCTGGAGAACTGCATGAACCCTTATGCGTTGTTGCTGCAATAGTAGATCTCCATTCACTAATAGATTCCCCCCTCTCTGTTATTCATCTTTGTCTCTGATACCATGTGAAAATTACAAACAGTTGCAGTGATAGATTTATTTCTCCTACTTATTATTTCAATAAGTTATTATTCATAAATCTTTCAACAAATATCGAAATAAATACTACTGCAACATTCACAATTATATATGCAGAGAAATAAACAGTACAGAACATAAGCACAAGAATCAATCACATGTACACAGTTATTTTTGGATAATTGTCCCTGGAAAAACCCAAAGTGGGAAAACTAGTGTAGTAGATGAGGGATTTATTAATTCTTCAGCAAATGATATCTTTACAGGGAAAATATTCGGTAGATAAATTCTGAACCACCTAAGACTGAATATCCAGCTTACTCGAACAATTTTTTGATGCCCAGAATAGGCCTTGCAAGCCCCTGCATCAGTCTACGTGATTCTCTACGTAGTCCTAGCATTGGACTGCGTGAATTTGCGTGGGGTCTCTACGCTGCAGCCTCAAGCTACCTCCAGTGACCCACTGCTGCTCTCCGACCCAGATCTCGATCACCCCTAACCTCCTCCTTCTGCTCCTCCAACTTCTCGCCTTGCTACTCTCCCACTAAGATCGAATTCTACATCAGAATGGATCTCCTTCGGGTACTGAGTGTGTGCCTGACTTATCTTCCAAGTGACACTCAAGCCTTCTTTTATAATCTTCCTATTGGAGAACCAACGGCCCATATTAAAATATTAATCAATGGATATGATTAAATCTTGACTTGATCCATGTTTTCTAGAAGATTCACACTCTGTCTTATTAATACCCTTTAATTATTTCATTTCTCTAAGTTTGGACTTAGGGTCTCCATTAAAATAGTTAATTATTTTAATAAGTCTTGAACCGAGTGGAATTTCCACAAACTGTTTATGGGTTCTTTGGAATGTTGTTTTCCAAGTCTCCCTACAAATTTTGAGAATCGGAACACTTTCAGATGCTACAAAAATCAACCAATATCACAGATATATAGACATTGGAGCATCGACGATATGAAGCTCAACTTGAAATGTTATGATATTTTTTTAAAGGCCCATTGGGGTTTTTAATGAATGAAAGAAAAATTTAAAATGCTCAAATTCTGATGAGCAACCAATAATACTTCCCTGAACATGTTGCGGATTTGAAAAGATCTAGTTGCTTGCTTATCTTAAGTTTTCATAATCAAGTCAATGAAGACCTGCAAACAAAACAAAATAGAAATAAGAAATAACATTTGAAAAGTAATACTAACAATAGATGATAGTGAACCTGTAAAAACATACCTAGAAGAATTTTGATTGTAATGTTACCTCATGAATCTTCAATTTCACCCAATTTTTCTCAAACTTTGCATATGTTCAACATCACTTACTTATTTAATCTAAATTGGAAAGTAATGAGATTTTTTAATTACATCCACTTCAAATTTACATTAGAGGGAAAGAGTGGTGAAAATGAGATCTTCAAAAGTACTCATGAATCAAAGATTTCCAAGTCATAGAAATTCTCTCGAATTTCTTCATATATGATTTTAAAGCAATCTTGTCAATGTGACAGAGTTTTGCAAAAGTAAGGCAATCGAGGAGTTCATAAGCTTTCGGTATGTTTTAAGCCACTTTTCCAACAAATGAAAGGGATGCAAAGAAAACTTAGATTTTTTACTTGTTTTTATTAAAAATATGAAATTATAATAAAATAAATGAAAATAGAAAAGAAGCTAATATAAATTAATTTATTCCTATTTCTAACTTAATTGAGAGAAACATGACTCTCCGGATGCGGATGGCAGCATGGTTTGATGGGACATCAGTCCCCAGACACATCCCGAGGAAGCTCGCATGGGGTGGCCATATGGCCCCCTGCGGCTCCATTACCCTCACAATTACTCCGCCAGCTTGCTCTGCATTTACTCTCCCTCGCCAGCATATTCATCCCCTCGTCCTACTCAGTTGGTTAACAATGGATTTTATCTCGGGTAATCTAGAGTGTTCCTGTTCCGCTTGCTGTTCTCTACCTCCCCTGTGGAGCGCTTGCCCTGCTGCTTGTGCTGAGCCAAGCGCTCGCACACAGACGGGGCGACGTTGCTCGCTATTGGGATGTTTGGAGACATTACCAGGCCATCATTTCTCCCAGAGCGCCTTTTTCTGTTCCAATTCCTTTCTGCAATATCAATTTGTCAATCACTGCGGGATCCCTTCGCCTCCTTCCTGTTCTAATTGTCTCAGGCAGCTCCAAAATTTTTTTTTATACATGCCACGGCTCCGTCACCGAATGTGGTGTCACCATGGTGTGAGTCAAGGCTGGGCTGCTCGCTCTCGACCCTCTACCAGTTTGGATGCGAAGACCTCCTCTGAGGACGTTGCGTAGGGGCGCTACCCGGATACTCGCAGCCAAAGAGGTTGCGCTTACCATCCTGGCAATGTCTGCGCTGCTCAGCCCACCCCGCCTCCTTCTGCTGATCCGCCAAGGTCTGTTTCCCCTACCTCCCGTGCTTCTGATAGTCATTCCCTTCATCAAACCTCTCAGAGGGCGGAATTCTGCTTTGAATGCTCCTTCAATCAGCCCATTGTCACTGCCTTTGTTACTGTCACTCTGAGAGAAGAGATGCCTAACTTGAATTTTCCTCCTATGCCGGGTCCAAATCCCTCTCCCCTTGGTCCTAATCCCGTGCTGGCTGCGAATATTCCCGTGAGACCGGTCGCGCCCTCTGGTCTAGCACTTTCTGACCGGGGTAAGCAACCCATGCAGGTGGACGTGGACATCACCAGCAAGGACAGCGAACAAAAGGAAGATGTCGAAGCTCCAGAGGATGAGTACTGGTATCGCATAGTGGAGGAGCTGCCTTCTCTAGCTCATGAGCAGTAATTCCCGTTTGCCTTGGTCCAACATGATACATTCGCTCAATCGTCTTGGGAGAATTTCTGATTTTCTTTGTTTTTCTTCAGCAGCAACAGCTGCTTGCTACTCTAGTATTTTTTGTTTTGATATGTTTTATGCAATGAACAATGAGCTGGTTTCCCTCTCAAGGGCGGCGAAACTCTCTCTAAAAGAACTGGTTTCCCACTCAGGGCAGTTCGTTATTTTGTTAAAGCATGGACATCAAGCCCAGTCTTCAGGCTCCCATAGCTGAGACTGTGGCAGTTTTGTATCAGTATGTTTTATAAATAGAATTAGTATTATTTAGAAAAAAAAAATGAGAGAAACATGACTAAGTATACTCATACTTCCAATGTAATGATTTTCTCATTATACTTCCTGTATATATGTACAGATCTAATATTATTAACAAAAATATGATTACATGAATAATAAAAAAATTGAATCTAATATGTACACAAATTGCTAATCTAATTACGGAAACTAGCTTATTTATAATTACCTTTTCTTGAAATGTACCTTTCAGTTGAATTTCAATTGCATCAAGGAAATCTAGATTGATTTCCATTAACAATTGAGAGATTTCGGAAGAGAAGATAACATGCGATATTATGGATTTGAACTTCTAGATACAATGGCCTTTAGAAATTGGTTAGTCTTATGTATATAACTTAAATTAATAATCTTTCGTGAAGGAAAATTTTCGAAATATTTTTCAAATGGATAAATAAACAATGGATGGAAATCTGTTGTATTCAATAGAATCTCATTAATTGAATTAGAATGTTAGTCATATTGTGAAAACAACTTTCATGTTGACACTACTTTTGAGAAGAAAGAATCAAGTGATATGAGATGAACATCGATTGAATTTGGAATAGAAATAGATTTTGATGTTCATGATTATAATTTGAAACTTCATTTTCCCATGTAGGTGGTGCATCATTTAAGTGTTCAATACCAAATTGCTCAATATGCCAACATAAAGCATTTAATAATCGAAAAATAAAAACAGAAAACAAATATGAAAATAAAGAAAATAACTGAAGGAATGACAATAAAATTAAATCATAATTTACATTATTGGTACAACTAGTGTTACAACACAATTGGTAATGATTTGAAATTATTTCCTTTTCACTTGATCAGAATTATGAAATTATATTAATTGCCAACGTCAACTTGTGAATTAGAGAAAATACCATGACTGTGAATAGGAATGAGAGTTTGATCATTATAAGAATCATAAATTGGGATTGATTGTTGAATGTTGAAATCATGAAGACAATTCTTTACCTGAGAATGAGAGTCAACTGGAACAATTTCTTCATTAAAGTGTTATTTATTCCCACATGTAATTTGAATTTTCTCATGAAGATTATCTTGAGAAGAAGACAAATCAACATCCTCGATGTCGTAATAATTATCATAAATGAGTTCACAACACTCTTTAGAATTCCCTTCGATCTCATGTTCATTAATGCTAGTATACTGATTGATAAATAATTCTCTATCTTGATAAAAGCTAATAGGCAATTCATTTAGATCAGCCTCTATTTTTTTTGAAATATATTTAAAGTGAAGAGAGGATAAATTGTTATTAAAAAAAATATCAGGATAAAGGGAAAAATATGAATCCAAAACAATGCATTTGAAAATGTTTCTGTTTGAGAAATCTTGTGCATTTTCTTCATTGCAAATTTCAGATTTAAGATCATTTACTTGGGTAATTGTGTTTTCTTGAATAATGTTGTTTTGTTGTCTTAAATTTGGCATTTTCTCATCGTAAAAGAATTTAGAAATTTGTACAGTAGATTGCATATTGTTGGAAACTTTAATTTTTGCTTGTACTTGCCGACTTATGCTCTAATTTTCTGATTCTAATGCTCACTGATTTTCAGATTTCAAAGCGGTATATTCTTCAAGTTTTTTGCTAATATCTTCTTGTGGTTGATTAGATAAATTTTCCAAGATATGTGATTGAGATTCATTGACATGTGAAGGTGCACCCTGATCATTATCAATATTGTATGAAGTGTGCATTAAATGAAGGAATCGATCATACATAATATAGGTCACTTCATCATTATTTGTTTACACCTCCATATTAAAATTCTCAATTATGTTAATGAAATTGGAAGGAGATTGAGAAAAACTTGAAGTAATTTCACATGGATTATGAATGGGAGGAAAAGAGAAAATATGTTCAAACCAATCAAATAATTCCTCTTTCGAAGGTTTATCTTCAATTTTGAATTTTAAACAATTTAAATGAAACCTTATGGTAAAATCAATCAAAGATTCATTTTTGAATCTTCGTAAATCTTCAAAATCTTCACATACTTTTTCGTAGTCATAGCCGTCAAATTTACAAAGGAACATTGTAATAAAATGATCTCAATTATGAGTTGAGGCAAATCGAAGCGATTAACACCAGCTTCTAGCTTTTTCCAAGAATGTAAGAGTAAAAATCCAGCATAAATGCCTTCATCAATATCATAAAAAATAGAATTTGAAATTTTTTGAATGAATTGTAAAGCATGATTAAATGCAGAAGTATTTCTCTTACCGTTAAACTTTACCTGAGACAAGTGTCTTACTATTTTTGGTGGAGTATTAGAAAATGCACATCGAGAAATACAACTCCAAATTTGAATTTTAAGAGGAGACATTGTGATTAAATAAAACTTTTAAAATACAAAAACTCCGAAGGACAACAAGTCGCAGGCCTTCCTAGCACCAAAAGTGTTGAGGGCCAAAAATTTCCGCCTACAACATTATAAAGGAGACCACCTGGTCCAGACCTTAAAACAATTCCTTTTTCGTTTGGGATGGTGGTTCCAGCTAGCTAAACTAGGTCCAGTTAACTTCTCTCTATCTCGAAGGGATTAAAATATTTTTTTCATCTACTAATGGAGAAGAGACATCAGATCAACCTTCTTGTTTCTCAGGTAAGAACGTGATCCTTAAGTTGATATGTGGCCCAACCAAGCCACAACCAAATTTCTCCTCTTTGGGAAGAGGACTTCTAGGAATGTAGAATTAAATCTAAATGTAAAATTATTCTAAAATGCAAGAAAAAGGAAAATTATCCTAATCTTATCTCAATTAGGCAGATATAGATCCAAACTAACTGGGAGAAAGATATTTAAATGTTTGGGATTTAAATATTTCTGACTTATAATGAATATCAAGTTAATGAAATAGTTCAATTAACTGACATTATGAATGGCAAAACATATTCTATTTAGAGACCTCTTAACTGAGATAATTAACCAACGACATTTAGGAAGTAGTTCAATAAAATGATATTGATTGTTAAATCGTTAATTCGAATAATTAAACAATAATATGAGGAAATAGTTCACAAAATATCACTCTTTGTTAAATAAATATTTAAAATATAAATTTCTAAGTAAATAGTTACTCAAAAATTAGAATTCAACCCATAAGGGCAGAGATAAATAATAACATATAATTGAGACAAATTAATCATATTGACAATAGTGCACAAATATGAATAAAATGACACATTCATGCTATCATAAAATGAAACTAGTATTTAAATTAATAGTATTCTAAATACCAATTTATTGAATATGTTTCTCTAGCTTTGGTCTCCAACAGTCCTCTACAATCTTTGAACTTATGTTGTTACAACAAGAGCTGCAGTAGTGCAAATTATGCCCATCATACATAATTTAGAATGCAAAAGAAAAAACCTCAATAATCCCCCAAATCCGAGTTTTCTCTCCTCTACCCTACAACTCTAAATCCTCTTAAAATAATTCTTTTAAGAATTTAGAATTGCAGAGAAGAGAAGTCCCTAATTCATTCTACAATCTATTATTTATAATATTTACAAAAGAATTCTCAATAAGAAATTTTGTGGAAGAATAAATCTACCCCATCAATTTTCATTGGTTCCAAATTCTATTATTTTATTGCTCAAACATTCTCATTGATTGAGATCTTATTTTCCTCATATATTCAATTGTTTTCCTCCAAAAGCAAATCAAAACAAAAATAAAATGAAAAAATAAAATCAAAATGCAATAATATGGAATTAAAACAAATACAATAAAATTTAATTAAATAATAATTGAAAAGGAAATATGAGTTTTCTATTGATACCTGTGATGATTTAATTGGCCAAGGATAACATAGACGAATGGATTTGCACTCAGAAGAAGTTGTGGGCAAATGAAAATGCAGAAAATTAAACCCAAAAATTAGTTTTGTTAAAAAATTCAGAGCTGGATCTTCTGTTGGGTTTTAGACCCAATAAATGATCAAATATGGAAATGAAACGACTTCATAAATATTCTCGATAATGGTATCTTTCTAATGAGTCATCCTAGACCTCATTTGACCAAGTAAAACTCCATTTATGAGTTTCCAAAGTTTGTATTTAAAATTGTCAGAATTCTGGAATTTCGGTTGCCTGAGTTAAAAATCAAATTTTTTTATTAAAAATATAATCCTGAATTAAATTATAAATATTAATTAATTAATACTAATTAATTGTGATTATGTGATTGGGAAGAGACGCGATGGCGAAAGCGGCCACTAGGGTTTACAGTGAGGCTTTTCAGGCTCGCGCCGACTCGGCCATGCTGAGGGCTGGCCGCCTCCTTCACATGTTCTAGACCGAAGACAGAACTCTGCACCTTGGCGAGATCGAATCCCTTTCTCACCTGTTGGATGCTCATGGGAATCCACGGCCTGCGAACTCTGTGATGGATATTACTCCTGGTGGTGGATGCGGCCAAGATTGGGCGCTCCTGGCTGTGCTGCGACCAGATCGGCATGACAGACGGTCCCAGGCACAGGATGGCACTCCGGATCTCTGCTATGTAAAGGTCCCTTTGAACTGGTACAACCAAAAATCACATTCCCATTCCGGAAGCGATGCTCCTTGGGTAGTCGGCGCTTGCTCTGCCAAAACAGGAATAAATTTTTCAATTTTTCAAAGCTCATATCCTTGCTTTTTCAATTTTTATCTTTCTTGGACAGTCACGGCCGCCATTTCTAAATGGCCGTCTAACTGTGTGGAGGCACGTCTGGCTTTCACCTTTTTTAATTGCAGGATAGCTCTTTTCTACGCCTATGCTCGCAGATCCCTTCCCTCGACTACCACTGCATTGTGCTTCCACATGCAGAGGCAGTATAGCAGGAATCGGGAGATAGCTCTGAAGCCCTGCAAATTCTCTGAATCCATTTCGATTCCTAACTCTGGCAGCCGGGATCCTTCTCATCTCCGGAAAACGACTTTTCAGATCCAAATAATTCTTCTGACAGGAAAAACCCTGCTCCTTGGGGTCCAGCCCTCTCTTACAGTGTGCCAGCTCTCAGGGATCCTCGAACAGAGGCTGGGGATACCTTCCCCACTCTTGCGGCTCCTCTTCGCAGGCAAGCAGCTTGATAATGATCTGCCTCTTTCGTCTTACAATATTGAAAGAAATGCCACAGTAATCCTCTCACTTCGGCTACGAGGAGGTGCTGTAGGGCAATCATCTGCCCCCAAGGGTTTTTCCTATAAAGATGCGGTTCATGCACAGCCTGCCAAGAAGGATGCCCAACCAGCTGTGGCTCCCAAACCTTTCTTGGTGGAAAAAATGGAGGAAATCCCTGCCATTGAAATCACTCACCCTTCTCTGGATGATCAATCCCAGGTTTTTGCAGAAAAAGCCATCATATGCAGATTTAATGGACTCTGGCCACGTACAGCCGATCTATACCAGTGGATACATTCCAATTGGACCAACAATAGCAAAGTCTTCTTATGCTCAAAAGGCTTCTTTATTGTCGTCTTTGTCTTCCCTGAAGATTACCAGAAAGCCTTAACAGGGGGCCCCTGGTTCTGGGGATCAGCTGGACTCTTTCTCACCCCCTGGTTCCCAGACTTCGACCCCTCTACTGCTGTCATCACCAAGCTTCCTATCTGGGTCAGACTTCCAAACCTCCCTGCGCATCTATGGCACTTTGCGGTCTTTCAAAGCATCGGGGACACGTTAGGCCGCTTCCTGGCCACAGACACCTCAAGGGGGGAGAAAGGTTTATATACCTTCGGCAGAATTTGCACAGAAATAGACATTAGCAAAGGGTTGCCAGATCAGATCATCCTTAAAGTTGGGGACTTCCATTGGACGCAAACCTTGGATTATGAGAACACAGCCTTCAGATGCCGACATTGTCATCAGACGGGGCATCTCCAGAATACATGTGCTACATTCCTCGATAAAAAGAAGAATATCTTTCGCCAATCCAAATCCAAGAGCTGGAAACCTTGTGATAAACCCCCTATGGATGACTTTGAAACCTCTAGCTCGGATGAGGAGGACATTGAAGTGGAAGAGGAACACTTGGAACATCCGAAGGACTCGCCCTCAGCTTGCCCCGAAGATCCCTCTAGGCCTCTGATCTCGCAGAAACGCTCGCATGAGACTTCTTCTTCAGATTCAGACAAAGAGACTCCTCCTTTAGCACTGAACAGTCTGCAAATGGTTCCAGTCCAGCCAGATCAGAACGGCTGGGTCAAAGTCAGTAAAAAGAAAGGGAAAAAATGTCGATTGGGAGACTCTGCCCATGCTGGGTAGATCCCTCAGTCTAGCACGTTCTTTTCTGCTCTCCTTGTTATCTTTTTGCTTCTGCCATGGTTACTCTATGGGACCGAGGTTGATACAATATCATTTCCGGCTCCCCTGCTCTTTAGCTTCGCTTCTCTGCAAGCTCTGATTGTACTATATGTTTTTTCTTAATAGAATTAGTCTTATTCAGAAAAAAAAAATTGTAATTATGTGATTAATTTTAATTAATTACAAATTTAATTAAATAAAATTAATCAAAATTTAATAATTAATTTAAAATATTATTATACTATATTTATATTATAATTAATATTATATTAAAATTAAAATTAAAATTATATTATACTATAATATAAATATTATATTTTAATTAATTATTAAACAAAACATTGGAATCAATCTTATTCATTTATTACAACAAACAATTAGAATCAATCATTTTCATATTCCATCCACGCATATGTTAATGGAGGAGGGATAAGGGTAAGGTCTGTGGAGAGTGATGGTGAAGTCACGTGAGTGGAGGGTGAGTGAGGATGAGGTCATGGTGTCGGGCGGTATAAGGAGCGAACCAAAATTTAGTATTAATTTTTTTAACTTATCGCATTTTTTTCCGATCACGAAATCGTAAATTTGTAAGTGAGGTGTTTGAGGTGCTTAATAAATATGCAATATCGCAAATCACAATCACAAATTTTTATCACAAAAATTTTTAGATTGCATTTTTTTCAAGGAAGAGAAGGGATGTGAAGTAGGGCTACATAAATTAACAATCCTACAACTTGGATTTTAGCCACTTTGTAATTTTGAGGTTTTGGGTTTGGTAATTTGTTTTAAAATAACATATTGGAGTAAATTACCAAGACCTCGAAACGTGTTTTCGTCTATTGTACAATTTAGGTGGGTCATTTTGTAGGAATTTTAGTGAAAAATTAAAGAATTAGGAAAAATGAACTAAGATTTAATATTCACAATGAATGACTATTTTAACTGTAATGAAATATCATATATTTATTTACATATTTTAGTCCATGCGCAAAAATGATCAAACTTCAAAGGAGTTCCATATGCAAACTGGTTGACCAAATGAAGCGAAAAAAATATCGATGGAAAGCTTGCTAAAAATCAAATTCAATGAAACGATCAAAATGGAAATTCGACAAAAATAATAAAAAATGGCAAAATTGTAGGATGATTAACTTAACGAAAATCATAAAAGGTGTTTAGCTGAAAAGTAATAAAAAGGGTCCCCGTTATTTGAAGTAAATAATTTAAAAATGGGGGGTGTTGGGTTTTACCTACAACACCTCCCCACTGTTGAATTTGTAGTTATCTTCAGTCTTCATAATTAATTTTTTAGCCCTTGTAATATATAATGAAAATGTAATATGTGTTCTTCATGTCGATTTCAAAAGAGAAAATTTTGAATTTTGAATTTTTGGCTCTAAAGTTGTCAATTCGGCCCTCCAAGTCGAGTTGACCACAATCAAAGAGACACACATTCAGGTCAACCATAACACTATATATACTCCACTCATCCTCCTCCACAAGGCACCATTTTATCACACACATAATAACATATATTATGGGCATCCAAGTGAAGGAAGAAGAAAGATAAGAAGGACGAAGAAGTATGAAACCATGTCAAGCATATCTCTCTCTCTCTTTTCCTTCACACGTGCAAATTTCTGGGCATATTCTTTGCAGCAAGTCCAAAATTTCAGGTAGCATATTCTTAGTAGAAGGGTTGAATTTCTAGGCAGTTTTTGGGAGGCCGAAATTTGATAGGGTCAAGTTTGTTGGATAGACTAGAGACTTGAAAAGAGGGTATTTTGACCAATTTTGACTAGTATATTGTTGGTAATATCGAACATTATATTGTTGGCCAGTGTTACTAACATATTTGACTAGAGGAATTAGGCATATCTCTTGTTGAACTAAATAATTTATCTAAGGAAAAGGTTGTTGGGATTTTTTTTCCCAAGTGGGTTTTCCTAAGTTAAATATCGTGTCATCTTTTTTCATTTTGATCTCTATTTTCCTACTTCTTTTATGGTTGAATTTTTTAATGTAATTTCTTAATGATAAATTGAAAGTGCTAAAATAATATCTACATCATTGGAATTAATTATCAATTTTTAAAAATCAATACTTGTATCTATTGCACTTGAAAAATAAACATGGAAACAGAGATTTTGTGAAGAGAAGAGGACATTGAGATAAATTTTGAAATCATCTACTTCTACAAAGTTATTTTTTATCAAATCTATAACCATGGGTTCCTACACTAATACTGAAAACAAGTTGTAGGGTGCTACAGATTTCAGAGCATGGAAAACAAGGTTTGATCTTATTCTTGCAAGGATTAATGCTTTGGATATTTTGAGGGAACGATTATTGAACCCACAGATAATGAAGGAAAAGAAAAATACAATAATGATGACATCACATCCATGAGTATTATTATGGAGTCTATCAGATATTTTTTCATTCCTTGTGTCTCAAATCTTGACACTTCAAAGAATATGTATGATGCCTTGGTTGTATTATATACCATCAACAACATTGGTCAAGAAATGAGCTTCAAGAATTGGTTTCGTGATGTTAAAATAACAAGAGATGATTTTTTGGCCTCATATTTTATGAGGATATCTCATCTAAGAGATAAAATTCAATCAATTAATGAAATTATTTCTCATAAAGAACTTGTGGCTACAACACTTAATGGTTTTCCTGACTCATGGAACTCGTTTGCATAAAGTATTTGTTGCAGAGAAAAGATTCCAAGTTTTTAGGATCTATGGACTTCATGTACCCAAGAAGAATCTAGACATGTCTCAAAGGGGAATATTCCAAGACCTCAAGATGATGACTCTCAATAATTTACAGTGCACTCTAAAAATAGCAGTGGAAGGAGAAACTTTGGAAAGTTTCAAAGGAATGTAGGTAGAAGACCAACTCCTAAAGAAAAGAAGGCTATTCAATGTTTTCATTTCCACAAGTTTGATCATTATAAAAATAAATACACTAAGCTGAATAATGATAAGAAGAGGAAGAGAAATGATGATGATGATAATCCACATCAGAAGAAATCCAAGAATGACACTACAAAAGAGTTAGAAACTAATGATAAGGACATTTTTTACTAGGTTGATAAAATTGCAAATAGATATTTGATTTATGAAAGTAGGCTAGGAGCAATAGGGAGTTGAATGGGTCTCTCATATAAAACAATAGAATTCATAACAGTTGTTCTATGAGCCCTTCTTGGAAGAATTGGTATATGAACCCAAGAAATCTAGAATTATTAGATAAGAAAGCTCTAGGTTTTGTAGATAAAATGCTAGAGTTGGACATAGATCAATGTTTCTACTGAAAAAAGAAATCCTAGCTCATGCAAGAAATAAAATTGAATCCACATGCTAGTGATGAGGATGAGGATGATAAAATTACATATGGATTTCATTCCTGCAAGAAGACAAGGATTAATAGGGAGTTGAAAATTCCCTACAATACACAAAAGATAAGTATTGTGTATCTCTCTTCCATGATTATTATTGTTTTATTTAGCCTCTTGTCTTTGATTTTGTTGGGATATAGTTTTTTCTTCCACTGTCTCCTAGTGAGGGTTACAGGTACATCGTAAAGGCTTCCAAAGGTTTGGTAGCAGATGAAAGCATTGGGAAGAATAAAGCAAAGCTTGCAATAAGATGATTCTCCCAAAAATGATTTTTGTTCAGGAGGAGGAGGTTGTAATAACATCTAGAACCGTGTCTGATGACCAAAAGAGCTCCTATTTTAGAGGGATCATACAGGCCAACAAGTTTGAATGGTTCCATCATGAAGACAGTTTCTATATTTGAGGAAATTCAATGGTGAATTCTAAGTGGATCTACATGTATGTCTTAGATGGAACAGAGAGAAGTACAAATAAAGATTCAAGGATTCTCCCAAAGAGAGGGAGAAGACTATGACAAGACGTTTACATTAGTTTCCAAGTACACTACTATTATAACTATTAACATTTATATTGCTTTGATAATTGCACTAGGTGCATGCAGAGATCATTTTTCTCAATGGAGTAATTAAGGAAGAAGAAGTGTACATAGAGCTACCTTAGGACTTTGAGGTACATGAGAAAAAGTCTCAGGATTGTAGACTAAAGAAAGCTTTGTACAATCACAATAAGGCATGTTGGGATTGGTATTTTTTTACTAATGGATATATTATGAGTCATGGTTGATCTTGACTTGTTTCTTATAGGAGTAGAACGACTCACGTGACAGAGGGAGCAATAGTGGTAGGATGATTTTCTTCCATGATAGAGGGAGTTTCCAAGCCATTCTTTAGTGTTCAAGGGAGTTAACATCTGAGTTCAAGATGAAGGATATTAGTTACATTCATTATTAGAAATAGAAGTGTGGCTAAGTCGGGTACACATAGTATCATGATTCTTTAGAAATTTGGGATAGAAAATCCACAACCACTTCCATGATGAAAAAATCTGAAGAAGCTAAGTGGTAGAGGGAGCAAGATTTGCTTCAGTGTCAATTAGCTATGGTGATGGTTCCAGTGAAAGAAGAAGTTGTAGAGATATACAGATTCATATTTGGTAGAGTACTAAATACAAGAAGAGTGAATAAAGATGATGATTCTATTTTGATTCTACTTGGGTAGGAAGCAGACATTTATCGCACTCAGGACTACAGAAGTTGAGTATATTGTAGCTAGTTTCGTGAGTTGTGAACCAGTGTAGTTTCAATAACTACTTGCAATATTGTTTGATAAGATGCAAGGGATGACCATGATGACAGGTCAAAACAAATTTATAAATTATCAAGACATGGTACAAAAGAGAGTAGCGAGGCTCCAATCGAGCATGTTGGTGAAATTCTCACAAAGCCTTTGTCCCAGGGCGACGTTTGTACAGTTCAGAGACAAGATTGAGAATTTTGTATACTTCAGGGACAATATGGAGTGGTTGATAATATTTTCCTCAGTTAGAGGGAGTGTTTATGTTGTTGCATTAAGGGGCATACATTCTCCCTAAGTCTCGATATAAATAGGTCAATGTATTAACCAGGGGCCACAAAATGTGGCTAGGGAGAATGGTCCAAAGAGACTCAAGGCCCAAAATGCTCCCTTGGTAGGCGAGTGAGTGCCTCTAGCATGATGCAAGAGAGTTAACATTCAATCAACATGCATTAATGGTAATAGATCGGGGTTTCAACATAGGTAATAGGTGTTGACCAGGTTCCAAGTGTGACTTGGATAATTGGTAATTTCTCCAAGTGATGACTTATTGATCGTGATGTTGATGGAGGATGATTTCCACAGGTATTGGATTGACACATCAACATATCTATCTAATTATGGGACAATCATTCTAACTGGGTAAAGTATGTTGACTGGGATTAGGGAGAATGGTTTGGCAGAGGAAAAACATTCTTCGTAGGCCATGTATTTTGACCAGGATTAGGAAGAATGGTCACAGGGTCCCAACATTACTCAGTTGAGTAGGTTCCTTTTAGCACCAAGCTCATACTCTCCAGATAGGTTGAGTAAGTGCATTATCATAAAGTCTAACGAGCTCATTGGTGATTCACCATGGGTCAAACATGTTGACCTATATGATAGTGAAATTGGACTAGTCTATATACCGTGGGTCAGAGATACCAGCTGAAATTATGGTTAGAGGTAATAACCATAGATATGGTGACTAGTTGATGTTGTTGATTTACCATGAGTTAGATTTGATGACCAATTTTATGGTAATTGAATGAAATTGATGCTAATAATGAATTGTTATAACATTTTCTTAGAGAAATATTTCAACAAGAGAACATTTGCATAATCATTATGAATACCTCGCTAGATAAGAGGGAGAGTTGAATTTTGTACTTATGGTCGGTCTTCATAATTAATGTTTTAGCTCTTTTAATATATAATGAAAATTTAAGACATGTTCTTCATGTCATTGTCAAAAGAAAAATATAAGGCATGTTCTTCATGTTGATTTCAAAAGAGAAAAAAAAAAATCCCCTACAGTTGTAAAGTCGGCCCCAGTGAAAGAGACACCCATTCAGACTAGCTGAAACACTACATATACTCCAGTCATCCTCCCCCATAAGGCACCATTCGATCACACACACAAGAATATATATTATGGGCATCCAGGTGAGGGAAGAATAAAGATAAGAAGGATGAAGAAGGACGAAATCATATCAATCATATATCTCTCTCTCTCTCTCTCTCTCTCTCTTTAGTTTCACAAGTTTCTAGGCATATTATGGGCAACATGTTTTGGGCAGTAGATCCAAGTTTTTTGGTAATAGGGCCGAATTTCAACAGGGATGAGTTTTTTCGGAAAATTGGAGACTTGAAAAGGGTGTGATTTGACCAGTTTTGACCATTGTAATGTTGGTCAGTTTGACCATCATATTGACTAAGAATTGGTTGTATCTCTTGTTGAACTAAAGAATTTCTATAAGGAAAAGGTTGTTGGGTTTTTTTCCCAAGTGGGTTTTCTGAGGGTAAATCTTGTGTCATTTTTGTGCATTGTGATCTCTATTGTCCTACTGCTTTTATGGTTGAATTTCTGAAGTGTAGTTTCTTAATGATAAATTCGAAAAGCTAAAATAGTATCTACATCATTGGAAGTAATTATCATTTTTTATAAATTATTGCTTGTATATATTTCACTTGAAAAATAAACACCCACTTAATTTGAATTCTTGAATGTGACATGTTGACCTCATAGTGACTAATTATCCTTGTAATGGCTTCAATCCTAGTTGTTTGAGAGGCCCTCAAGGACCGAAACATGTATATTCCTCATGTGGAATATAAAGTTATTTATTCAAATGTGTGTGTGTGTGTGTGTGTGTTTGTGTGTGCATGCGTGTGTATCCAAAAAAAAAATATATATTCCATATTGAATATGCATTGTGTTGTTTCAAATGACTATCTCAAAAATTTGATAGCTTTGTGCAAAAATATATTTTAAATTCAATAAGAAAACATGAAAAAATTTCCAAAAGGTATAGCCTTCATCTTATTATTATTATATATATATATATATATATATATATATATATATATAATCAAGGGAAATCATCATCTCTCTTAACTTGAGGGTGAGAGTGACGGTCAATACAAAAATATTCATAGGAACATAGCCATTACATCAATATTTATTATCATCATGTCACTAACAAGGAATTGAACCTAAGCGGGGGGGATAACAACCATTTTTTCCAACCACCCAAGATAACCCCAATTGACACACACACACAAGTTTCCTAAGCATACTTGCAAAAAATATTAAATAGCACACGTGAAAATTCACCGTTGAGACATACCAGTATGTTGTATTAATTTTATACATTTTTACACATTGATGCATTAAATCATTGTTACACACAAATGCATTTCAAGGTTTATGTGCCTGATTTCCAAAACCATTGTTATGCATTGATGTGTTTTAATTAATTAAGTACATCGATGCATGTTCAATATATGAGAATCGATATGCACACGATTATAACACATATAAATCACTATTACATGTGTGCATGCACCAATACTAATAATTGTAATGAATTCACTAGGGTGCATAAGTACAACACCAACAATGTTTAGTTCAATGATATCATTGTTGCTGTTGTTGATATTGCCAAGATTTTGTGTTGTGTAAGGATATATACAACCGATGGTTGGCCATATATAGAGCATTAATGTTTTATAGTTTAATATGCATTGATGTGTATTGAATATTGGGATAATGATTTTCCTTAGTATATGAAGTGCAATAGTGGAAAAAGCCTCCAAATGCCTATAAATTTCATTGTAATAAACATCAACTAAAACCTATACAAAAATTTCTTTTGCAATAGTAGATATTTCATTGAAGGATTTTTTTATCATTTTTCCCAATTTGGTAACACTAAAATATATTAGTAATCAGTGCTTTCCTTGTAGTAGTGTTTTTAGTAAAATTTTCACATTATTCTATAACCTTAAAGGACTACAAGTATCTTCTCATCCTAGTTGTCTATGCATATGTTGCAAATATTTGTTAATCCATGTTCTCCAATTTTATTGAATGCTTCATTTTTCTTTTTACTTGTGGATGATAGAAGCTCATTTTCTTATGATGAATCATGAATTCTCGTTAGTGTTTTGATCATTTTTCCCAATTTAGTAATACTAAAACACACCGCTAATTTTTTCTTTCCTTGTAGTAGTTTTCCTAGTAAAATTTTCACAGTGTTCTATAGGCTTAAAGGACTACAAGTATCTTCTTATCCTAGTTATCTATGCCTATGTTGAAAATATGTGTTAATCCATGTTCTCTAATTTTATTAAACACTTCATTTTTCTTCTTACTTGTGGATGATAGAAGGTGATTTTCTTATGATGAATCATGAAATCTCTTGTTAGTGCTTTGATCAATTTTCCCAATTTGGTAATACTAAAATACGCCACTAATTGGTGTTTTCCTTGTACTATTGTTCTTATTAATTTTTTCACATCGTTCTATTAGCTTAAAGCACTTGAAGTATCTTCTCATCTTACTTGTCTATGCCTATGTTGCAATATTTGTTAATCCATGTTCTCCAAATTTATTGAATGCTTCGTTTCTCTTCTTGGTTGTGGATGATAGGAGGTACTTTTCTTATGATGAAACATGAAATCGCTTGTTATTGCTTTGATAAAAGGTGTGTGTGATTGGTCATAAACACCTTCAGGCATTCAAACCTTGTAAATATTATTAAATTTCAAGCACACTAAATTTTAACTCAGATACTTTGTATGTGTTGCTTTAATCCACCTCACTAGATATTTGGTTAGAGCTATAACATACCTTGTTCTATTTTTCCACACAAGTGGATCAATGGGTCCTACAAATTCCAAATCCCATTTCTTAAATTGTTTAGTTGCAACAATTAAGAATAGTGGCACTTCATCTTTCACTATCAATTTTCCTCTCCTTTAACATGCATCACAAGGGCACTTGTATTATTGTTCATCTTGTAACAATGAAAGCCACCATAAACTAGTGCCTCGCACCTTCTATTTTATAATTTTTCTTGCACCATGACCCCTTCTTGTCCCTTCTTTTACTTCATGTAAACTATATTCCCTCTTTTTGTAACAAAAAACATATCTTACCAATATTCAAATTGCAATGATTTTATACAACCATCCTGCAATGAGTTGATAATTTTTTATTTTCACCATTTTATTCTTCCATGTGTATGTATAAATACTTGGGGCTAATCCTATTGTTAAAAATTATGAGTTTCTACAAGTTGAGATGGAACTAATTTACCAGCTATGATTATATGAGTTTAGTTGTTCACCATCAATTGCTCCTTTCGTTTCTCTTGACAGTTTTTTTTCTCAAATGATATGAATTGAGATTATGTTTTCCAAGTTTGTCTACAATGTCAAAATCATATCTTGGAATACTAATAACTATCCACAATTTTTTTCTTTCAGTATAAGTCTTATGTTGTGAATGTTTTAATGCATAGTCATCAACAAAAAATTGCAAATGGTTTATAAACAAGTTCATTGAAAAAATATCCCATGAAGACTTGAGAATTTCCAAAGAGGACCTTTGAGCTCACCTACCTTGACACATCTAGAAAAGTTTTCCTTCATGATTATACTCTCATAGATTTAGGGGACATGAATTCTTTTTAAACTATTAGAGCAAAGACTATGGGAGTCAAAAGGGAAGGTTCATATGTTTCAGATGCATAATGTAGAGGTGTAGAATTAGAATAAATAAGCTTTGCATTCCACCCTAGATGCAAAAATGTGGGTGTAATGCTCCCTCCCAACCCCTTGGACTTCCCAATCCTAGTGGGAGGTATTACTTTAATCTAACCCAACCTTCATGATCTCATTATGGAAATGGGGTTACAAAATTTCCTTCATCCCCAAAGTTGGAAAAATCAACTTTGGACAACACCATCATGTTAAACTTGTTGAAAAATGCAGCAAGAAATTCTCAATTTGATTTTTCCTTGATTAAATTGAGAACATTCGAATTTCCACATCAACAGAAAACTTGGATACATTTAAATTGTCTGACATGGCTTGTGTCACCAATTTTACTCAATAAATTCAAGTTGGAGGAGTTAGAGTTCAATTAAGCATGTGTGATTACTAATTTATAGCAAACAAAGTCATTTATCTTAGGTTTTTTTCAGTTAAACTAGTTCTAACTATTGGAGGAACTAGTGTAAGGTCAGTTAAGTAGTGGGGCTTCAATAAAACTTAGTGATCATCCAGTTAACTGATCAATCATCCCAAAAAAGCTAGTGCATGCAGAGAATTTTATTTCCCCAATTGTGGTGGAGATTCCAAGGAAGTGTAACATCAATTGTAGACTAGTATTGAGTGTAAATGTGTTCCATGCAGTCATATGATCAACCCAGAGAATTTCACAATCCATTTTGGAGAAATTCCTAAATAATAGGGGCCTAATTTGTCAAGGAATTGTGCAAGGAAACAGGGGCTCAAGTAGAGCCAAATTTTGACTAAGTCAAGGTCAGTGCTTCTTAGTGAGTAGAGAGATAGGTTATTAACTTGTAGATTGTGCTCAGTTGATCAAATAAATTGTAATACATCTCTATTCACCATATTAATGAAAGCAGACAAGGGGTTTTTAGCAGATATCTTTCCCCAGAAAAAATATTGTGTGCACGCATGTTATTTCTTATTGCATGTTTGAGATTATTGTTATAAATTGTGAATTGATTTCCGCGTAGCAGTAGAGTAGGTTTCTGATGTGATTTTGATTAAAAATTCATGAGAAGTTGAAAATATACACCATAATTTATACATGGTATTAGAGCAGGATTCACATTAAAACAAAAATTTCGAAGTTGTTTCTTAAAAGGATCAAATTTGAAGTTCAGTGCAGCATGATCTCTTCAGAGCTGAGAATATGGCCTTTAATGGACTGAGGAGAGAGTATTCCTTGGAAGGAAACTCTAATTTTATCGCATGGAAGGATCGCATGGAGACGGTATTGGATGAAAATGGATTACTAGAATACATCAATACAAAAGTTGCAAAACCACAAGCGTTTGATGCCCATAACCTTGCTCAGTGGAAGAAAGGTGTAACCAAGGTGACGAAAATAATATTGGAGTGAGAACGGGACCACATTGTCACCAATATACATGGGAAAGAAACTCCTTATGCAATGTGGCAGGCACTGACAAATCTGTTCAAAAATAGCGGTGACCATGGGAAATTGGCACTTAAATATAAACTTTGAAATATCAAGATGCGGAAGAATGACAGTATTCAACAATATCTTAGTAGGTTCATACAAGTTCGTGATGAGCTTGCAAGAGTTTGTGTTGTTTTTTAAAATGGTGATTTGGTAAGCCTAGCCCTTCTAGGCCTTCCCAAGAGTTGGCATAGCTACTAAGATTCAGTGAACGGGAGGGAGAAACTACCGAATTGGGAACACTTATGGTCTGATTTGGTACTGGAGGAAATAAGGAAGAATACTAGAGATGGGACTTCTTTCAAGGGCGAGGATGAAGAAAAATTTGCGTTAGTTAGAAAGGGAAAGAAACGAAAAGGGAAGAAATCTCAATCCAAACTAGAATCCATCCAAGAGGGCAAGAAGAAATATTTGTCCAAAATTAAATGCCTCCATTTTCATGAATTCGGGAACTATGCCACGAAGTGTCCACACAAACTGGAAAGCAAGAAGACCTCAAGAGGAGAAGCAGGCGAAGCCTTGCCTTCATAGTTCGAGCTTGACTTTACTCTTATCACATGCATGGCCATGGCATAATGATCGGGAGTGTGTGGTACTTGGACTTAGGTGCCTCACTCTACACTATAGGGTGTAGATACTTTTTTAGTGACCTGGAGGAAAAATATTTGCAGATGCACATCGATATGGGGGATGACGGAAGGTATAACATGACTGGGGTTGGTACAATCACCTTTCAGAGGGATTCGAGCTCCCCTCTCAGGCTCAATGATGTCATGTTCGTTCTGGGCCTAAAGAAAAATCTCATATTTGTTGCAGTTTTGGAAGACCATGGTTATGATGTGATCTTCAGCAAAGGAAAAGCATTCCTGAGACACATAGCCATGGGACAGGTGAAGCAGATCGGGGTTCGTGTGAAGAACATGTATAATCTATATGTGGAAGACTATGTTGCATTAAGAAATAAGGTGAAGAAGTTGAAGATTCGTGATGTCAATGAACTTTGGCACAAAAGACTAGGCCATTTGCATCATGGCACCATGAATATTATGCGGAAAATAACCAAAGGCCTCAAAAGGAGCACTCGAATAGTGGGATGTCTGCAAAGGATTTACCTTGGAGAAGTACACAAAATCCAAATTTCATGATGGGGACATAAAAACACATGTAGTCCTTGAAAGGATCCACTCTGATGTTTGCAGACCTTTCTCGACAACCTCCACTACCAGAAAAATATGTTGTCATTTTTATTGATGACTTCTCGTGGAAATTTTGGATCTTATTCATGCAGAAGAAAGATGATACATCCTCCAAGTTCGTAGAATTCAAGGCACTGATTGAGAAATAAACTCGTAATAAGGTCAAGGCTCTCAAGAGAAATAATGGAGGTGAGTATGTGCTGAATGAATTCAAATATTTATGTGAGAAAGAAGGCATTCGACGAGAGTTTACTTCACCCCACATCCCATAGCAGAATGGGGTGGCTGAGAGAAAGAACTGTAGCATTTTGGGAGTAGCAATGGAAATAGTGCAGGACCAAGGCCTACCACTACACTTGTGGGAAGATGCATGCAACAAATCATTCTATTTGTAGAATCAGATTCCTCATCGGATTTTGGGCATGATTACACTGGAGGAGGTTTTCTCGAGGAGAAATTCACATGTGTGGCACTTCAATATTTTTGGAGCCTCCATTTATTTCCATGTATCCAAATAATCAAGGAATAAGATTGATCTGACAATAGAATTGGGGGTATTTTTTGGTTACACAGAAGCTCCTCACAACTACCATGTGTAATTTTCATCCCTCAAAATGAAATTTGTGTGAAGGGATGTAAAATTTGATGAGGAGAAAGTTATGTGGTGCTCTCTTTAGAGGGAGCTTTATATCCCACAAAAATAGGATCTCTTAGCTCCAAAGGAGGAGCCTCAGGAATTTGTGGAGCAACCACAAATTGAGGAGCAAGCCTGTGGAGATAACCACTCAAGTAGAACGATCTAGAGAAGGCAGAAAATGAAAAAGAGAAGTTGAGATACTTGTGCAATATGTGAGCACTACAAGGAAAAGACCCTATAGCGGGTGGAGGTTTTTGCGGATGTTTTTCTTCTGGTGCGCTTATCATCCTAAACCGCATTGGTGCATTCAACTAGAGAAAGCACCGATGTGCACAAAACATTGGCCCCACTAGGACACCATGCGCTTCGTACAAACCCGCCCAGTGCATCTTATTACTGTAGCGCACCGGTGCTTTACAAAGATTTTGCACTGGTGCGATCAAAAACTCCGCGCCAAAACTGAAACAGGCTGGTGTGGTCTTGAGAAACTGCACCAGTGCGCCTATAAAACCCATGCACTGGAACAGGGTTAAATTAAAAAAAATTACGGCCAAAAATCTGCATTGTTCACTTTTCATTGCTCCAGAGCTCTCAAGCACCGGTGAAACTTTACCTTGTGTGAGGTGCCCTACCATCGGTGCTCCCATTTCATGCACTGTTACTGTTCATTGCACACCATCTCCATTTTGAATTTTTCAAAATGGTGGGCAATTTTAGTTTTGAAAATTGTACAGCCAATATGCCTCCTCGACTACCAAATGTATAGGTATTTTCCTTTTTTTCCATAATTGAACCTTTTAACGGATTATTTTTGTAAATTAGCATAAAATTCACCTTCTTTTAAAATAAAATAAAAAATCCCACGTGGTGCGCTCGAGCCATTCGGCTCACACTAGTTTGCGATGTTGCCTATAAATTTACAGGCCGCACCACAACCAATGCTAATGGTATCTACACCGGTTCTGGGGCGGTACCGAAAGGCGCACCGTGATTTTTTAAAATTTTAAAAAAGTGCGGTGCAGTCGGTTACGCGGTCGCACCGTTGACCCTGTCGAATAGTGGGAATGTGGTGCGTTGACGAAAATATCCGTCCCAGGGTGGGTAATTTTTTCAGCGCACCACATTCTGGCAATTCGAAATGATCAACAGTGTGGCCTGGTTAAATACCGCATCGTTGACTCTATAGTGATGTCAGGAGGACGGTGCGCTGACCAAACTATACGCCCCGGGGAGTATAGTTTGGTCAGCTCACCACCCTCCTGACACTGGTCCATATTCAACGGTGCGGTCTTTCATACCACCGCACTGCTGACTTTGGAACAATGCCAAGAGGGTGGTGCGCTGAAAATTTTCAAGTGGACTAGCTCTAGTGTGCTGCAAATTTTCTGGTGCACCGCCTCCAGTTCGCGACAAAAAAAAGACGCACCGTTACCAGTGCATGCCTGTTTTTTGTGGCGCACCGATTGTTTTTTTTTTCAAAAAAATTTATATATGTATATTCCTAAATACATGTCTCATTTAATAAAAAAATTGTATTTAATATTTCAATCATTCAGTGACGTGAAAGGAGAGAAGAGAGGGAACAACATTAGCAACAGGCGGGCCAGTATAACCACAGTATAACATGGTTCGCCTGTGGGAGGCACGAGAGAGGGAGAGAGATGCGTACCCTCGCCCTATTATAGCAGCTACCCATGGGATCCTAAGGCAGGTAGGCCTCGTCAATTTCTATGAGGAGGATACATCCATGAAGGGCCATGGTGTGTTTTTGCGACATCTTATCTGCAGGTGGAATGCCCACCTACAGGCTTTCCGGGTTGGTCCTAACCAGTGGTACGCGCCCACTGAGGAGGAAATATATTTCATTTTTGGCCTATAGCTGAGAGGGATGGGTTTTCCCTCATTCCCAAAGGTTTTATTTGGCTATGCAACAAGGATTCAATTGGTGTACTCCCAAAGATACATTAGCGCGGATATACTGTCTCCTTCATATTTTCAGGCCTTCGGAGGTCAGTTACATATTTCTTCATTTAGTAGTGAGGAGGTGAGGTGCCTCTCACTTGTGATTTCGACCATTTCACACAACACCAATGACGGGAAACGCATTAGTTCTCTGCTTCTATATTATGTTGATTCTTTAGTACAGGAGCCACGACTTTTCAAGTGGTCTGCCATTTTTTTGCGTGAGTTCTGTACAGCTTTAGATAGATGTCATGCTCATGCACAAGGGAGGGTCAACTTCCCTTTTTCTTTAGAGCTATTTTTTTTATGTTTTGAGAGGTTTCTAGAGACGAGGCCTACTTTTGTTCGACAGCCTCGTAGGCCAATGTTGCATGTACGGATGCACATGTGGGACAAATGATGCCAAAGAGGGGCGAGACTGAGTTTTCCATGAGGATATCACATGATGCACTGAAGTTGCTAGATATTGTTGATGAGCATCCCTTCGTTATGGTCCCCTCTCCTTATGTTGGTTTGGATTGGTGAGGGTGTGCCAACATCCTCTTCATAGATGATGAGCCACTAGATGATAGAGGTAATATAACTGTTTTATTTAAATTTATTCTAAAATGTTCTTTAACTTGTTTTTATTAAATTGTTTAATGAAATTTTATAATTATTGTTTTCTACTTATATATATTTTGTAGACATTGGGTATTTTGATGGCGATGAGATGCCAGTGCCATCAAATGATCCAAGTGTGAATCCTGATGACGATCAGAATATGGTAGATGTCGAGGATCATGAGGTCGGTGCAGACAGACCTGCTCCTACTGGTACGTTGGTACCGCCTTTTGCTAGGCGTAGGATTGATAGTAGATTGAGGATGGAGTTGGGCAACCAACTCTGTGCATTGTTTGTTGAGGCGAGATTTAGGCCCACCACTATGAGAGATATACAAGTCGATGCTAGGCTGGTACATATTTAGAAACAAAATCTCACATTGTATAGAATTATACAACATCAGATTCAAAAATATGAGCCACGCCCACACTTTCAAGTGCTTGAATAGTTGTAATTTTTCTCTTAATGCAATCCTGAACTGACATGACAATATCAACACCACTATAAACATTATTTTTTCACACATCTAGTACACAATTTGTCATGTTGATAAGCAGTTCCATCCCCAATGCAAAGGCTGATAGAACCTTAGGATGGAGGGGCTTCCGGGATTCCATATAAAAAGGAAAAGGGTTTTTCAATATGTGATCCATTCAATTGAATATTTCATTAGAATTGATTGAATCTTCCCACACAACTGTGACTTTGGAGGTCCTTGTTTGTCTCCATCTACATTATTGTTAAATATCTCTAGGTTTGAAAGAGTTCTTCCATCAAGCTGAAGCAAACCTTTGTATATTTTGTAGGAATAAATCGCTCCATTGCAAGGAAGATTATTATCTCACTTTATCTTGTAAAAATGTACAAATAACCCTATAAGGGAACTTATAATAATTCCACAGAATGTGGCAAACCATGGTGTGGAAAAAACAATCTTAAAGTAGCCCCTTTCTACAAACAACTGGAGGACGACAATTGAAAAGGACAAAGATATAGAAACTCCAATCCCCATGGCTTCATTAACACCTTTCACGTTGACTAAATTAGGTCCTGGATGGAACAAAATTTGCAAATATATTTTTCAAACAACCCCAATTGGTTTAAGTTTGAAGTTTTTGAATTCCAAAGTAAATAATAAGATTTGGAACAAACCCATTCCAAATGAAAACTTGGCTAGTGTTTTTAGTCATGCAATTAGAAAAAAAATAATTCCCCATTCTGGTATGTCCCTGATATATGTTATGTTTATATTTTTTCCAAACTGATTTAGAGTGTTTTTAACAAAGAATAATCCCAAAATCATACTAATTTGATGATCTTGAATATTGAAACTACCATAATAGTCACCACAAAGAATCTCATGGTATCAAGGTTAGAATTAATATAATGTTCTCTCCATGTGCAATTATTATTTCACTAAATCATAAGGATTTTATTTGAAATGTGTTGTCTAATGTCATCCTAACCAACCAATTGTTGATATAATGCCGTAAAATTTCTTGATTATTCAGTTGATCTTGATATATTCTTTATCGTGGGTCTATAAGCTCATCTTGGGCTATGTTGGTCTCTTGTAGTTCCACGACATAATTATTATTCCATTTCATGACAGGTCACCTTCTACTAGCACCAATACACAATAATTTTTATCAAAATAAAGCTCCAATTTGAAACCTTCTTCAAATTACACAAGCTTCTCCCTCGGTGAACCCTCAATATTTCAGGAATGCAAGCACCCTAAACATTTAGAGAGATGCCACCTTGGTCTCCAACATGTATCCTATTGATGTCTTTTTATGTATTGCATGCCTTTCTGGCATCTTCAAAGTATGGGCACTACAAATATAATATAGTTTGTTGAATTTTAGCATCCCTTAAATATGGATGTACATTTGAACCATCTCGTGCCAAAAAGAAACAATGTGCTTTAAATTTGACTTTTGTTTTCCTCTCAGTGAGCCCATTTAAACCAAAATCAATATAAGCTACACAGTTGAATAGATTAAAAACTTACCAGGATTTTTTAACAGAGAAGGTATTTCGAGGATTTGCTTTTCTCATCTTGGTAAGGCAGAAACCCCTGCCCAAGCTCATGAAAACACCACGCTCCTCTGGTTTAATATTTATCTTGAGAGCGCAATTGGGTTGTCCCAGAAACTTCCCACAATAAAAGGGTGCTGAAACCTTTGCTAAACTTGTTACAGGGAATTGTGAACATGTGATTTTAGCTTGCTTTGCTGAACATGTCTTGGGTTATGTTGATCTCCCATGGTTCCACAATGTAATTCTTATTTTATTTCAACATAGGTTTCCTTCTACTAGCACTAATACACAATATTTTCTTATCAAAAGCAAGTTTCAATTTAAAACCTTCTTCAAAATTACAGAATCTTCTCCCTTGGTGAACCCTCAATAGTTCAGGAATGCATGCACCCCAAATTTCTAGAGAGGGGCCACCTTGGTCTCTAAAAAGCATCCTATTGATGTCTTCTAATTTATTTATTTCCTTCCTTGCATATTCAAAGTATGGGCACTGTAAATATAATATAGACTACGAAACTGCAACACCCTTTAAATATGGATGTACATTTGAACCATCTCTTGCCAAAAAGCAACGATGTGCTTTAAATTCGACTTGCATTTTCCTCCCAATGAGCCCATTTAAACCAAAATAAATAGAAGCTACATAGTTGAATAAATCAAAAACTTCCTGGGATTTTCTAGTAGAGAAGGTATTTTGGGATTTTTTTTTCTTAGCTTGGTAAGGTAGAAACCCCTACCCAAGCTCATGAAAACACCATGCTCCTCTGGTTTAATATTTGTTTTGAGAGCATAATTGGGGTGACCCGAAAAATTCCCATGATCAATGGGTGTCAAAACCTTTACTAAACCTATTTAGATAATTGTGAACATGTGCTTTGAGTTTCCTTTGGTTCACCTATAGCATATTTTTTATGCAATGTGTGCAATAATTTTTTGCCTCTACTAACCTCTACTTGTTAGAATATTTACCTTTACCTTGATCAAAAAATCCATCTATGTAATTAAGTAATGGTATAAAAGGCCTTTGACCAACTAATAGTAATGTTGAGATAAATTTGTTGCTATCTTCCTCAGATTCGGCCTCTCAAAATTTGTCCTTGATACTTCAATCTTGGACTTCACCATCAACTATAGGAGTAGACTCATTGATTAAATGTACTAGGTATTTGGTCATGCTTGTATCTTCAACAAAATTTTCATCTTCAAAGGTTGGGTCTCATATTTTAGGCTTGAAATTTCTCCTTTCTTTCCTTGCTAAGCTTCCATTAGGTATGCCACTTCTAGCGCAGCTCTAGAATACTACTCCATCAATTCACTTGTTTTATTTTGTTGCCTTCTAGAAAAATTTATTAGATCCTCCATATCTTCCATGGTACCTTCAACTTCTGCCTTCAGTTCACTTTTCTTTAGGCTCAAATCTAGCCAAGATCATCCTTTGATGCCACTATAGTGTACCAAAGATAAGCTAGCCAATTATTTCTATCAAATTTCAAGATTATCTTTGACAACTCTCTTTGAATAGTTGGCATGCAAACTTGTCAAGGAATTTAGGAGAATACATCAGCATATCAATACCAAAATTTCATCAAATACTTCATAAATGAATTAAATAAATTTCAAAAATAAATGTGAAGGGCCAAACTAGATTTTATTGAAATGGATCTTCAATTTTTACAATCAACTTAGGAGCAGAACCTAAACTCGCTTTACTGAAAAAAGGAGACTAAATGCATTAATGTGTTGAAAATACAAGCTTTGGAAATTCTCTCCAACATACATTGTACTCACTCGACATCTTGGACAAATTACTACAATATTTAGATTGATTGATATCATACTGAGATGAAAATATCCATCCCGCTACAAAATTGGATTTGGCTTTGATAAAGATAATGCTTTCATATAAAATGAGCTCAACTTCTAAGAAAGAGTGCTCGGCCACTCTGAAACTTATATGGAGACCCATAAAATGTGCCCAAAATTGTTTTCATTTCCCTCGTGGAATGTTAGATTCAGACTTGGCACTTTCTTCTGGAAAATGTGTCTCCTTGAGGAGAAATTAGCTCTCTCTACAAGTGAATTCAACCCTATTTATTTAGCCTCAATGGTGGCAACAATGATCACGAAATCAACTTCCCTTATTTAATCTTCATAGGACTGGAATAATCTTGTTGATCAACTCTCCATGCAGAATAAATAACAAGGTAAACGTTCAACTCGGCCTCCAAAGATTTACACAATTTTGTTGTACTAATCAAGCCTTGAATGATGGAAAAAATTTGACCTTCACAAAGATAGATCAGGCCTTTCTGAGTGACTTACTTGACCCCTTAGAGAGATCAATTTGGCCTTCTAATGGATCATGAATTCTTCAGGATATTCACCTCTTTTATCAGCTTATAGCATCATAAATTGATATGTACAAGAACCAAACTTGGCCACTACAACAAAGAAGTAATTCATCCCTCTATAGTTATGTGTGATATATACAATTTGACCTCCCTTCTTATTGTTTTAATTTCAAGATGATGTTGCTCGTTCATTTTCTAATTTTTCTTCAAATTTTAGGAACTCGAGCTTCTCATAGGACAAACTTGGAACCTTGAGATCAATAGGAATCTCGTCCTCCTGTAAATGAAAAGTATGTTCAAGAATTTTTGCAATCAAACTCGTTTATACCTTCACAATAAACTTCATAAAATAACCCAACTAGGGTGGAAAAATTTCCCACCGAAATTGAAGAGAAACTAGATAGGGTGGTAATGAGATCCTTTGAAACTAGTGTGAGGATCTCACTTGAAACCCTCTACTTGAAACTCGCTTGAGCTTCTCTTTAATGAAAATAATAAATCATGAGATATAATAATCCTTAATGGCTTTCTCTCCCTTCTTTTATAAGATTTTGTCGAACCTTCTCCATTTTTCTAAAATTCTCCTTTTTATTATTTAATTGAAGAGCCATTATTTTATTTAAATGACTTCTACCCTATTTTTTAATTAATAATTAATTTCCCCATTTAATAATAATAAAATATAAAAATTTGGAAAACTCCTTAGTCCCTAGAGAAATTTGTTTCCCTTCTTTCTATCCTAAGGAAACAATTGGGGTAGCGGGAAAAATGTCTTTGTGATCAAAATGGTGGGGACATCACAAACAAAGAATCTGAGTATCTTACACTTGAATATCCCTTGTTACTCCAAATACTCTTACTAAAAAAATATTTTAAATTCCAATGGTTCAAATTGGATATACATCATCTACTCATCGATGTAACTTAAGATTACTTTCAAATCAGGATATCTCTTGTTCCAGATATGTAAATTGATTTGGAATTTTGATGATGCTTATAGCTTGTGGCAGGGTCCATGCCAAATAATTTAAATCCTAGATCATAAATTTCACTTTGGAATTCATCGATGACTTCACACCATGAATTTTTGTTAAACCATATATTTTTAACCTTGGATGCCTCCACCAATCTGGATGATAAATATCTACGATCAACTTCTACATCGATTAAAATCTAGATGATGGAAATCTACGATCAACTTTTGTTTATGTCTACATCGATTAACGGATATGACATTTGTCAATAGTTGAAATTATACAGAATGGATTCGGTCTGGTCTTCTAGACTCATGTGGTTTTTAGACCTGGAACTGAAACAATTGATGATGGATGGTGATTTCGAATATGTGGAATGCTTACAACATTCCATTCTTATTGCAACAAATAAAGAGAAACCATTTTACCCATACACAAATAGTCATGATCATCATACGGATAAGAAGAACAGAAAGTTATATATATATATATATTCTTCATCTCTTCACATTCTCACATTTTTTCAAAACTCAGAAAACTCTCGCACCCTAACTCTCTCAACTACAATTGATAATCATGATCATCATACAGATAAGAAGATAAGAAGAACAGATAGTTTTATATATATGTATTCTTCCTCTCTTCACATCCTCACATTTTTTTCAAAACTCAGAAAACTCTCGCTCCCTAACACTCTTAATTACATTCCAATTGTATGACATAGTCTCTCGTACTAGATTCAACAAACTTAATCTATTTCACTAAATTATCTAACAAAATTCTAAATTGGCTAAATTTATCCCTTAACATAGCTATCAAATTACACTCATCCTATCTCCCCTAATAATATATATTCTTCCTAGAGTATATTTAGGAAAATATTACAAATGAGATAAAATTAAGGAAACCAACTACCTTTGGTAAATAGGTGTTAATCTAAAAAGGTCAAAAAATATTTTGATTGGTAGAGGCTCATGAATGAAAAAGTCATGTGATAAGAAATAACTATAAATGAATAGTGTCTCTGTATATGTTGGAAGTTAATTTGGATGATGATGGATTCTTGTTGACTTGGATGAGCGCTACCTATTTGCGAGGTATGAACCTCTTAAGGCCCATTCATCCTAATGATCTACATTGAAAAAAGAATAGAGTTGAGTATTAGTGATGTTGATGTTCTTGTTTACTAGATTGGAAATGAACATGTTGAATGAGATTGAAACTTGAGTTATGTGTTAATGGAACTATAGTCAATCTAGCTAGAATGCTCATCTATTATGAAAGTGATGATGCAACAATAATAAAACTAGCAATTTCCTCTAAAGGTGCAAAGATACATGGAAGGAATTGAACATACCTATGATGTTATTGAGAAAATGTTGCATCAAAATAAATATAACAACCTAAAGGGTGAAGGATGGAGGGGAGGAAAAGTGTTCAGGCTTGCAATAGACTCACACTTGTGTCGATTCTTATTTGACAGATGTTGCTCGAACCACTTGGCTAAATAATTTTTTTTCAATCATACCACTATGTCAAAATATTATATATATATATTATATCCAAGCTATAACATGCAAGGTAATGAGGAGAAACATTACCATATGTCCTCGTGGGAATTGACGCAAAAAAAATGTAGTTTCACAGAGGAAATGACTAAATTCATTGTGTGTTGATAATGAGATTAAATAAAGAGAATCTTTCAGGAGTGGCCTTCATATTCCATGATATTCTGCAATCAACATAAAGAAGGGGGTTTGTTTTAGAATTTTAGCTATCTCCTTTTAAAAAATTTAAATTAATTTGGAGCCATTATTTCCAATTTTAAATTTAAATTTAAATTTTTTCTAGCAAAGATTTGTTGGAATTGCAAATTTATGTGGTTTAGTTTACACAATCGAAGTGTCCAAGTAAAATTTCAAGGCATCGTATCCATTTATGCATTCAAAAATACAATTTTAAAAATGAAAAGTTACACATGCTATATGCATATATAGAACCAATATAGATTCATTTTGAAGAGGATTAAATCTCTTGAGGTGCATACTTTTTTTCAAGTTTTTCACTCTAAAAGAGGTCCCATATGCTATCTTTAGCCTTGTGTATGTTAAAATTTTCTTTCTTTCTTTCTCATCTTTCCCGAAGTAATTATGGCTACCTTTGCACACCTTGTGTGGGTCACACAATAACAAGTGACCATGTAAGTTAACCGTAGTTAAGAAGTCTTTATGTCAAGGTTGGTCATTCCTAAACAAAAAAATGCCCAATAACATCTCAGGTTGAACACGATTTAAGGTGGGAAGTTATCATAATTAGTTGAGGCAATTTTGAGTGGGAGATATCTTAAGAATCCCCAAGCCAGAATTTCTATATGAATTTGACTAAAAATTTAGATATTTTATGTTATATAAGAAAATGGTTTAAGTTGTGATCTAACTGGTTAATGTGGACCTCCAAGCAACCCATTGTAAGAACATGGGTGCCTTGATCTTCGTCACCACAATATTAAAACCAAGAAATATCCAACTATTGCATTTATGAATTTGGAGGTTTTTTTTTTTTTTTTTAAATCAGTTTCACTTTTAGTTAGGCGTGTATATCTTTGTATGTTGACTGATGTTTAGATATTATGTTTTATTTAGCTCATATATGGAAAATGGATATATGCATTCTTCTTTCTGCATAAGCATATATACATATGCACTTATTTGTGTATGTAAACTTATGCCTTCATCAATGACGTGGTGAAATGCGTATCAACATTTGTAGTGTAATACATATTTTGTTAGGTTACATTGACTTTTAATAAATTTAAAAAATTAGAAATGTGTATCCCAAGAAATATCCAACTATTGCAATTATGAATTTGGGGTTGATTTATTCTTATGTTTTTTTGTTTATGTTTCACTTGTAATGTTACAGGTCAATTTGGGCACCATTCCCAATGACCTAGTTAAACAAGAACATCATCCCTAGAACCAATGAATAGGGTCTATCATCCCCTATAATTTCAGTTGCTACATGCCCTAAGACAAAGAACAAGAAAAAATCATGCATGACTTCCATTGAAAGGTTTCCAAGATTTGAAGTACATGTTATATCACCTATGAGCTCACCAATGCAGTCTCTCAAGGGGCTAACTGCTTTGCATATGCAGACACCTCCATTCAAGGGTGCTCTGCAAATTACTTCCCGACACTCAAGGGTGCGTTAGTCAATTGGGAGTGAAATTCTCATTGTTCTGGAATCTCCACATGGAAAGTGAATTCTAGAAGAGTGCATATGTGTCAAAATTCGAATCCACGTGTCCATTCAACACCTTTGAGCTTGGGAACATGTCTTGCCTATTATTAGAAAGTCATTGATTGTGAAACTATGTTCAACTATTCTATAAATGGAGCACAAATCCTAGTGCTTGAAAAGGAAGAAATTTAGTAGAGAAACACTGTTGGAATCTCAATTGAAGGTTCGATTTGAGTGATATGATGCTGGAGCAATGTTCATTGTGATGAGGCTGCAATGATGCTAGAGTTGGTGACATCAAATCAATCACTGGTTGTAACCTCCCCTTCTATCCATTAATAAAGATTGTTGCTTACTTTCCCACATATGTATCTGTATAAGCTTATGCCTTTCATATTATGGATTCTCATATGATATATATGTTTCATGTTTCATTGATTTAACTGATTAACGTGAATAGACATCTATATATTCACTACAAGGAAAAGACCCTCTAGCGGAGGTTATAAAGGAGGTTTTGAGTGTTATAAAATTGGCCAAAATTGTCAAAAAAACATATGCTACCACATCCGTTTCTGGTAACAGAGGTTTTGGCAGAGATTTTAATGGAAATTCAACACAACTAAAAAAAATGGGCGGCTGAAGGTTATTTCGAATTTTTTTTCATCGGTGCTCTTATCAGGTTTTAACGCACTAGTGCGTATCGGTAGATAGCGCACCAGGGCAGTCGAAGGAGAATTCACCAGGCCATTAAGGAAAACAACAGCACCGGGCCTGGTGTTGGTGATAGAATGCACGGGGCCGTTCTAATTGGTCTTGGGATTTGAGCAGTGCCCATAGGTCGTATAAGCGCACTGGTGCGTGTATCTTTATGAGGCATCGGTGTTCTGTATCACAGAAAGTAACTGAGATTTATAATTGGTATCGGTATTCATGCGGTGCACATGGCATCTAAAAATGCACTGGTGCTTATAGATACATAAACGCCCTGGTGCGCAGTATCACACAAATGCACTGATATTTATAACTGGAATCAGTATTAGTGCGGTGCCCATAGAATTACAAACACACCGGTGCGTATAAACACATAAGCGCATCGGTTTTCATTTTGTTTTTTTTAGAAACATCCACCTCTGACAGTCCAATTATTGTGATTTTTTAAAATTCATTATTCATCAAAAGTCGACACATCTTATAACAATATTCATATTAATTACATTTTTATTAATGCATTTGAATGTGCTGTTAGGATTAATTTGTTATAACATATCAGAATTATTGTGGTTTTTTTAAATTCATTATTCATCAAAAGTCAACACATATATATAATCTTATAACAATATTCATATGAATTAAATTTTTATTAGTGAATTTGATAACAACAATGGAGAATGCAATAACGACAATGGAGAACGCAATAGAATAAATTAAAACATATTTTATGATTATATATATATATATATATATAAGACAGTCTTTATCATACAAAATGGGACAATTATTCGTATCCCTTTGTCTTTCAATTGGGACACTATGTCCATTACATTAAACAAAATGTCTGATTTCACAGACATATTTCAAAAAATAAAACACCTTGCTTTGATATCCAAATTACATAGTGATCATCATTCTTCGCTTGAACTACTGTCACTGCTAGAGCTACTTCCATGAATTGGGTTATTTTCAGGAATGTTACATTCACGGCGTTGATTATTTTCTTCTTCTTCACTTTCCATCTACAAACATAAAAATAAATTGAAATGAGTGTATATACATTGGTGAGAATAATAAAAATTCCAATATTAAATAATATACATCAATGTAAATCGAAAAGAGAAATGACATACCATAGAAACAATTGACTCATAAACTATATACATTATTTTAAAACCATGTACCATGACATCTTTCAAAATTTCATCTGTTGGCGCAGTTCCATACTTTGTTTCCTACAAGTTTTATACCCCATAACAAATCATATATTTAATATAAAAGATGTTTTTGTTCTATTAATTATATACGGAGCTAATTAAAACAAGATCGATAGATGCTAACAAATTCCACAATTAAATTTTAATATGCCAACAAATACTCACAACCCATATTTAACCCAATTTCAATCAATTTGTCTGATGATTCTTCTTTGTATGTTAGCACCTGTTTGAAGACATTCAATGATGATTTTTGTAAAACAACTTAAAAAATACAAAAATGAAATCTAGTTAAGTTGTTATAAGGAAGTAAAAATTACTCACAAACTTAGAGATCAACCATTTTCTTCCTTGTCATCCTGTTTTATGTGCTGAATGAATTCCATTTTCTTTTCTTTTCTGCAAGAAAATTCCTGAAAATTAATATTTAATGCTAAATTGTTTATTTATTGTATCTAATGATCGAAAAATTCAATGATTACATATTACATTTGAAGCACGTTGTTGTATTCATTCCACTAGATCCCTCAAACTTTTGTAAAAAAATTTCCCCCTTTCATTAACTTCCAACACCACTCTAGATGAGCCAAGGAGCAATTCATTTTCATTTGCATGTTCTATTTTTTTTCTTTTCTTAGAACAACGTTCCTTTTCTGAGTTGTTGGTCCTTGTAGAACATTAAACAGATGTGAATTAGTAGACTGTTTGACACATGTTATCTAATAGTTTTAAGCATATTATTAATGATAATTAAACAAGAAACTCATATTGGATCCATAGTATTGTTTCATTCACCTGATTCATCTTTTTGCAATTTTTCCAATAAAATTTTATGCTCTTCTGGTCGTAGATCAGAAATAATGATATCGAGCTTCATCATTTTGTGGCTCTGCATGATACACAGTAAACAATACATATTAATTAAAGTTACATATAGTTCAAAAATAATATTTTTTATAAAGAATTTTCAAAGAACTTGCCTTTTTTGCTTTTCTTGATGTGTTAACAGTATTTTTGTTACTTGATATCTTGTCAGTCATTTATTTATCAATCTGAAATTTGTAGCATATCATTCATTAATATATTTATAAATAAATTCTCAACTTTTCAGGTAGAAAATAAATCTCGAGACATTGGTGCGCCTTTCATGAAATCCGCACCACCGTCGGTGCGTGGATATATTAACAACGCACCGCAAAATAGTATAATACACCGTACGGTGTGTTAGGTATTATAAACACACTGCAAAAACAATGTAATAAACCTAACGGTGCGTGGGGTATTATAAACGCACTGCAAAAATGGTGTAATACACCGTACGGTGCTTTCCTAGTTAAAGAGAGCATCGATGCCCTATTTTAGATTTGGCGCACGGATTTAAAAAAATGTTTTCAATTGTTTACAACACAGAACTTGCGCGGTGCGCTGTAATAATACAGAGGACCGGTGTGGTGGCGTACGCAGGGCACATCGATAAATAAAAATTCATTTTTTCAAAAATTCACGCAATGGCCGAATGGATTAGGATATGACTATGCAAGTCGTCCCGTGGGTTGGACATCAATCTAAAATGAAAAACCCTAATTCTGAAATCACAGAAATAGGGAGAATAAAGCGAAAAAACAAAAAAATGAAGGGTTCAGGGTAAAAATGGATAAAACTGTAGGAAAAAATAAAAAAACTACAGAAAAAAGTAAAAAAAAGAATTAAATTTAATCACGAAATGGTTTGAAATTCTATGATAAAGGGCTTGAATCACCAGAGTTTTGGTTTTTGATTGTCTGAATACTTCTGTTCGAACGTATTTCGCCATCCACAATGCCCTGCTGCTCTCTTGCTCCAGGTCTGTCTCCTGCAAAAATCTGACTGAAATTTTTTAGAAAAAATAGTGAAATAATGAAAAGTGTTTAGTATTTAAAGAATTATTTTATCAAATTAGATTTTGGAAAATATTTTTCCGCCCATTTTTCAAATTGCTGCTTTTTTAACTTAAAAGAATAAGAGTTGCTTTTTTTTTTATTTGCGTTTATTCGTTTCCAGTGCACGGAAATGTGACGCACCAGTGCGTTGTATTAATACGACGCACCGGGGCCTGTTAGGATGATAAGCGCACTGGACTATTTAAAGTTTTTTTTTTTTTTTTGGTATGTAAGATCATAATAAAATAATGATAATTATAAAGTACATGAATTTATTTTCATTATTTTCTAAACTTTATATATGTAAGATCATAATAAAATAATGATAACTATAAAGTACATGAATTTATTTTCATTATTTTCTAAACTTTATGTTACAAAAATTCGTATTATTCTAGATTTTTTATTTTACAATTATTTGCAAATTTACAAATTTAAATATTTTAATAAAATCATTTCACATTAATACAATTATAATTTTCACATTAATAGAATTAAAATTTTACATACAATTACATTAATTAAAACTACAATTACAATTAGAATTAAAATTTCAATTACAATTTTACATTAATTTCACATACATAATTACAATTACAATTTTAATTTTACATACAATTACATTTACAATTTTACATATAATTACATTTACAATTACAATTACAATTTTACAAATATTTTATAGACAATTCAATTAAAATTACAGTTACAAATACAATTACATTTACAATTTTACATAGAATTACATTTACAATTACAATTACAATTCTACAAATATTTTACATACAATTCAATTAAAATTACAATTACAAATACAATTATAATTTGTGAAATTTACAAACAATTACAATTACAATTACAATTTTACAATTTTTCATATATACAATTACAATCATTTTAGAATAAATTAAATATTACAATTACAATTAAAATTTTATATTAATAAATATTTTACACACAATTACACTTAAAATTACAATTAGTACAAATACAAATACAAATTTACAATTTTACATAGAATTAAAATTTAAATTACAATTACATTTACGACATAATATTTAATAAATATCATGGTCATTTAATAATATTAAATTAATTAATAAGCATCATCACGATCATGATAACCATCGTACAAACATCATATTCGACTAATAAACACATTCAATTAACATCAAATTAACATTATATATTAACATCATCACAACATAAACATCAAATATACATCTCAATATAATGTCAAATAACTCATGCACCTATCACATATACACATCTATCTGCAAGCTAAACATTAAATGAACATATCTAACATGACTAACAATATGCGCCACATCATGATGATCATCAACATGAAAATTAAGTACAACTACAACATGAACATAAAATACATGGACCATATATATATATATATATATATATATAACTGAATAATGTTAAAAATATACAACTGTAATATAAATGCCATGGATCAGGCACTGGTGGTAGTATAAAAACATCAATAACACTAGTACAAGTGGATGCGGCCTGCTCAGTAAAGTTGGGTGCAGCCTCGATAGTCGATGGTCGACTAGCCTGCTTATGATCATGATGATCACTAGTACTGATGGATGCATCCGCTGGCGGTAGTACAACATGATCAATATGAGGCGCAGTAGTAGTGGAGGCTTACTCAGTCAATAGTACTGCAGCCTCGGCAATCGATGGTCCAGCCTTCTCATGATGATCATGACTAGTATTGATGGATGCTGCAGGCTTTTGACTGGACGTGGCCGATGGTCCAGCCTCATCTCCATGATGACTAGTGTTAGATGCTGCCAGTGGAGCCTCATGTTGATAATTAGGCGCGCCACAAGGTGAACGATCATGAGATGCATCTGAGTTGTTGCTGGCAGACTGTCCATCACATGCCACAGCTCAACTATGCCTATAGCTATAGAAAATCCTCCTTAATCGTGTAACAGCTGTCATAGCTCCTACGACATGCTACATCAGACTGTACATGTCACGCGGCATGCCTCTCCACATCTGTAACAGTCTATCATCACCCTATATCTCTCTGTAATGAGAAGGCCTGATGCCCGCATCTGAAATCAATCCACAGAGTTGACTGCCCAACTCCATCCGGTATCTGGTCTCAGGTCGACCATGCCTAGCAAAAGGTGGTACCGGTGCACCATGAGGCGCAGGATCAACAGGCCTCTCTGCTGCGCCACTGGCCTCATCCTCCGACGCATCAGCCATCTCCTGATCGCAATCATCAAGATCGACACCTGGATCATGTGGTGGATCCGACATCTCATCCCCATCAAAAGATCCAATGTCTGCAAAATATATAAAAGTACACAACAATAATTAGACAATTTCATTAAACAATTTAATAAAAACAAGTTAAAGAACATGTTAGAATAAATATAAATAAAACAGTAATATTACCTCTATCATCTAGCGGCTCATCAAGAGTGAAGAGGATGTTGGGACACACTCACCAATCTAGTCCAGCATAAGGACATGGGACCATAATGAAGGGATGCAGCCCGCCAACACTGGCTAGTAAGTCCAGCGAATCATGTGATATCCTCACTGGAAACATAGTGTATCCCCTCTTGGGCATCATCTGCCCCCACATGAGCATCCGGGCCTCAAACATCAGCCTACGAGGCTGTCGAAAAAAACTGGGTCTCATCTCTAGAAACCTCTTAAAAAATAAACAAAATAGCTCTGAAGCAAAAGGGAAGTTGACCCTCCCTTGTGCATGAACACGACATCTATCTAAGGCCATACAAAGCTATCGCAAAAAAATGGCAGACCACCTGACAAGTCGTGGCTGTTGTACTAAAGAATCAACATAATATAAAAGCGAGCAACTAATGTGTTGCCCGTCACTGGTGTTGTGCGAAATGATCGAAGCTATAATAGAGAGGCACTGCATGTCCTGTCTACCAAAAGCACCTATACGTAACTGACCTCCAGGTACTTGAAACTATAAAGGAGACAGTACATGTGCTCCAATGTATCTCTGGGAGTAAACTAATTGACTCCCTGCTACATAACCGGCTAGCATGTCTGGGAATCAGGGAAAATCCACCCCTCTCCTCGATAGTCCTATAATAAAATAAATTTCCTCCTTAGTGGGTGTGTACCACTGGTCAGGACCAACCTGAAAAGCCTGTCGGTGGGCATTCCACCTGGCGATAACATGTCTCAAAAGCACACTATGGGCCTTTAGGCTGGAAATAGCCTCCTCATAGAACTTGAGGAGTCCTACCTGCATAAGGATCTCCTGGGTATTTGCAGTAATAGGGCGAGGGCATCCATCTCTCTCCCTCTCTCTTGCCTCCCATTGGCGAATCATGTCATATTGTTCTGCTTGTTATTGTTGTTTTTGCTCCTTTTCTCTCTAAATCATTGCCATATTAAATAATTTTATTTTATTAAAACATAAATGTATTTATAAATATACATATATAATTTTTTTTGAAAAAAAAAACAAACATACAAGTCGGTGCTCCATAAAAATAGTCACACATCGGTGCCGGTGCATCCTAATATTTTAGTGCATCGTCTCCAGGGCCCCTAATGAAATAGACCGCACCGGATTCAATGCAGATGTCTATTTTTCAAGCACCGTGGACTGTATATAATTCAGAATAGCGGTGCACTGACTAAAATATATGCCCTGGCGCGTATAGTCGTGTTAGCGCACCGACTTCATGACAATGACATAGTTGACGGTGCGGTCTTTTACCCGGCCGCACCATTGACCCTCTCGGAATGAAAAATGCGGTGCATTGACATAAATTGGGGCGGCAAATGAAGTCTGTTAGACTCCTATACCAATAGGTGTCATTTTTCATGATTGTCTTGATTAAAATATGGAATATGTTCAAACCTTTTTCTTGAGAAAAGGTGTTCCATATTCTTGAAAAACCAAAAAATCAAAAAATTTAAAAAATGTAAAGAGGGTATACCCTAAAAGAAAAATCAAAGGGTAAGAAAAAACAAATTGGTCAAGAAAATGAAAGAAATGAACCCCAAGCAAAAAATAGACCAAGGAAAGTGTGCAAGTCCAAATGCCACTACTATTTCATTTTTGTAATAAAGCAATTGTGTGCAGCTTGTCAAACTTTTGCCACAATTTATGAAGAGTCAAACTGTTTAAACTTGACTCATTCATTTTCAATTTCATGTTGTAGAATAGAGAATAAATATCTAGCCAAACAGTTTAATCTTGGCAGATAAGTAGATAGGTAGAGTTAATAAAAGGTGCTCAACAGTTTAATCTGAGCCCTTGGATGTAATAAGGGTAGAATTAGATAGATTTGCCTTGTAAAAGAAAAGAAGGTTGATAAGGGTTTTCCAGTCTAAGTGCACCCTAATAAAGAAGAGAAAATGGTAGTGTCAAGTAGATAGGGTAGGTAGATGGTGTTGCAAAGTTTTATGTGATGAATGATGGTACTAAATATGTTTAATCTTTTACCTTCATCACAAGTACTGAAGCAGAAAATACACTGGAAAATTCACAGAAAGAAAATTCAAAATCATTAACTTCCCACATCACTTTCTCCCTAAGATTTTTACTAATTTCCCCAAAGTGCTAAGGTATTTGGAGATTAAAGGGGCTCAAGGCATTTCCTTGACTTTTGGAGCGACCGGACCCTCGGCCTAATGATCAAAAAGACCTAAGTACTTGAAGTTATTTATCATTATAATCATTCACCTTTAATCTTTTCCTAAGTAAAATCCAATTTTACTTAGGAAAATCATGCCATATTTCATAAAATCCCCTCAAAATTACTTGCTATTCTATGTTTAAGTGTTGAAATTTAGATGATGTGATTTACTTCAAAAATCTTCACTTTCTTAGTTATAGTTAAGTATTTTGAGTTTACCTTGTCCTTTGTCATATTAACCTCTAATTTACTTATTAAATCCCTAGTGGAAAGACCTTATCCTATAGTACATAGCTCCTTTTTACATAAATACCCCAAAAACCCCTCTTATTATGAGTTTTGGCCAAAGTTATGTAATCCCCCTTTGTTAAATAAAAAGCCCCCAATAAAAACCCTTTGGCTAAAAATACCCATATAAGTTATTTCCCTACCGCTATGGTTAATAAATAACATTTATTTATTATCATATAATAAGAAATATTGAAAAGGTTTAAACATATAGTTTTATATGTTTGAAAGAAAAAATAAACAAAACCGAAGTTTTTAATTTAAACTAAAACTTCAAAAATTCCCCAAACCCCCGTGACCCATTCCCTTAGCCTTTGGATTTCCGCCCGACACTTTAACCATGGTTAAACCCTTAGCCCTCCCGCAACCGTGAATAAACTTTGGGATTAATTAATCACTTGGATTAATTAATAACCAATCCCTCCACCAATCAAATGTCCCCCGGGATATTTAATTAAGAGAATTATGTTTTAAAACCCCATCGGGCCTGCACATTAAAACCCCACCAGTTCCACATTATATCATCCGTCCAATCATCCGTCTGAAGATCTACGGCTCACAAACATTCCGCTGCCCATCCTCCGTCCGAGATTTAACGCACAAAATCAAAGTGGTTTCGAAACAGTGCCCTGGCCAGGTGTTAATCGCTGAATGGAATCGCTACCATTTCACCAAATACCGCCAACTCCCGAAAGCGGTGCGGAATTTACCGCTTACCGCCCGGCCCCGGTGACGTGCCTCCCGTACATGCTGACGTCATTTGTTAAAAACCCCACCACCCCGTTTGACTTTGCCAATAAAACAAAATTTCGCGTCGTTTTCATTATTTCATTCGCAGGGAACGACCACACCTCCATGCACAGAAATTCGAATATTCACTGCTGAAGTCCGTCAACCTTTGTATCATCGAAGAAAATTGTAGTCAAGCTTCCCAGAAGCTCATCCACCATAACCAGTACCTATTCAAATCATTGTTCAAACACCCTAGTGTTTCTCTCACTTGATTGCACAGTAAAACACTTTGTAACCCAGCTGCGCCACCTGAAACCTCTGTTAACCAATTCGAGCATGGTTTACCTCCCAAAAATCATTCTAGATTCACTCCACAGACCTATCAAAATCAAATGAAACATTTTTGACCTCCCATGCAAACCAATTCTTTCTTAACAGTTTGTTTTGTTTTACAGGTGATCAGAAGACCGCATCCTTGGATAAATAGTCTTAATACTAGTCATAAGACTTGTTTACTCCAAGAGTGTTGTCAAATCTATTCAAACAGAGATGGAAGATAAAACATACAGTTGAAAGACAAGGAAAGGAAACAGGATATTAAATGATTTACTATTGAAACAGACAGTAAAAACCTAAACTACACATTGAAGGTAAAAGGACATAGTAAAGAACAGTTAAAGAGTATCAGTGGTTAAAGTGTGTCAGGTAAAAGTCAGAGTGAAAGTTAAAATGAAGTTACAGAGCAGTCAAAGGTAAAACAGTAAAAATAATTACAGAGGCAGTAAAATGGTAAAAAGAGATGAAAATAATTTCACCAACATTGAATTTTGTCTAAAGTGCAAGTAAAACAGTCAAAAGAGCAAGAAATTAAAAAGATGAAAAAACATAACAAGAAGGAACATTTTTGCAGAAATTGCATATTTTAGTCATAGTTTTGCAGAAACTATTGTGATCAATCCAAGATGAATTTTACAAAACGGAAGGAGGTTTATGTTCTTAAGAGGACCATCTACAAAAACCTCTCTCACTTTTCTAACCGACATTATGGTTTTGGAAATATTAAACAATGTTGGAAAGCACTTTTTGCAGAAAATTCCTGTTATGTCATCATTTTGCAGAGAATATTGTGGCCAATCAGAAATATATATTACAAAACTGAAGGATTTTTTTGTTCCTAAGAGACCCATCTACAAAAACCTATCTCACTTTTTTCACAGTGATTTCAAAATGAGAGATACATGCACATATTTACAGGTTATTTTTCATACTCTATAAAACTCTGTTTTACACATATTTTTGCAGAGCCTTTTGTGCACAGCTGGAGAGGAATTTTAGGAAAGTGAAAGAGGTTTATCTCACCAACATATTAATATACAATAACCTCTTTCATGTTTTACATATCTATTACGGATTGATAAATACAAAGATATCATTGGACCCCAAGTTTGCAGAATTGTTGGAGCAGAATGCACAAAGAAAGGAAGCAGTTAGTGACTTGGATGCCTCATCATCAACTAAGAGTTGGATCAAACTCGAATTCTCCTCTTTGTCATCACCTATCCATCAAAAATAGTGCCAAATAGATGCATTAGTTTGAGTGTCCTTTACTTAAGTTCTATTTATGTAAAATAGTTGGAGAGATTTGTGAACCAATTTTGATATTTTTTCAAGATATTTTAGTTTAGAATTTGTATAAATACTTCACTCTTGGAAGTATTTTGGGTGGATTCTACTACTTCGCTGTGACATTGATGTTTTTGGAATAAAAGCGTTTTGGAGAAATTTATTTGTGGCTTACTGGATGACAATTTGAAGCTCAGGACTTTTTGCAGGATTCATGTGTCTGACTACAGTTCAATAAGTCTTTCTATCCTATGTCTTAAGTTTTATATTTGTTTATAATATCATTGTGTCCATTTATGAATACTTGACATAAAAGAATAACTCAGAATTTACTTAATTGTACTCTGAGTTCAGTTGTGATTATTCTAAATGTTTTCCTCTAAATTAGTTATAAGCAACGAATTCTTAATTGCTCTTGCTTCGCTAATTCAAACATTTTGGTTACTATAGTAAATAATACTTCACTGCTATTTATTTGTAATCATCTCATTTCTTTCTTTTGAACATGGTGAAAGATTCTTAACTGCCTTTCATCCCTTCAAACCCATTCCATCCACTTTAAATTTTAAGGATTGTTCTCTGTTTGGCTATCTTGCCCTGCAAAGCCATCTTGTGTGTAGAATATAAATCCAGTAAAGCCATCCTTTGACTCCATAGCCCAATGGACTGAAAATTTTCAACCTTGCCCTTAGTCGTTGCACCCACCATTTTCAAACAAACCTTGGATCTATAACTAGCCTAAAACCTTCTAAGAACAAAGATAAATTATAAAGAGAGAGTTTCTCTCTGGATGCATTTTGGCTAGATTCCGCATCCGAAGGTTGGTTTGTGGTTACCTCAGTATACTTTCCTTTTCCACAACTTCAAGGAAAACCTCGAGTGATAACATAGTGGCAACCATACCGGGGACCTGAATCATTTTTTATTGTCATTATTGTTTGCTTATAAGCTACGTACAGTAGTCTCAAGATCACCAGTAGCTTTTGAAATGCTTTTGCTCGGCAATTGCATAGTAAATAAATGTTGTTTCCGCCCATCTCCTGATTTAGCTTATATACCGAACCTTAGTTTCAAAAAAATGTTTAATCGTACCTTCTAGTTTAATCAATTTCGAGAAAATTTTAACTCAAAATCTTAAATTTCTTAAAGAAATCATAGAAGTTGTTTTGAAAATTTATAAAAAAACAAAATAATCATAAAATACTCAAAATTTGGTTTCCTTAAGAACTAACTTTTTCTTCAGAATTGTTTTACAGGTTTAGATCTGATCTATGATGGTGGACAGGGATCAGACACACAAAGGTTAAAATCATCCACCCAGCGACTCCAAAATCAATTTCACTACTAAGACTCCACTGGAGGAATGAACCTGAAAGAACAATACGAAAAGATCAGGCTTTTAACTTGGATTGTTATCCAAGACATTATGTTCTTTCTAAATTGATATATTTTTCCAATGTATATTGTATTTTAGAGAAGATCTTAGAGTAGTTTTTAATTTATCTCTTTTGAAAATTGTAAATATAAAATCTCCATGCACATTTGAGCATCATTCTTCTGATTCTTTTGATATCATTTTCCAATCAAGACACTGTTGATCAGAGATCCAGAGCTTCAAGTTTCAGAGAAAATCCACAACCAAATAATCCATATTCCAAGGCATTAATAGTGATACTGGATGACAGGGTTTGTGGAAAATCTTTCATTTGATGAAATTTTAAATGAATTCAGGGATGAGTTATCAAAACTTCAGTTTGATGAGGATTTTCTAAGAGATTTCTTTCTTCTTTTTAAATCAAGAAAATGTTCTCCTCAAGTTAAAAAATGGCTTCTTGATAAAATTTCTGAAAATTATGAAAATGAAATCAAACTTTTGCATTCTCAAATTCAGTCATATAATTTCCGAAATCCTAAAGAATTCTTTGAAAATCTTCCTTCGCCAAAGCAAGAGGAAATTGTACTATATTTTGACTTTCATATTGAAGATGATTATTCTTTCAAACACAAGACTGAAGAAATAAGTTTATGGTCTAATATTCATAATTCAATTGAACAATTAATCATTGAAGGCCTAGAAGTAAATAACATACATCATGCTTTTATTGATCCTATATCAGATTATATGGAGAATCTTTTGAGCCCAAATATGCAAACATGCTTTCTCTATAAGGATCAAATGCATCAAAAGTGGCCTTTACACATCATATCATTTATTATAAAGGCACATGATCATAACATACTTCCAATTTTGATCACAAGCAATCAAGTTATCCATTTATTTTTACAGCTACTTGATTGGCTTCATTGGCATTTTTGTATTACCTAATTCAATAAGGTTTTTAGTAGATTAGAGTAGGTAAATGAGTGCTAATAAGCTCATAATTTTGAGCATTTTTTTCAGTTTTCAATATTCAGCTAGCTTTTCATTAAGTTGGTTTGAAAATTTTTGTGTGTTTTCTTAGTTTCAGATCAGATTTCAGGTTGCAGAAAAAGAACTATAGTCAATTCAAGATTTTCAGCCACAGCAAATGCATGTTTGAGATTGGACCAATGCAGAAAATTTCCAACTGGGAAACACAGTTTGGATTGGATAGTGACTTGTTGGAGTTGAAGCCCGAAGTGAAGGCCCTAAGCTTCAGAAGTTTTACTATCATATATACAATAAAGCTACTAGAAAAAGGAGATTACATGTTCAGACTGAAGACATTTTTAAGGCATCTGACCTGCTGTTCTTGACTTTTCACAAGGAAAAGCCATCCCCAAGTGGAGCCAGTGTTAGAATCCTATACCAATAGGTGTCATTTTTCATGATTGTCTTGATTAAACTATGGAATATGTTCAAACCTTTTTCTTGAGCAAAGGTGTTCCATATTCTTGAAAAACCAAAAAATCAAATAATTTAAAAAATGTAAAGAGGGTATACCCTAAAAGAAAAATCAAAGGGTAAGAAAATAAATTGGTCAAGAAAATGAAAGAAATGAACCCCAAGCAAAAAATAGACCAAGGAAAGTGTGCAAATCCAAATGCCACTACTATTTCATTTTTGTAATAAAGCAATTATGTGCAGCTTGTCAAACTTTTGCCACAATTTATGAAGAGTCAAACTGTTTAAACTTGACTCATTCATGTTTCAATTTCATGTTGTAGAATAGAGAATAAATATCTGACCAAATAGTTTAATCTTGGCAGATAAGTAGATAGGTAGAGTTAATAAAAGGTGCTCAACAGTTTAATCTGAGCCCTTGGATGTAATAAGGGTAGAATTAGATAGATTGGCCATGTAAAAAGAAAAAGGTTGATAAGGGTTTTCAAGTCCAAATGCACCCTAATAAAGAAGAGAAAATGGTAGTGTCAAGTAGATAGGGTAGGTAGATGGTGTTGCAAAGTTTTATGTGATGAATGATGGTGTTAAATATGTTTAATCTCTTACTTTCATCACAAGTACTGAAGCAAGAAATGCACTGGAAAACTCAAAGAAAGCAAAGTCAAAATCATTAACTTCCCACATCACTTTTTCCCTAAGAATTTTACTAATTCCCCAAAGTACTAAGGTATTTTGAGATTAAAAGGGCTCAAGACATTTCCTTGACTTTTGGAGGGACCGGACCCTCGGCCTAATGATCAAAAACACCTAAGTACTTGAAGTTATTTATCATTATAATCATTCACCTTTAATCTTTTCCGAAGTAAAATCCAATTTTACTTAGGAAAATCATGCCATATTTCATAAAATCCCCTCAAAATTACTTGCTATTCTATGTTTAAGTGTTGAAATTTAGATGATGTGATTTACTTAAGAAATCTTCACTTTCTTAGTTATAGTTAAGTATTTTGAGTTTACCTTGTCCTTTGTCATATTAACCTCTAATTTACTTATTAAATCCCTAGTGGAAATACCTTATCCTATAGTACATAGCTCCTTTTTACATAAATACCCCAAAAACCCCTCTTATTATGAGTTTTGGCCAAAGTTATGTAATCCCCCTTTGTTAAATAAAAAACCCCCAATAAAAACCCTTTGGCTAAAAATACCCATATAAGTTATTTCCCTACCCCTATGGTTAATAAATAACATTTATTTATTATCATATAATAAGAAATATCGAAAAGGTTTAAACATATAGTTTTATATGTTTGAAAGAAAAAATAAACAAAACCGAAGTTTTTAATTTAAACTAAAACTTCAAAAATTCCCCAAACCCCCGTGACCCATTCCCTTAGCCTTTGGATTTCCGCCCGACACTTTAACCATGGTTAAACCCTTAGCCCTCCCGCAACCTCGAATAAACTTTGGGATTAATTAATCACTTGGATTAATTAATAACCAATCCCTCCACCAATCAAACGTCCCCCGGGATATTTAATTAAGAGAATTATGTTTTAAAACCCCATCGGGCCCGCACATTAAAACCCCACCAGTTCCACATTATATCATTCGTCCAATCATTCGCCTGAAGATTTACGGCTCACAAACATTCCGCTGCCCATCCTCCGTCCGAGATTTAACGCGCGAAATCAAAGTGGTTTCGAAACAGTGCCCTGGCCATGTGTTAATCGCTGAATGGAATTGCTACCATTTCACCAAATACCGCCAACTCCCGAAAGCGGTGCGGAATTTACCGCTTACCGCCTGGCCCCGGTGACGTGCCTCCCATACATGCTGACGTCATTTGTTAAAAACCCTGCCACCCCGTTTGACTTTTCCAATAAAACAAAAGTTCACGTCGTTTTCATTATTTCATTCGCAGGGAATGACCACACCTCCATGCACAGAAATTCGAATATTCACTGCTGAAGTCCGTCAACCTTTGTATCATCGAAGAAAATTGCAGTCAAGCTTCCCAGAAGCTCATCCGCCATAACCGTTACCTATTCAAATCACTGTTCAAACACCCTCGTGTTTCTCTCACTTGATTGCACAGTAAAACCCTTTGTAACCCAGCTACGCCACCTGAAACCTCTGTTAACCAATTCGAGCATGGTTTACCTCCCAAAAATCATTCTAGATTCACTCCACAGACCTCTCAAAATCAAATGAAACATTTTTGACCTCCCATGCAAACCAATTCTTTCTTAACAGTTTTTTTTGTTTTACAGGTGATCAGAAGACCGCATCCTTGGATAAATAGTCTTAATACTAGTCATAAGACTTGTTTACTCCAAGAGTGTTGTCAAATCTATTCAAACAGAGATGGAAGATAAAACATACAGTTGAAAGACAAGCAAAGGAAACAGGATATTAAACGATTTACTATTGAAACAGACAGTAAAAACCTAAACTACACATTGAAGGTAAAAGGACATAGTAAAGAACAGTTAAAGAGTATCAGTGGTTAAAGTGTATCAGGTAAAAGTCAGAGTGAAAGTTAAAATGAAGTTACAGAGCAGTCAAAGGTAAAACAGTAAAATTAATTACAGAGGCTGTAAAATGGTAAAAAGAGATGAAAATAATTTCACCGACATTGAATTTTGTCTAAAGTGAAAGTAAAACAGTCAAAAGAGCAAGAAAGTAAAAAGATGAAAAAACATAACAAGAAGGAACATTTTTGCAGAAATTGCATATTTTAGTCATAGTTTTTCAGAAACTATTGTGATCCATCCAAGATGAATTTTACAAAACTGAAGGAGGTTTATGTTCTTACGAGGGCCATTTACAAAAACCTCTCTCACTTTTCTAACAGCCATTATGGTTTTGGAAATATTAAACAATGTTGGAAAGCACTTTTTGCAGAAAATTCCTGTTAAGTCATCATTTTGCAGAGAATATTGTGGCCAATCAGAAATATATCTTAAAAAACTGAAGGATTTTTTTGTTCCTAAGAGACCCATCTACAAAAGCCTATCTCACTTTTTTCACAGTGATTTCAGAATGAGAGATACATGCACATCTTTACAGGCTATTTTTCATACTCTGTAAAACTCTGTTTTACACATATTTTTGCAGAGCCTTTTGTGCACAGCTGGAGAGGAATTTTAGGAAAGTGAAAGAGGTTTATCTCACCAACATATTAGTCTACAATAACCTTGTTCACTTTTTACATATCTATTACGGATTGAGAAATAAAAAGATATCATTGGACCCCAAGTTTGCAGAATTGTTGGAGCAGAATGCACAAAGAAAGGAAGCAGTTAGTGACTTGGATGCCTCATCATCAACTAAGAATTGGATAAAATTCGAATTCTCCTCTTTGTCATCACCTATCCATCAAAAATAGTGCCAAATAGATGCATTATTTTGAGTGTCCTTTACTTAAGTTCTATTTATGTAAAATAGTTGGAGAGATTTGTGAACCAATTTTGATATTTTTTCAAGATATTTTAGTTTAGAATTTGTATAAATACTTCAATCTTGGAATTATTTTGGGTGGATTCTACTACTTCGCTGTGACATTGATGTTTTTGGAATACAAGCGTTGTGGAGAAATTTATTTGTGGCTTACTGGATGACAATTTGAAGCTCAGGACTTTTTGCAGGATTCATGTGTCGGACTGTAGTTCAATAAGTCTTTCTATCCTATGTCTTAAGTTTTATATCTGTCTATAATATCATTGTGTCCATTTCTGAATACTTGACATAAAAGAATAACTCAGAATTTACTTAATTGTACTCTGAGTTCATTTTTTATTATTCTAAATGTTTTCCTCTAAATTAGTTATAAGCAACGAATTCTTAATTGCTCTTGCTTCGCTAATTCAAACATTTTGGTTACTATAGTAAAGAATACTTCACTACTATTTATTTGTAATCATCTCATTTCTTTCTTTTGAACATGGTGAAATATTCTTAACTGCCTTTCATCCCTTCAAACCCATTCCATCCACTTTAAATTTTAAGGATTGTTCTCTGTTTGGCTATCTTGCCCTGCAAAGCCATCTTGTGTGTAGAATATAAATCCAGTAAAGCCATCCTTTGACTCCATAGCCCAATGGCCTGAAAATATTCAACCTTGCCCTTAGTTGGCGAATTCCACCATTTTCAAACAAACTCTTGGATCTATAACTAGCCTAAAACCTTCTAAGAACAAAGATAAATTATAAAGAGAGAGCCCTCTCTGGATGCAGATTGGCTAGATTATGCATCCGAAGGTTGGTTTGTGGTTACCTCGGGTATACTTTCCTTTTCCACAACTTCAAGGAAAACCTGAGTGATAACAAAGTCAACGCACTGCACTGTGATTGTCAAGGTCAACGGTGTGCCTAGATAAACGAGCGCACCACATTTTTTCTTTTTTCTTTCTAGTTTAAAATTATTCGGGGCGCCTTCCAGCACCGCCCCGAAAATGGTGCGTTTAACATTAGCACTAGTAGCGGTTCTACCTGTAAATTTTACAGGCATCACCGTTATCCGGTGCGAGCCGAATATCTCGAGCGCACCGCGCGACAATTTTTTTTTTCTTTTTTAATGGTTATTTTTAAGTTTATTTCAATTTCTAATTCCCTAAAAGGCTTAATTATAGAAAAACTAGAAAAATACATGTACATTTTGCCGTCGAGGAGGCATATTGGCTGTAAAATTTGGAAAATAAAATTTTCCCACTATTTTTCAAAATGCAAGCTGGAGATTGGTGGCCAATGCAGAGCAGTTGTGCGTGAAATGGGTGCAATGAGAGCACCGATGTCAGGGTGGCTCAGAAATAAGGAAATACCACTGGGGCTTGAGAGCTATGGAGCACTAAGGAAAGTGAATAATGAAGGTTTTTTGGCCGTATTTTTTTTTATTAACCCTGTTTCGGTGCGCGGGGTTTTATAAGCGCACCAGTGCAACTAAATAAAACCACACCGGGCGGTATCAATTTTGGCGCATTGTTTATAACACGCCAGGAAATTTCCATAACCACACACCAGGATGTTTCAGTTTCGGCACAAAAATTTGATGATGCACCGGGGCGGCATAATGGTAAAGCACCGATGTGTAATAGTTGCAAAGAACTGGTTTTTTGGCCTTAATTTTTTTTTTATATATAACGCTATTCCAATGCGTGCGGTTTCTGGCACACCGGTGCTCTTAGAGAAGAACGGACCAGCTCGTTTCTATTTTGGCACAGTGTTTTATGATGCAGTATTGACGCCCCAGTGCGTTACAGTAATTGGACGCCCAGGCGGTGTGTGTACCTCGCGCACGCTGTCCGATGTGCCAATGTTCGGTGCACACCGATGCGTTCTATGGTATCGTGCGCACCGGTAATTGATAGCCCAGGAGCATTGGAAAACTAAAAAAATCCAGGTTTTTTGTCGTAAATATTTTTTTAATTTAACCCTTTACCGGTGCACGTTGTTTATAGGTGCACCAGTACTTTTTTCTACAAACGCACCAGTCAGTTTGTGTTTTGGCACATTTTTTATGATGCACTGGTGCAGTTTCTGTCTACCGCACCAGGTGGTTTCGATGTTTGAATTATGTTTTATAATGCACCGTCACAGACAAGTTGTGAGGCACCGGTGCTCTATTATATTATGACGCACCGAGCGGGTGTGTATGAAGTGCACAGTGTCCGATGTGCCAATGAGTTTGGCCACACCGGTGCTTTATTTTTTTGAGAGCATCGGGGCGAGTTTTAACGATAAGATCTCCAATAGGAAAACATCCGCAAAACCTTCTGCCCGCCAACCTCCTCTAGTAACCTTCGTTAGAAATAGATGTATGGGGTATTTTTCTTTGTGGTTCCTCAAAAACATTCGCTAGAGGGTCTTTTCCTTGAAGTGATTGCAATCTCTGCTACACCCAACACACTATTGGTCAAGACACAGTGCTTTGCATAGCACTGTCTCCCACTCAGGGGTGCTTTGCAACACACTGTCTCCCCTTAGAGACTGTGTTGCCCCCTAATCCAACCAAATTCCCTTTGAATTTGTCATTGCCATTGTTTTCAGCTTTTTTTTTGTTGTGTTTTCAACTGTCTGATGCCTCATAGAGACTAGTGACTTTACCTAAATCTTCCTCCTTTGAAAAGAAAGTTTGCTCAATGTCTCTTTAAAGTGTTTGTCTTTATCATTGACAAATCAATTTCAAATTATTTTTATTTCTGCATTAGATCCATTTTCTTTTGTAAAGGAAATTGTCGTTAAATTATTCGTTTCCTATAGCAGAAATTGTAATTCCATTCTTCATTTTTCCTAAAAGAGAAATTTGTGTTCAATTCATCATTTCTCAAAGAAAAAATCATTTTTTTTTATTGATTTGATGCAATTAGTTTCCTTTTTGCATTCACATTAAGGGGACTGAAAAGAAAAACCTGCATTTTCATATAGTGGATTATGTGTTTTGCATAGGAACAAATTAGGAAAGTTGCATATTAGTTTGTGCTCTTTGTTGTTTTCTCTAAAAATAGTTGCTCTTTCCCTCTAGTAGCTAGGATTTTCATTAAAGAAAATAAAATTCAAAAGTTTGCTTATCATTTTAGTTTACATTTTAGGAATTTCCATCACATCATCGCGGTGAACCTTGAAACTTAAAATTTACATCAATTTACCTAACAAAGCATTGGAACCATAACGATAACATTTAGAAGGTCTAGGCTAGAGACGTGTTCCGACGTCATAAAACATAGCATATGTCATTAATTTTCTGTGATACATTCTGAGTGTGATACCTCGCTCCACGTACGTAAGTATATCGTAGCTCATCCATGTACTTTCAGGTATAATGGGCTGTTTTACAATACAAAAAGTATAAAGGGGTGCTCTCATTGTGCGGTTTCGCATCAGACAACGCTAATACGGACTTGGGCCTCCACGTACCTTCGGATATATTTGGGAGGACAAATTTAGGTTTCTATCCATCCATAGTGAACCGAGTCGGCCGCCTTATAAATTTTGATACACCAAACACAGCATTCGGGGAGATTTCCTGCCTGTACTTCTTGGTTCGCCAAGAGGTATTTTGCAGTTAATAGTTTCTTATTAAATATTTTTGCCCAACATTACCCTTTTATTTTTTTTATTTATTTTTTTTCATAAAATAAATCAGTCATCATGGAAGAAGAATATCCTTTTCCCAGTCATTCGCGTAGACTTGCATTGAAACCACCTTTACCACCAGAAGTCACTTCTGGTCAGCGAAGGCAACACCGTTCTACCGAAACCAGTACCATCAGTACCTCTGGTGAAGCATCATCTTCCCATATACCAAAGTTGGCACAAGTTGTTTCTACACATCCTAGTTCATCTATTGTTGTCGAGACGGAGTCCTCACAGCTACCCGTGGTCACAATTCATCCAATCAGTAAGACCATACCTCCTGAACCGGACGTTGTTTAATTGGAAGTTGATCCAGATCCTATCTCTTTTTTTCCAGAACATTTGCATCCCGAAGTCGAAGGACTAGAAGTTGTTCCTGTATCGGTCACCCACAATCTATTGTAGCCAATAAGTCTCCCATAATGTACAGTCAACCTCCTGAAATATACTTTGGGCCTGACGATGAAATCCTTCCACCTGGTTTAATTTCAATTGAATAAATCCCACAAGACGAGACACCTTTAACTCCAACCCATTTTGGGGAGGATATTTACCTATACGATTCTTTTCCTCAATCACCATCCTCTTCTTTTGTTGATCCTATTCCTATTCAAGTTCCTGTTGATTCAAAGGGTATACATTTGGTCAAGTAACCATGCCTAAATCAACATATTTGGTCGGACCATTTGTTCTGATTGCGTCAGCACCTACTCTCCCTACCCCATCGATGTTCACAACTTCAACAGAGTCATATTTTCATGGTGGCCCTTTGGTCCCTTCAGGTTATAAATCTTTATCTGGAATTTTCTCTGATGCATCTTCAAACCCATGGACTTCACCAATGTCATTGTCTGGTATTTTAACTGGTAAACCTATAGTGAGTACTGAACGTCTTGATTCTTTATACACATCCTCAAGGAAATATCAAGTTGGTATTTCTGGGTCTATTCCATCCAGTACCATATCAACTGGACTCCCTACATTTGGAGAATAATATTTTCCATCTTATTATCCTCCTCATGCTGGGGGGAAACCTTTGGTCACCCACTTTGACAGTACTCCGTCGTTTTTTGGTCAACCTAATGTCGAAATTAATGTTTGTCAATGGCAACCCACTCTTCCTATCCAACCACAAACGGTTGTACACTCGTATCAACCACTTCAACCTGTTGCTCCCACATCAATTCCACTTGTTAATACATCTTTATCCCTGTTACAGAATCAAACTGTTGTACAACAATTGTTTCAGGCGGGTCCTTCAACTCAATACCCTCAAGTATTGGGCCCATAGACTCCAACTCCTCTGGCTAATTTACAACAACAACTTTTACCTGGAATAATTTATTCACAAGCTGGATTACCATACTATGGGATGTCACAGCCACAACCAGGTTATACATATCCTCAACTGAATCCAAGCTATCATAATATGGGTTATAACATTGGTGGACAGACCCCTTGGCAGCCTCAAGCGCAAATGCCTCAACCTTCATTTCAGCAAGTATCATATCCAGGTTTTGGTCAACAGAATCCTCAAGCGTTTTCCTATCAAAACAACCCTATATGGGTTACCAGTAGAAAATTCCTTATGCTGGTGCTCAAAGGCCTGTTGCCCAAGAAATTCCATCATACCTTGGCTATGTTCAACCTGACCTTAATCGACAGTTTCCCTTTGTGGCAACTTTAGAGTTACTAGATTTAAATTAGCTCAACAATGACCCAATCAACTATGCTCCTTGGTGGCTAGTGATACCCCATACACTACCCTAAGATATTCCTAAGTTCAATGGAAACCCTAGGGAAGACCCGTTGACTCATGTTATGATTTATCATTTATGGTGTTCATCAAATTCCCTGAATGATGACTCTGTTCGGCTATGTCTTTTCCAGCGTACGCTCACTAGTTCGGCTGAAAAATGGTACATTGAGTTACCTAGAGCTTATTTTGATAATTTCACTGCCCTAGCTACTATCTTCTTAACTCACTTCCAGTTACCCATATGATATGAAACTGGAACAGAACTCTTGACTAATTTAAATAGACTAATGTTACTCACATTTATGATCATATTCATGAGTGACATTGTCGTCGTAGAATGGTTAAGACATTTGTTTATGATTATCTCCTTATTGAGTGGTTCATTAAGTACTTGTTACCATTTATAACTGATGATGTGGCTAAGGGTGGTGTGGCCACTGAAGAGTAGGTCATTGCTTGTGCCCAATATTTAGACTTGATTTATACTCAGTTTGGCATGCTCTACAAAAAAAATCCTAATGCACCACGATCTAATTTTACTATCCCTCCTCAATTAAAGGACTCTCATGCTGAAGACAGTATGATTGGTACTACAAGCACACATCATACTACTGCATATGATCCTGCACCTTCTTCTGAAATCAATGTCATGTCATTTGACAAAGGCAAAAGTGACAAGCAACCCAGAAGTAAGAAAAAAGGTAAATCAAAGAAAATGAAAACTTCTAACCCGCAGGAAATATCATCTGATCAATCCTCTGGAAATAGGAAACCTCATTATCCATGTATAATCTGTAATGAGGAACACTTTGTTTGGGATTTTCCTCACCATGCTAAAGTCTCAAAAATGGTTAAGACTTCACATGCATCAGCTGTTTTGATAGATCTGTTTCCGAATCTGGACACAAATTTGGTTGCTACAGATCCAACTTCTAGTTCCCAAGTGCTTATGCTATCTATCACAAAGCCATCAACAGATATTTTGGTGTCAACGCGTAATAAATATTACGATAGTCAGGTTACTAATCAACCTACTACCACGACCACGAATCCTTCTACAGAATCGGTACCACCTACTGCTATTCCTGAATTGAAAATCAAGCCACTGAAGGGACTCATTCATAAATCGACATATAATCCTCGAGAAAGAGATGCTCAAAATTATAATATAGTTGAAGATTTGGCTCAATCCCCTTCAGCTATGTCAGCTCTTGAGGTATTGCAAAATTGTCCCTCCTAGAAACAGGCTTTATTGTCGGCTATTGGTGGTTCATCTTGTCCTGATGATGAACCACACTAGCTGGTTCGAAACGCGTCAGCAAAAATTTTCTTACATGTGATTTTCACCGAAAATGTTTATACACAATTTATGGATCACAGAAGCCAAATTCCTAATAATTATTCTAATCTCATAGTCTTTAATCATATGGGCTATGTGCCGCAACTACCAACAGAATTGGCATTCTCCATACAAGTAAATTTTCTCAATCACCTTGTTCATCGTACTATTATTGATGAGGGAGCATCTATCTGCATTATGTCTCTAAACTTTTGGAATTCACTTGGCTCGCCACACCTATCTCAATCATCAACGACGTTGAAGGCTTTTGACGAATGTACATATAAGCCTTGCGGTATTATCAATAGCCTACATGTTGAGCTAGGGGGAAAAGTAGTAAATTTTGATGTAGAGGTTGTTGACGGACCCCTTGACTATAATATTCTACTCGGAAGGCCATGGGTATATGCTATGATTGCAATTTTTTATACATATTTTAGAATAGTCACATTTCCACATAAAGGTGCTATCACAATCATAAATCATCTATCCTTTTTTGCCTCTGCTTCACAGGTAACTGGAATTTTTTCATTCATTCACACAGCCCAACTTGCACTTCAAAACATTGGAGTAAGACTCTTAAAGGATTCCACTCTCATGGGAACCTTTTCATTACCGCCGCCTACGACATCGGCAAAAATTGAAAGTATAGAAACCTGCTACATGATCTCTTGCACTCCATCTGGCTTAAGGAAGAGTACAGGTGATTCTAAAATTGTTAAGTTGGATGATTTTTTACCGCCCAACCCTATTGAGATGGCATAGAAATCAATCTATCTAGCTTGGGCGGTGAATCCGAAATCAATGTCGTCGGTTGTTTGGGTTGATCGTTCCTTAGATTTTAGTACTCCATCTTATCCTTTTTCCTCAACTTTCTTGACAGATGAGAATATTTTGGAAACCATGATGTCAGAAGAAGAACCATGGGAATATTATCATCATCGTTCTCATCTTCCTGATTATGAAGAAAATAATATTGGTGAACTATATCACCCATCGATCAAAATTTTGTTTTCAAATTCTTTACCTATTAATGCAATCGATTCTTAGCGAAATTTGTCAAATATTGAAGAAACAATTTCTATCGATATTTGACCAAACCTGGCGTTGTAGAAAATATTCATGTCGGCTTATCTTGTTCTCCATCGAAACTCAAAACATATCGCTCTCTTTTTCGTGAATTTCGTGATGTATTTGCTTGGTCTTACAAGGAAATGCCAGGCATAGATACTAGTATCGTTGAACTCACTATTAATATTTATCCTAATGTCAAACTGGTGTGTCAATGCCTTCATCGTGTTCATCCAAAGAAGTTTGATGCCATTAAAGCAGAATTTGAGAAACTTTTGTGTGCTGGTTTCATTTAACTTGTTCTGCTAACTGAGTGGGTTTCCAACATCGTTCCTGTCATGAAAAAACAAGGAACCATCAGAGTGTGCGTCGATTATCAGGATGTCAATCTTGCTTGGCCAAAAGACAACTATCCTACTCCCTTTATCGACCATATTATTAACAATTGTGCTAGATGTGAAATATTTTCGTTCATGGATGGATTTTACGACTACAATCAAATCAATATCGGCCCAGAGGATCAACATAAGAAAACATTCACGTGTCCCTGGGGCACATTTGCTTATAGGAAACTACCGTTTGGTTTAGAGAACACTAGGGCGACTTCTCAGAGAGCAATGGATTATGCTTTCAATGACATCAAGCACATTGTTCAACCCTATCTAGATGATTTACCCATGCATTCACGAAATCAGACTGATCACCCGATGCATTTGAGAGTCATATTCTTTCACTGGCGACACTACAAAATATGCCTCAATCCACATAAATGTGTGTTTTGTTTTGGTTCTAGTCGTTTGATTGGATTCTTCATCTCAAAAGAAGGAATTCAAATCGACCCATTGAAGGTTTAGGCCATTCTTGATTTACCTGCGCCATCAAATTTACTTCAGATACATAAACTTCAAGGAAAGGCTAACTTCCTAAGGAGGTTCATACCCAACTATGCTGAAATGGCTAAAGGACTTACTCGGCTCTTGAAAAAAGGGGTTCCCTTCCATTGGGACCAAGTTGCACAAGCTTCTTTTGATGTTGTCAAGGATACTCTTGTATGGGGGTCATTAATGTATCCCCCCAATTATCAGAGTGATTATTTATTATATATCATCGCGGATAATACAACCATTGATATGGTATTGGTCCAAGTAGAAAATGGGATAGACCATCCGAACTATTATTTGAGTCGTAATCTCAATGATACGGAAGTGAAATATTCGTACATAGAAAATATTTCATTGGCAGTTGTTCAAGCTATCCAAATTTTTCGCCACTATATCCTATTCTGAAAGACCATTGTCATTTTGGATTAAAACTCCATGACTTATATCTTATCACATCGATTGCTGGGGGGAAAATATTCAAAATGGATTTTCATTTTGCAGAAATTTGATTTGGAATTCATAAAATCCAAGTCAAAGAAGTCTTTAGTTTTGGTTGAGCTTCTTTGTGACCTTCCCTCTGATAGTACTGCTACTACATCGGAACCATCTATTCTAGACGATTCTCTGTTTTCGATTGGAGCATTTATCATTTATCTCCAGACCCATACTTTTTGGCCCGATACCTCTTGCTCTGACCAGTGACGTATTCGATACCAAGCCAAATATTATCTGATCATCGGCGATACACTTTATCATCGTGGTGTCGATACAATTTTAAGAAGATGCCTCACTCATGAGAAAGCCGAAAAGGTTTTAAATGATTGTCATGTTGGGGCTTGTGGTGGAAATTTGTCTAGACACACTACCACGTAGAAGATACTCCGCGCCAGTTACTTTTGGCCTACTGTATTTCGTGATTTCATTCTCGCGGTCAGAAGTTGTCATACGTGACAGATATTTGATCGTAAAATCCGCAAACCACCAATGCCAATGCATCATGTTGTCTCTATGGGACCATTTTCGAAATGAGATATTGAATTCATGACCTATGACCCTCGTTCGTCCGGGGGGAATGGTTATATTATTGTCACAGTAGACTACTTTATGAAATGGGCTGAAGCGATGCTTACATTCAACAACACAGGACACACAGCTGCATTATTTTTCTTTAATCATGTTATTGCACAGTTTGTGGTCCCACAAGCTATAGTTACAAATCATGGGAAGCATTTTCGCAACCACATGATGACTGAATTGACTACCAAGTTAGGATTGTCACATAATAACTCTACTCCTTATTATCCACAATAAAATGGACAAGTTGAATCTATCAACAATATTCTTAAACGTATGCTTTAACGAATGATAGGAGTTCGTAAAATAAACTAGCATTTGATCCTGTACTCGGCCTTGTGGGCATATTGAACCTCAGTGAGAAATGCAACCGGATTTACCCCCTTTCAATTGGTGTATGGTCTAGAAGATATCTTGCCAATCCAATGTGAAATACCGTTGTTAAAACTCGCAATCAAGTTGTTACTTGACGCCTTAGAAGAATAAGCACATATTTTTAACCTCATCCATCTTGATGAAACACGTCATGAAGCCCAATTGGCCAATGAAGCGCATAAGAGACGTATAAAGGCGCAATATGACAAAAATGTCCAGCCTCGCATTTTCTTAGAGGGCAACTTGGTCCCTATTTATGATCAAGAAGATGATGTAATAGGTACAGGGAAATTTGAGCCATTATGGCATGGCCCCTATATTTTCAAAAGAGTTCTTGCTAAGGGTGCCTATGAGTTGGTGGATTACGATGGAATTCTATTGGCACAGCCTAGAAATGGATTGTATCTGAAAAATTTCTATGCTTAATCATAAACATAGTAATTTTTTGTATTACATTGTATATATATGTTGTTGATTTGCATTCACTGTCATAGTTTGTTTTTTAGAGTTTTCTTGATGTTAGTAATTCTCTTTAAATTTCGTTGCAGATGTCTGAATCTTTGGAACCATTTGTTGGATATGTTGAAGGTGCTAGTCGTAGTATGCAGAATCTATCCTCTGCAGCGTGGGCCATTTTCGCTCCAAACGGCGAGTTAGTGAGTTTTCAAGGGATTTGTATCGGTAGATCGACAAACAATATCGTTGAGTATAGCACATTGATCGAACTTCTCTCTGATGTCATTTCATTTGGTATTAACCACATCATCATAAGGTTAGACTCACAACTTATGGTATTACAACTTACTAGTGTTTATACTGTTATAAATCCAACACTACATCGTTTGTTCCTAAGAGTTTGACTTTTGGAAAGACACTTTGATTTTATTCAATATCAACACATGTCCATAAATTTGAACACATTGACTAATTCTTTGGCTAATCAAATTTTAGACAGACATTTTCAACACATGTAAAGAAACATTCACATAATTGAATAGGATTGTGCAATAAACATAGTAAAATACTGAAATCAAATAAATAGATATTTATAGGTTTTACAAAAATTGTGCCCAAGACACATTAGTCATCTGACCTCAAAATGTATGCAAAAATGTCAAAAGTAAACTAGTGACACTCATGGTAACATGCTATCATGTAGCTATCCTACACAGTAACCACATCTAGTGGTTAGGAATGCCTATAATGTGGCGTTGCAGTCGCATGGGTAACTCTTTGATCCGACAATCTGGAATCCCGAAGGTCAACCCCTCTATGTACTTCCGAAGCTCAGATAGAGTCTTAGCCATGTCTAGATCCTGAAGGACTGCTCTCCTGACAACCCTCTTTGTTGGCTCATCCGCTCCATGCTCTCGTTCTTCCACCAGTTGAACTCGACCAAAATATTCATTACATTAAAACTTTAGTTTAGTCTTGGGAAAACATCAAAATAAAAAAACATTGTATAAACCTTAGAAAAATAAAAAACACGGTCAAAACATTCTTACCTATTGCACCCCATTGAGCGCCTTCTGGTAAAGCTAAGTCTAGATCTCCTCGGAAATCGACACATGCGTATGCATACTCATTGATGGCGACAACCTGTTGCCTGAACCAGGCGAAGAACGCAGTCGAGAACATAATGGATGATTGGCCTGTATGCCTAGCCATTAGTTCTACCCATCTTTGCATCCTTAGATCTCTAGGGTTAGACACACCCAGTGTCACATGCTGACGCTGCATCAGTGGAATCTTCTCTAAGGCAAATTAAATGAGGATTGAACCATAACTAAAGTTTTTCTTCCTTCCTCCCTTTGCCTTGTTCAGTTTTACTTTTATCTGAGAAAGTACAACTTCAGACCAGTTGAAGATTGTTGGCTCCATGCACTCTAGCGCATATGGCATATATGATCTATTCACTACATGTAAATTAATGGTGTCGGTAAGTTTTGCGATCGTTAAAAGAATGGTTCTCAAAGGTAAATCTCGAACGTCACGAATTTTTATTTCCCCATCCTTGCTTGGCTCTGCCCCTAGATAGAAATATTGCAAAACATAATCTCTCACAATCTCTCCTCCGAGATCAGACCCTTAGATGGAAATAGGCAAGCCTCTCCTCGACAAGCCTATAAGAAATTATACATCCTCCATTGTAATAGGACCTACTTTGTTCCTAGTGTGAAATGCCTCGATAGGTGGATCCCATGCTTGAACTAAGAACTCCAAGAGTTCTATTTGTTGCCTCATCCCTGACAAGCAGAAGTACTTTAACAACCCATAATATCTTAGGGCTCTTATGGCACTTGGATCATTTAGGGCAACCATATTTTGTTTTTCATGCTCTCTTTCTCTCCAATTAATCATCATTCTAGTCCGATGGAATCCTGAAACATAACCATAAGACTCATTCGACTCCTTTTAATGCAAAAAATTAGACAAATTTTGGGCACAGTGCAAGAATAAAAAATGGGAATTGCGCCCAACGCAGTCTTGACTAAGGGACAGTGCATTGCATATGCACCTAGGCTTCAATTTAGGTGCTCCACAATGCAGTTTTCGATGCTCAAGGGTGCATTTCCCTCTTTGGAAAAATAATTTACCCTAAGGGGCCCAAATCCCTAAAAATTTGAAATAAAAGGAAATGAATCGACTACTGAAAGAAAGAGAGGGTTCATGGCACCAACCTATATCAAATGACGATGAAAACCGTCCACAAAAACGATCACAATCAACGGCTGAAGTTCAGGGGCTAAAACAGGTTCAGAGCTCCAAAATGCAAATGGCAACTTTCAAATGGTAAAAATGAATAGTAAAACTCCTTCTATTAGTCATTTGATTATTTTCAAATCATATTTATTGTTGACTATGGTTTTATTCTATTTTTATCATGAAACAGGTATTTTTAATCCATTTGATGTTGTTCTTAACAGGTTTTACAACTAATGAACAGATTAGTCGTGCAAATTTATTTCAAGAATGATTTGACAACAAAGCATACTTTTATCTTTATTTTTAGAGCTTTGTTAAAAATGAAAAAGGACTTGAAGCGCACTTTTATCTCTTTTTCGAGCTACGATAACAACGAAAAAGGAACCCTGGAGTCTTCTTTTAGCTCTTTTAAGACTCTGATAATGTGAAAATATTTCCGAGCACTTGTCTTTTCGAGCTCGTAAAAGTAAATGAATTGATATCTACTCAGTATAAGTTTCACCCTTTTCCGGACTGAGATAGATTATTTACGAAAAAGGAATGCCTTAGTCGAACATGGCTAGGAGGTTCTCTCAGATATTATTTTACACTTTTTCGGATCTGAGCGACAACTTTACGAAAAAGTACTTATGGAGTTTTCTTTCGTCCTCTTTTTCAAACTCTCTAAATATGAAAAAGGATCGGGGTGTCACTGTTGTTAGGCTCATTAAAACATAAAATAGCGACGGCCTTGTCAATCATGGCAAGAATCGAGTTTCATTCATCGCTAGACTCGTTAAATTATTAAATAGTGATACATTATTCGCCCGAAGGGTTGAATTATAGATCAAGCATATGTTATCCTCCTCAAGAATGTTAAAAAATAAAGAGGTACTGGTCGACAAATGACCGGGGAAAATTTGGGAAAGTGAACAAAATTTTTTATGGTAGTAGGTCGCTTTTGAATATGACACTTCACTCCATCTTCGTGATTGTTTGGGTTGAGTAATCTTCTTGATAGTTCATTCATACATGTAGTTCATCATACCTCCACTTCGGTTTTGGTTCAATGCTGCCAACTCATCTTAGTGTCACTGATATGTTCAAGAGAAGTCATCTAGTGAATACTCATCCTTCTACAATACTCATAAACCTTCATTCTCATAACAGTCATCCCTGAACATTTCTATATCAAGTCATACCTTTGTCTCTGAAATCAGTAACTCTTGTTTCGCAATAAACTGACTTCCCGTCGACGATAAGTCATTATCCAGGAAGTTCACTTAGAAACATCATCTTCCAGTACCATGAGGCTTGTTACAATATTGACAAGATCCTCGTTTCCAGACTTTTGACAGAAATATTTTGTTTGACATTCAACATCAAATCATATATTCACACCTTACGAAATGTACTGCAGTACCTTGAGGGCCATTGACATCAATAGTGGTTCTCCTGCGTTTGTTAACAGCTCACATCATTGGCTAGTAATCAAACGATGTCTTACCATGTTCGACTACAAATCATATATTCACATGGCTAGAATTGTACCCGAATGAACGAGTGAATGAGATAAGAAGACCCTAGATCTAGTTTCAGCCATCCGGGCTGCGATTTCAAGATTTTTGTACACTTCATCTGTACAGTGACCTTACATACAGATCGTCATGCAAACATGGGCCTATATTTGTAGGAATGTTTGTATTGGGCAACATTCCAATGTAGACGACTATTGCACTATGTATATGTTATTAGATAGTTTATGTGATGAGCATGGGAATGTATTCCCTCAGCAATTCGTGATCAAGAGGATATATCATGATGTAATGTATTGTAAGATTGAAGCAGGTTACCACTCCGCTTCAGCTCCATCCCATCACAGTGCAAAGCATCTCATTCAAAAAATATTGTTATTATTATTTTGACTTCATGCTTTAGGGGGCAATTGTTATAGGTCAATTTGGGCACCATTCCTAATGACCTGGTTAAACTGGAACATCATCACCAAAACCAATGAATAGGGTTTATCATCCCCTATCATTTTAGTTGCTACATGTCCTAAGACAAAGAACAAGAACAAATCATCCATGACTTCCATTGCAAGGTTTCCAAGATTTGAAGTACATATTATATTACCTATGAGTTCACCAACGCAGTCTCTCAAGGGGCTAACTGCTTTGCATATGCAGGCACCTCCATTCAAGGGTGCTCTGCAAAGCACTTCCCAACACTCAAGGATGCGTTGGTCAATTGGGATCGAAATTCTCATTGTTCCGGAATCTCCACATGGCCAGTGCCTTGTAGAAGAGTGCATATGTGTAAAACTTCAAATCCATGTGTCCATTCAACACCTTTGAGCCTGGGAACATGTATTTCCTATTATTAGAAAGTCATTGATTGTGAAACTACCTTCAACTGTTCTATAAATTGAGCACAGATCCTAGTGCTTGAAAAGGAAGAAATTTAGTAGAGAAATGTTGTTGGAATATCAATTGAAGGTTTGATTTGAGTGATATGTTGCTAGAGAGATGTTCATTGTGATGAGGTTGGGATGATGCTGGAGTTGGTGACATCAAATCTATCACTAGTTGTAACCTCCCCTTCTATCCATTAATAAATATTGCTGCTTACTTTCATAAGCTTTTGTCTTTCATATTATGGATTTTCATCTGATGTATATGTTTCATGTTTCATTGATTTAACTGATTGACGTGAATAGCCATCTGTATATTGCAATCTCTTTGTTGTTTAGTGTTCATTCTTGTAGGAAATATTTTGGCGATCTAGCTTGGATTTGAAGCTACAACAAGAGCGACAAAAGGAGAACAGGAAGCACTTGGACTCCAAGTAAGTTTCTTAATCTATTCTGTGTGTTTATTTACTGTTAGGAAAAGTAGCTACAAAGTCTTTAATCTGTTGTTCTAAATGCGTACCACATTTAGGGAATGTGTTTTATCCGTAATCCAGAATTATGCATAACATGTAACTAGGCGTGTGTATCTTTGTATGTTGATTGGTGTTCAGATCTTATGTGTTATTTAGCTCATATATGCAAATGGATATATGCATTATTGAGTAGAGATTCCAGTCTACAAAGAGATATGTTTGAGTAGAGATTCCAGTCTACAAAGATATGAATACCTCTTTTGAACTTGAATTTCTAAACTTTTAAAAAGAAACACATATTCTTAATCATTAAACAAAATAAAAATTAATTTTCTTTTCATAAATATATTTTATGAAAATAATAAAAAAAACATTTGCTTTGAATAAAAATATAAAATTAAATTATTAAAATTATTTATTAAATTCAATTATTAAAATTAATTTTAAATAAAACAGATAAAATAATATGTAAATAACATTATTATTATATATATAATACAATAAGTCTCACACAAGGACAATATATATATATATATATATATATATATATAAATTCGAATAAAAATAAATAGATATGGTAAACAAAAATAAAATTTATAATACAATAAGTCACAAACAAATAAGGACTAAATATATATAGATATAGATATAAATATAAATTCGAATAAAAACGAATAGATACAGTAAACTAAAATAAAATAAATGAATAGAAAAAACGCGGATACGTAAAATTGCCAACTGTAATTGTATAGAGAGGAGCATATTTATATTTGGTTATTTTTATTATGAATTAAAATAAGAAATTTATAAATATCAAAATAATTTGTAAAGATTTTAACTACGTTTATAAAAGTCAAATAAAGACCATAAAAGTTTAATATATATGTGACTACAATATGATAACGATTTTATTTATTATTTATTAATTTGTTTGACAGTACGGATATAGTAAAAATAAATATAACATTAAATTTCAAAAGATATGAACTTAGAGACAAAAGTTGCATCAAATCCAACTCTTCGATTGCACCAGTGGTCTAGTGGTAGAATAGTACCCTGCCACGGTACAGACCGGGGTTCGATTCCCGGCTGGTGCATGGGCATGGTCTTTGGCTTTTCCGGTTGACGGAAAATGAGAATAGCATGCCTTTTTGTTTTTCCCGTTGACGGAAATGCTGAAAGATTTTATTCGACGAACTAAAACTGATTGTACAATTTTATTTCACAGCATTAACTGAGAAATGCAGTCGATGTATTATAGTGGTGAGTATTCCCGCCTGTCATGCGGGTGAACCGGGTTAGATCCCCGGCAACGGCGAATGCTAAGAATATTGGCATGTTAAAATGTCCATCAATCATCAGCTCTTATGCTGGTTTCTTCATTTTGGCGTGTGGGTAAATAAGCCATATATGCATTTGTATCCTTTCTTTTGGTCGGCTCTTGATCATAGAATTGGAAGCTCTTCCTCACTTAGTCATTCATCAAAACTTCAAATATTAAAATACACTTAGTCATTCATCAAAGAATTGGAAGCTCTTCCTCACTTAGTCATTCATCAAAACTTCAAATATTACAATACACTTAGTCATTCATCAAAACTTCAAATATTACAATAAAATTAATAAATTATAGAATTGCGAGTTCTTCCCCACTTAGCCATTCATCAACTTCAAATATTATAACAAAAATAATAATAAAATAAATTAAATTTATGTTTCTATTTTACAATAGAGATAGTTGAAAGTCATCAAAGAAATATAAAACAAAACTTAAAAAAGAGAGATAGAGAACAATATCTATGTATAATTTTGATGATGATAATGATGATGATGATGGTTAACGTCCACTAAGACCAATTTTTGGTCTATCGGACCTAAAGAAAATAGTTATTTAGTTTGATTTAAGATTTTATTCCTATGCTCGAAAAGTTTGGAGAGAAGCCCCCCGAGCTCACTATAATTTTGACATCTTAAAAGGCTAGGAAGGTCAGTATTGCAACAAAGATTATGGAATTGAGCTCTAATGTGGTTGTACGCGGGGCACTCTAAGAGGAAGTGATTTTCATCCTCGATGTTCATATTCTCACAGAGATGGCAGATCCTTTTCATCCATGGTGTTTTAGGAACTGTCCAATGACCTGTTTCACTATGGAGCTCATGAGATTCCATTCTAATCTTGGCTATATTATTTTTCTTCTTTGAGCTAGTTAAAAGAGAGAGATACTTTTGATCTTCTAGGGTGGGGTTGATGACCTCCTTATAATATCTTAATTTTATTTTAGCTGTTAGATCTTTCTCACACCACATTTTTTCTTTGAACTTAGAAGTAACAATTTTTTTAATGTTATTAATGTTTTGCAATGCAACATTCTTGTCGATCTCCCAATGGTTTAACCAGACCCTAGTGTTTTTATACCAACCTCGTTTAAGCCTTAGGTGGTTTTGGCTGGAATTTATAGCTAGCTTAGGAATTTTATGGTCTCCTATGCTATTGAGCTTGTGCTTGTACAACAGAAGCCTAGTCATAGCTAGGCTCTCGATAGGGGAAAGACCCACTTCTATAAGGAGAATAGGATAGGGTGTATTACTTTTAATTTTGAGGTTATACGTTATAAAACGCTTCTGTATTTGCTCAATCTTTCTCCAGGATTCTCTAGAGATGTTGCAACCCAAACCTCACATCCATATAAGATAACAAGAGTGATTAAAGTTTCAAAGAGGAACTTCTTTCTATCCCACATTACGAGGTTTGTTGTTTTACAATTATTTTCAACACCAAAATAAGCTTTCCGCCCCCCGTTTAATCCTTTTCTGAATGCTATAGTTCCAGTTGAGCTTGTGATGAATATCAATTCCTAGGTACTTGTAAGAAGACACTTCCTCCAAGTTACTATTGTCATACATAAAATTAGCGTAAGTGTCCTTCTTGGATTTGATAATAATAAGTTTTGTTTTGTCAGTGTTAACAGACATACCTATGGTAGAGCAGAAATCCTTAAGAAGTCTAAGTTTCTTATCAAGATCAGATGGGCACCGTGCAAGAAGAACAATGTCGTCAGCATAGAGAAGAAGGATGATGACTATCCCAGCTACGATCGTACCAGCACATCCTTCTTCCTCTAAACAACCTTCTAGCTTGTCGATGTAAATGCCAAATAGGGTAGGGGAGAGGGGGCAACCTTGTTTAACTCCGATATTACACTTTATATCTTTCAACCACCCCTCATTGCTCTTTAACTTGGCAATTACATTCTTGTATAATCTTATAGCGGCCGCTCTTAGCTCGAAAGGAACATTTAGCTCTTCTAATCTATTCCATAGGTTGTTTCTAGGAACCGTATCGAAAGCCTTTCTAAAGTCCACAAAGCAATAGAAGAGATTGGATTTATCATTGCAGTATTCCTCCACAATGATCCTAAGTGTAACAAGGTGGTCCATTGTTGAGTGTTGCCTTCTAAAACCCACTTGGCCTTTAGCCCGCTTACCTTCACTTTCAAGCCAAATGCTCAACTTCTTTTCCAAAATAATACCATGTAACTTGGCCAAGAAAGGGTTGATCATAATTGTCTGATAATTAGAGGGGTTATTTGTATCCCCACTTTTAAAAATAGGGATGATGAGGCTCTGAGTCCAAGGTTTAGGGAACCCTTTCTTGACCGCTTGGTCGAAAAGCTTGTGGATGTGGGGGATGAGGACAGGACCTCCAATTTTTAAGATTTCAGCCTGGTAACCTTCAATGTCTTTAGCTTTCCCATTTTCCAGGCGTTTAACCCCAAAATCAGTGTCTTCTAATGAGAAAACTTCTTTCGTTATGAGCAGGGTTTCAAAGTTATCCCTGGCATTTGGAGATTCATAAAGCTTTTTAAGATAGGAATTCTAGTCTTGTAAAGAAATTTTATTATTATCTTTAGTTTTCCTAGTTAGAATCTGCCTCCAGAATTTCTTAGGAGCCACCTTAGAGAGGTGTAAGAGATTCTCTTGGCTTTTACGAATATATTGCCTTTTTTTCCTTTTAGTTAGGACTTTGTAGATTTTTATCTTGTCAATTTTGAGAGATTCATCAACAACTTCCTTTATTGCTCTCCTCGCACTTTTACAATCTTTGTCATACCATGGGTTGGTTTTGCTATTTCTTTTATTACTTGAGACTTCAAGTGAGAACTTGTTAATAGAATATGAGAGGGTTGCAGTAAAATTATGATAGAGGTCATCTATGTTGTCTATACTATATAAAGGAAGCAAATTAGGTTTTAATTAATTTAGGAAGAGATCATTTTTATTTCTATCAAAGATTAAGTTCTTTTGACTATAATGATTATCTTCAATGGGATCTATATGCATGACAAAATTGAGAGTTATGAGTAAAGGCCTATGATCAGAGTCAGGCTCGTGGTCGTTTAAGATGTCAAAATTTAGTATTTCGTTGTATAAAGGGAGATCGGAAATAACATATTCTACCATGATGCTGCCAAGCTCATGGATGCAAGTCATCTGGCTAGAATTGGGCCACTTCTTTAGACCGTTGCAAATTATGAGATCTTGAGCACTACAGAGCTTGACTAGCTCCGACCTAAACAAATTATCCCCGAGGTATTCAGAGCTCCTTTTGTACAAGCTAGCCAGAGTAAGTTCTTCGTCTAACCAAAGAGGATTGGGGTTGGAATGATTGCTTAGAAGAATAGCTTGGTTGCTTGAAGTTTGAGCATTAAATTCACCGATTAAAAGGATATTACCTTCATTCCTTAGGTTATAAATATCATTCTCTAAACCATTGTTAGGACTATTTTTATCTAGATTATTTTTCTTATAGAAGTTAGAATTGATGGAGGGGAAATAATAGATTGCTATGTATGTCTTTTTATCATTGATGTCAGTAATCTCAATCCAACTATATTGGTTGTACGGGTCGTTTTTATAAATCTTAGCATGGGGGGAGATGTTCTTCTTAATGTAGCAAGCTATGCCCCCAATGCCTCTACGGGAGGATCACTTGTTCCAGGTAGACCATAGTGCAAATCCATCTATGTTAGGGACCTTAGATTCTTCATGCTCCCAAGTTTCAACAAGCAATATAATATCAACATCATTTGAGATCCAACTTAGCTTTGGGCCTTTGTTCCGTGGAAAGCCCCAACAATTCCAAGAAATAATTCGGAGCATGTTGAATTGCTATTTATTACTATCTTTTTGGTTTCTATCTCGAATAACGACTTTTCCATTTCTGATTATTTCCCATTTTCCTTCCTTCCTAGCTTCTTTTACCTTTTGAACCTCCTTTCTTAGTTCTGCTTGATCTTCTGGAATGAGATCATCATTTATAAATATTTTTGTTCCTTTTAGACTTGAGGTTTTACTAAGTATGTCATACTTATGGTCAGCAGAGCTCACCTTTATTCGGATCAGTCTTCCTTTATTCTCAGTTAATTTCCCTAACCTTGTTGCTTTTGTGAGACACGTGGTTTCAATTTGTAATCTATTATGTAATTCTGTCTGGGCTATGGCTAAATTATCCTCGTCTACCTCCTCTTTCAAACCGAAAATTATAAGGTTCAAGGCCCTTTTGTTACGCTCATGGTCTAATAAGATCATTTTTTTCATTTCATCTTTAATTGGTTTGATATCTAATTTACCTACCCCACTATTTAGGGTGAGACTGTTGTTAAATTTTTCTTCTAGTTCTTTAATCATGTCCTTCATTTTAAGACTCTCTATATTATCAACATCTCCTTGCTGGGATGTTTGGTTCGTATCTTGGTTTTGTTTTTCTATGACCTGCAACCTAGTCTCCATTACCTCCATCTTATTCTCCAATAGTTTTATTTTATTTTATATTTGTTTTTGGATCTTGTCTTCAAGAGATGCGAATTTGTTTTCTAGCATGGCCTCTAATTGGGTTTGTAGCTTGACTTATCTTTCTTCTCTACGTTTCTCTAAAGAATCTATATACTCATAAAGGCTTTGTAGAATAACTATGTTAGGTCTACCTTTGGTAATCTTTGGTAGCTGTGGTGAATTATTCATACTTGAGAATATATGAGCAGATATGTATTAGAAAAAGATAAGGAACGTATGCACCTAAATATCAGCAAACCGGACAACATACCTCAACTGCCCAGGTCCGAAAATTTATCGAGAAAAAATCACCGCAGACCCAAGTATTAATCGATAAAATTCACCGCGGAATTTCACAGCAGACCCAAGTATTAATCGAGAAAATTTTCACCGCAGACCCAAGTATTAATTGAGAAAATTCACCGCAAAAATTTCACCACAGAATTTCACTGCAACCCAAGTATTAATCGAGAATTTTCACCGCAGACCCAAGTATTAATCGAGAAAATTCACCACAGAAATTTCACCACAGAATTTCACCGCAACCCAAGTATTAATCGAGAATTTTCACTGCAGACCCAAGTATTATTACACGGATAAAAAAACATTATAACATGTAAATTTATGTTTTCATTTCACAATGGAGATAGTTGAAAGTCACCAAAGAAATATAACAAGACTTAAAATAGAGAGATGGAGAACAATATCCATGTATAATTTTCTAAGGAATACACAAATATTATAATGAATAATAAAAAATGGAAGAAAAATTTTGTTCATATTATGGGGAGATTTTAAATCTATAAAAAAAAATTAAAAAAAAAGAATAAATATGTAAAGAGTTTAAAACCATTGAAGAAGCATTGAAAAAGAAGAGGAATCATGTTTAAATATTATAAAATATTAAACATAATAATACTGCAAAAAATGAATTGAGACTCGCCATAAAAGAACAAGATCAAACAAGAGGTTTAAACTAGTGTTTATCCATCTTAATTCCAAATATTTCATGCATTCAGAGGCATCCTATCCCCGAGGTGCAAAACTTTGCTCAAGATTTCTAAATCTAAAAAATGTTTTCATCTTGAGGGACTTGATCCCTTTCATCACATGACAGATGTGGAGTTAAGATGGAGATACACATGTTGCATGTGTGTGTCAAACTCCATGATAAGGTGACAAGGAATTACAAAACTCCCTCGTACTAAAAAGATCACCATTGAAATGTTTTGACCATGAAATTGTTTACTTTCCACACACACACACTCTAAAGGAATTATACATGTCTTTCATCATAAGATGTAGAAAGCACCTATCTCATAAATAAGAATGTTTTACTTCCATTTGTTATAGGTACACACATAAAATCAATATAAAATGATTTTACATAAGGTGGACAATGAAATATTTTATTTATGGTTGATGTTGAAATATTTAATGTTATTAATGTTTTTTTTTTTTAACTAATATATATCAATTATGTACTAAGCATGGGAGAAATTACATGTCTTCCTCATATTGGTTGTATAAAGAGCTTTTTGGTGCAATAAATACATGTATGTATATAAATTTTTTTATTTTTTGGGTACGTCCGAACGACAAAACATTACAACAAGAATAACGACAAAGAAAACAAGGTTATATTTGTGTCTTACATTGGAGAGACTTTCATATGTAAAAAATATATAATTTAGAAATTGTATTGAAGCCAATATTAAATCAATGTTTGGGAGATTAGATATTTCTCTAAGGAAGGAAAAAAGAGAGAGAGAGAGAGAGAGAATTTAAAACTAAATTTGTACGAAGGATGGCCTAGCCATTACAAGGGTGTCAAAATAAATAGAAGATAAATGTATTAAAACTAATATGTACTCAATGAGAGAGAGAGAGAGAGAGAGAGAGATATTTGTTTATATCCGGAAAAAAAAATTAAAATTAAAAAATAAAAAATAAAAAATAAAAACAAAAATAAAAATAAATATTCAAGAAGTTATCTTTTCTATCTGAAAAATCGAAATTTAAATTTGCACATAGGGATCAACCAGCTACTAAGATGGCATTAAAATAAATAGCATAGAAAATGTATTAAATTCAATATTTATTCTATGTTGTAGAGATAGAGTTATACCTTTACCTAAAACAAATATAAAATTAAATACGCATGAAATAGTTAGTCAACTATTGTAGGGTATTAAAACAACTATGTAGCTCAAGGAGGTCAATTCAATGAAAAAGGAGAAGATGTTTGAACCTAATCTTAATCCAATTGAGCTTGACCCTCATGTCCTTGCATTGTTGGGACCTAAATAGGGTGGAGGGGAATGGGGTTCAATCCTGCATAGGTCATTGGGCAATCCATTCCACCTTTGGCATGCTAGGGATGCTTCTTCCCTAGGGAATTTGATTGCGTCTTCAAAATGGGAAATTGACTTTCTCTTATTTTCCTCCAAAATAGGGATGACCTCTAGGTTATAAGTGAGAATCAAATGATTATTGATGTGTTTTTCAGGCATGATGGCCCTACTGAAATCAGTAAGTGGTTGTTCACTTCTTCCTCTTTGTACTTTTACACTTCAACTACCCTTGCCTCTTCATTGTGTATCCAAGAGCACAAGTCTTAGATGGACTTCCCTTGCATATTGCTTGGGAGATCATTTATAGGGGTGAGATAATGCAAATTTGTGAAGGTAAAATTCATTAGGTTGGACCCTTTCATCCTTGTTACTTTCCTAACAGATGTCTATAAGTTCCCTAGGGGTATCTTCCCTACAAGGAATTTATTTTTCCAACTTGCAAATTTGGAATGTGTATCATTTCTCCTTGAGGAACACAGTATAGATCCTAGTTGGTTTCTATTTTTACACATCTCTTTTATAAATTCTACCATCTCATTGATAGAGACCTCTAAAACATCAACTCTTTTAGTTTTTTTGACTAGCTCTTTCTTTATTTTATCTATCACTCCCTTCAAGATTTTGATTTCATCTTATAGCTACCTTTTGTTATCCATATTCAGCATCTTCATGATCTAAAACTTCTCATGTATATTGGTTATGTTGTTGCAAGTGAAATATGTTATGCTTCACTAGCTTACCTATCACCTGTCATTCTTGCATCTAAGTCTTTTCATGTATATTTTTCTCTTATTTATAAATGTTGGAATGAAAATAAACTTTTAGTTATATCTATACTTTGTCATTGCATATAAAACTTGTAGGAAACAAAGTGTAGAGTGGAGACACCAAAATCTATGTTGATAGATATGTTGAGGCATGGCTTAAAAAAATTTGTTATTTTATATGAAGCACTCATTGTTATGTTATGTTTATTGATTTAGACAATTATGTATATTGTACTATAAATGTTGGTATACCCATTACACTTTATCTCTATGTTTGTATATTGAGCATGAAGAGGCAAAACAAAAGCAACCTAATCAAAAAAATATGCAAATAACCTTATTACAATATCCACTGCAAGTGATGAAGAAAAGAAGCATGCAAGCTCCTCAGGCAATGAATAACAATCAATGTAATTGATGTCAAAAGTTCTATATTTTAGAATGTTTACCTATATAAATTAAAAATTTTGTTTAATGTGTACATATTGTCCTAATTAGTATGATGATAGGTTACCAATATTTGTAACAATTATTTATTGGCATTTGTTTATCGGGGGTGTGTATGTTTTCCTTATTCTTATTTAATATAATGGGATTATTATTTTATTTTAATTGATTTAAGAGCATGAGAGTGGATTTGTTTGTTTGAGATACTTCTAAGCTCATATGCATATGGAGGGAGTTGGTTTCCTGTAACCTCCTAAAATGTCAGATAATAAGCTTAATAAATATGGTGTATTTTGTTTTAACATATAGTTAAAGGTGTTAGTATAAGAATGGGAGTAGATTGGATTTCTTAAATTGAGAAGATCTCAACAAGATCTTAATATTACTTGTGGAAATGGTTATAAACATTGTAATACTCAAGAGTGACTCTAATAAGAATACCTAAGATATTTTATGATTTCAATTCTCCATGGTTTACATCTATGTGTTACTCGGTCATGAATCTGATTTACATCATTTGGTATTAGAGTGATGATAAAAATTTATTTCACGGTCTAGGTTTCTAACACAGAAGCACGAACCATGTGTACATAATACTGTAGTGAAAGCATTGCTAGAATTAAAATATTAATGTTGCTAGAATTAAATGTTATATTTTGGAGGTTGCAGAAGTAAGATTCCAATCTGTGAGGTGAGTTCCTAGGAGTTGTAAGGGTGAAATTTATATGTTGATAAGTGATTTTATACCAATCAGATTCTTTCTAGTGTTTTGCAACATTATTTGTGATTTAACAACCTTTAAATTTTGTAGTCAAAGTTGTTAGAAGGTTTGAGAATTAAAAATTTCCATAATTACTCAAAACCGGGCTATACAAACCTTACATTATTTTTGGTTCAAAGATCCATGGTTCATAAGATTTCCAAATTGATCATTGCAAGCGAAAATGTTTGTAGAGAAAAATTGAAGTTAGTCGCAGTACTAAATCTGTTGAAGTTTGCAACAAGAAATAGTGAAATTGGCATCCGGAAACAACATCCTTGATCCTAGTGAAAATTAAGCACCTACACTAGGTGGGGCCCACACAGGTTATTTTTAGGTGTATGTCTATTTTTAGAATATTGAGAAAATTCTATTTATAGTGGGGGTCTATTTATAGATGGTTGAGCAAATTATATTTATGGATGGGCGTCTATTTTTGGAACGCATGTGCGAAGTCAGTTCATGGATTGCATGTTTAAAAATAGAATGCATGTCGGTTATTATTATCTCTTAATAATAAGAGGACAATAAATATTAATCGATTCTCATGTTGCACTTGAAATCAGTTAACTGAAGTGCCAAACCAGTTAGCTGAAGGAATTTCGGTTCAAAGGATGGTTGGTGGGACATGCAAGTGGACTTGAGTTGTAAGAGAGCACGGGGGCGTCACTCACAAACCAATATTATATCACGTGCGTTCATATTGGGGTAGAAAAAATCAAAAAATAAAAAAACATTATATTGCCTTTATAAATAGAGGGGAGGGGGTTTTTTATTTATTATATAAAATATTTATATTTTGAGGTATTTATTTTTAATTTTTATGGCCAAGCAGAGTTAGGAAAGTCGTGGAAAGGCGAGAAGGCAAAGACCGCGAGGGGGAAAATGCGATTTTTGGTTCGAATGGTGCATTTGACTATCAGTTGTGACATTAGTAGGTGCACTCATGCAACCACACACACATTGGAGATTCCTATGAGTATTGCTCAGTCAAGGCAGGCTATAATTAATCATTCAGAGGTTCTTGACCATCAGGGATTGTGCAGCGGAGGCGGGCTGTCAAGAGGCAGTAAATTGGTGCATGTGTGAGCCAATTTTTGTATGACAGTGTGAGACAATTAGCTGATGTACTGAGGGCTCTTGTGAGAAGAGTTTTGTATGAGATTGTTTCATGATCCATGATATATACATAATATATGATAGTGGGGTTTTTAGCCGTATGCTTTCCTGGTCAACATCTGTGTTATGTGTGAATGATCTTTCTTCATGTGTTTGCAATTGGCGGTTAAATTTTCGCAAGAATTTTTGTAGAATAAATTTTGTATTTAACAGTGGCATATAATTGTTAGATCAGGAGAATCTATGAAATACATAATTTGTATTAAAATTTCTACAAAATCTTAGGCATGTTTGCAACAACACAAAATCATTTGCACACAGAATGTCGTCGCTGAAACCTGGTGATAGCAGGGCTAGTAGCTTCAAAGTAAAATTCTTGTAAGAAGAAGAAGTTATTTGAAGGAGCAACCAATGCAAATGCGAATTTTGTATCCATGCCAAAGTGTATTTTGTAGCTCATGTAAATTTCATGTTTTGTGTGCCACTCCATTGGTTGCAGATAAAAAGTCAATCAAGGTGGATTCAAGGTTTTTTCTATTTTTTCAAGTGAAGAAATCATACTTGGAGTAGCTATCAAGATTATATAGTTTTTTTTAGGATTGGATTCTGGGATTTATGGGGACCAAACCTCTACACATAACTATTGGACCACCACAGCCTCCTGACTATCTTCTATGATAGAAAGAACAAGAAATGCATTCAGCCAACCAAAGTCACGAATGTAATGTGGAGGTTCATGATGTGGTATTTTAATTATGGACGTGTCATTCATGGGCCTCCTAACTATCTTTTGCAATAGAAAGAACAAGAAATGCATTCAGCCAACAAAATTCAAGAATGTAATGTGGAGGTTCATGATGTGGTATTTTAATTATGGATTTGTCATTCATGGTGTAGCATTTTAATTTTGGAATTGTCATTAACATAGAAATCTCTTTTATGTTAGAGATGTAGTTGGGAGAATTAATAATCACAATGATTTTGGAAATAAATCCTAATAAAATCCAAAAAGTGAGTGGACCAATTATCGAGAAGGTATAAATGAATATTATTTGTAAATATCAAAATATTTCAAAATTCTCAATGGGGAGCTAGGGAATGTCACAATGTGCATTGATCTCAAAGTATTTTGATATTACGTATGCATGAATAATGGGGTTGTTGGAAAGTTCATAGTATTCCTTTGCAAATGTAATATGAATTCATCCATGGGATAAGCCTAAGGAATAATTGAAGTTAAAATCATGGTAATATGTGTCAATGCATGGTGAGTAAGGAATGTTCAAGGTAGAGCTTCTCAAATTTTATGTTTAAAGTTAGTAAGGCTATGTATGAGTATGTAGGAGCCTTATGTTTGGTAAAACAAAGCACATGGTATTAAATCCATGTTAAGCCATTTTTCCAAAGCTAGTGAGTAATGTAGAACCAATAAAGTTAAGAAATAAAGTTGCATGATATAGAGAATGTATATTTGTAGGGAGAATAAATTGGGCACAAATTTAAAGACATGGTACTTGAGTAGCATTGTGGAAACATGGTGAACACATTGAAATCATATTAAGCTACAAGAGATTGTGGAAGTACATGGGTAGTAAAAGGAAGAGTTTAGTGAAAAAAAATCCTACGAATAATGAATTGCACAGAGAGAAAGATATGGCTTAGATAAAGGAGAGATTGAGTATTTTGAGGGAGCTACTACTAAAGAAAGAACTTGAATCATGGTTGGAAGCTTAGAAAATAGTTAAATGGAAAATTATGAATTTGTATGTAAGGAAAGTGATACATAGGTAAAGTATGGGTTAAAATAGAGGAAAAACTCAGTGGAACTACATATAAACAGAGATCCATGAAAAAAGAAGAAGGGGTTCACACTGTTGTGAACTAGAACAGGAAGAAATGATTGGAGAAGATGATGAGAGACTTGATGAAATTCTTATGGAGTGTTGGAAGTATTTATACCAACACAAGGAAGAGATTCTAGAGGCATCAATACAGACTAAGGAGTGTCATGATTTCGAAAATAAGGACTTGTGTGTGTATGAAGGTTATGAAGAATTACCTCATGAAGGAATAAAGGAGGACATAATCAAGAAGATTTCAACACATAGAATAAAAGAGATAACATATCTTGAGGAAGATTTAAAGTTTCTAGAAGAATGGTTAACAAATCCCAAGATTGATGAAAACTACGCAGAATTTGTAGACATAATTCAAGTTAGTTATAAGGAGCATCCAGGAATTTCCAACAACGATGGTGTAGTTAAAGAAGGTGAGGACAAAAGGGAGATTGAAAAAGTTTTGAGATAATGGGAAAGTCAAAGAATGAAGATGAGAATCAGTAGCAGGAATCATTTGACTAAAAGAAAGGAAAATGAAAAGCAAGAAAGCAAAGTATAGGATCCTATAAAAGTGCAGACAACAACAAAGCAACAAAACATCAAAGAAAGTGAACATCAGCAACACGAACTTTTGGATCCAAGTGGAATGATATAAATGCCATGAATTTTTTTATATTGTGAGAGTTTGATGCATGAGAATTAGGGTGAATGTGTTTTTTTATAGATATATCTAGGTTCATATACGTATGGAGCGAGTTGGTTGCTCATAGCCTCCTAAAATGTCAGGTAATGAGCTAAATAAATATGATGTATTTATCTTTCGCATATTGTTATGAGTTATAGCACAAGAATAAAAGTAATTTGGATTTCATATCTTTGAAAAGATTTAAAAAAAAATGAATCTTTCTTATATAAAGGTTTGTAAACATTGTAATACTTAAGAGTAATCGGAATAATAATACGTGAGATATCTTACGAAGCCAATTCTTCACGGTTTGCATATGTGTGTTAATCCATTGTGCCTCTCTTTTACATCAGTAATGAACATTAATTGTTACATTATCAATTAAATATATGAATGATTTACGTTATTTCAATGGACACAAATATAAGTAGTTGGTATACCTTTTTAGACGACACAATACATTAAAGCAAAATATATATATATATATATATATATTAATTCAAAAGACATTGTGTCAAAGCTAGCAGGGATACATATTCGATAGTTCAAGGATTATGTTAGGACTATACATAATTCTATAAATTATACTAATTCTTCTAACGACCTTTCACAAAAAGAATTACAAGATTTCTTATCGATGAATCGTTTCACGTATCTACTTAGAATGCAAACGACACAAAAATTCATAAACGGAAATCGTATATGAGCACGACCTTATGCTTCCTGCTCCTTAGGCATGAAAGGACCTTAGTTCCTCTATATCTATATTGTATTTGTTTTAGTGGAGAAAGTCTTCCTCCCCTAGTATTTGCTAAAGGGAAAGTTTATTTGAGGTTAAGGAGAGAGCATCCATGCATTAGCAAATGAATAGACATCTAAGATACTAGATATTATTAGTTTGTTGTTGTTATTGAAGAAGAAGATGCAAGTCATTAGCATTGTGAAAGGCAATGTCTTGCTCAAGTTTAGCTAGCTTGGTAGAACTTATTACTAGACAATTGTTATTAGCTTGATTAATTTCCTTTTTCTTTTAAAGGGCATTTTGAACCCCCTTCATTGCTAGATTCTCCATGTCTAGCTTGCCAAATATCAAAGGAAACCAATCTATCATTGTAGGAGAAATAGAAATACCCACACCATATATAATTATAATTTAAACAATGAATATTTCTTTCAAACTAAAGTTGTAAAGTTTCTAAAGAGTAAAGAGAATTAATATAAATGAAAAATCCATTAAAAATTACTAAAACCATGAAATGGAATTGATAAACTAGAGAATTCCTTGTCAAAGATGTGGATGAATCCCACATAAGGAATTTTTCATGAGATACGATTTGTAGATTAAGCATAGGAAAATACTTGCAACCCCAAAAAACATAGTCCACAAATACCCTTTTTTTTCTAAAATACACTTCCCTTGAAACTAGACACCCAAACAACCAAAGATACATGGCTCTTGAAGCCAAATATTGCAACATCCACACAAATATAACCGATAACTGATAAGTTGAACTAGATGCACCACGAAAAACACATTGTCCCAAATTTCTCATGGGAGCTCATATCGTTGTATTAAAGAACCACGATTGAGTTGGACTAAACCGAGTGAGTTGGGTTCAAGCATGTGAATTGGGATGAAGCAAGTAAGAGGGGTGGGAATACCACATATCTCCATCTATACCATAATACCTACACGTGTTTGAGTGCATTGGATGTTGGTTATACCTAAGTGCTAGAGAGGTGAACTCATTGGTCCAATGGTTTCCTTCGCTATTGAAGTTACTCTTGATATGGAAAAATGAATCTTGGTCAAAATGAATTAGCATTTTTTTTATCTAGAAAAACAATCATGGTCATCATACGGATAAGAAGAGAAGAAAGTTATATATATATATATATATATATATATATATATATATATATATATATATATATATATATATATATATATATATATATATATATATATATATATATTCTTCATTTCTTCACATTCTCACATATTTTCAAAACTCAGAAAAATCTCGCTCTTTAACTTTCTGAACTACAATTAATAATCATGATCATCATACAGATAAGAGTAACAGGAAGTTATATATATATATTCTTCCTTTCTTCATATTCTCACATTTATTTTAAAATTCAAAAAAATCTCTCTCTCTAACTCTCTCAACTACACTAAAATTGTATGGTATAGGCTCTCATATCCAAATTCAACAAACTTAATCTATTTCATTGAATTATCTAACAAATTCTTAAATTGGCTAAATTTATCCCTTAACATAGATATGAAATTACACTCATCATATATTCCCTAACAGTATAGATTCCTTCTAAGGTATATTTAAGAAAAGATTACAAATTAGATAAAATTAAGGAAACCAACTTCCTTTGGTAAATGGGTATTGACCTAAAAAGGTCAAAAAATATTTTGATTGGAAGAGGCTCACGAATAAAAAAAACATGCAATAATCAATAACTAGAAATGAATAGTCTCTCTTTATATGTTGTAAGCTAAGTTGGATGATGATGGATTCTTGTTGACTTGGATGAGTGCTACCTGTTTGAAAGGTATGAAACTCTTAAGGTAAATTCATCCTAATGATCTACATTGAAAAGAGAATAGATTTGAGTATTAGTGATGTTGATACTCTTGTTGACTAGATTGGAAATGAATGTGTTGAATGAGATTGAAACTTGATTTATGATTGTTAATGGAACTATAGTCGATCTAGCCAGAATGCTCATCTATTATGAAAGTGATGATGCAACAATAATAAAACTAGAAATTTCCCCTAAAGGTGAAAAGATACACCGAAATAATTGAACATTCCTATGATGTTATTGTAAAAAGGTTGCAACAAAAGAAAGAGAACAACCTAAAGGGTGGAGAATGGAGGGGAGGAAATGTGTTCAAGCTTGCAATAGACTCACACTTGTGTTGATGCCTGTCTGATAGATGTTGCTCGAACCACCTGGCTAAATCATTTTTTTTAATCATACCACTATGTCAAAATCTTATATATATATTATATCCAAGCTATAACATGAAAGGTAATGAGAAGAAACATTACCATAGGTCCTCGTGGGCATTGACGCACAAAAAATGTAATTGCATAGAGGAAATGACTAAAGTCATTGGGTGTTGATAATGAGATCAAATAAAGAGAATCGTTCACTGGAGTGTCCTTCAAATTCCATGATATTCCACAATCAACATAAAGAAGGGGGTTTGAATTTTAGCTATCTTCTTTTAAAAAATTTAAATTAATTTGGAGCCATTAATTCCAGTTTTAAATCTTAATTTTAATTTTGTCTAGCAAAGATTTGTTGGAATTGCAATTTATGTGGTGTATTTTACACAATACAAGTGTCCAAGTAAACTTTCAAGGCATTGTATACATTTATGCATTCAAAAGTACAGTTTTAAAAATGAAAAGCTATACATGTTATATGCATATATAGAACCAATATAGATCCATTTTGAAGAGGATTAAATATCTTGAGGTGCATACTTTTTTCCAAGTTTTGCACTCTAAAATAGGTCCTATAGGCTATCTTTAGCCTTGTGGATGTTAGAAAAATATATATTTCTTTCTCATATTTCCAGAAGCAATTACGGTTGCCTTTGCATAGCTTGTGCAGGTCTCACAAAAATGAGTGGTCGTGTAAGTTAACCGTAGTTAATAAGTCTTTATGTCAAGGGTGGTCATTCCTAAACAAAAAAAATACCCAATAACGTCTCAGGCTGAACACGATTTAAGATTGTGTGGGAGTTATCTTAAGAATCCCCAAGATAGAATTCTATATAAACTTGACCAAAAATTTAGATATTTTTTTCTATTTTGACTTAGTCTAATTGGTTAATTTGGACCTCCAAGCGGCCCATTGTGAGATCACAAGTGCCTTGATATTCGTCAACACAGTATTAAAACCAAGAAATATCCAGCTATGGCATTTATGAATTTGGTGTCGATTTATTTTTTTTTCATTTTTAGTTGGGCATGTGTATCTTGTATGTTGATTGGTGTTTAGACCTTATGTCTTATTTAGCTCATATATGCAAATAGATATATGCATTCTTCTTTCTGCATAAGAATATATACATATGCACTTATTTATGTATGTAAACTTATGCCTTCATTAGTGACGTGGTGAATTTCTTATCAAAGGTTGTAGTGTAATACAAAGTTTGTTAGGTTGCATTGACTTTTAATAAATTTAAAAAATTAGATTCGTGTCACCATTAAATAATTACCATCCACCTAATAATTATTGATAAGAATTCATAATTGGTTAATTTCAACCTCCAAGTGACACACTGTGAGAACATGGGTGCCTTGATCTTCTTCAACACAATATTAAAACCAAGAAATATCCAACTATTGCAATTATGAATTTGGGGTTCATTTATTCTTATGTTTTTTTGTTTATGTTTCACTTTTAGTTAGCCCTGTGTATCTGTGTATGTCGATTGGTGTTCACATGGATTGGTGTTCATATCGTATGTGTTATTTAGCTCATATATGCAAATGGATATATGTATTCTTCTTCTGCATAAGCATATATACATATGCACTTATTTATGTATGTAAATGTATATCTTCATCAATAACGTGGTGAAATGTTTATGAACATATGTAGTGCATTACAGAGTTTGTTAGGTTGCATTGACTTTTAATAAATTTAAAAAATTATTTTCGTGCCACCAATTTCCTAGGGATTTGAGATTATTCCAATTCTCATAAGTTCCTTCATGATAAGTTCATCATTATTATTTATAACATTCATTTATATATAAGAAAATTTTATTTAGCAAAATGGTCCATTACTTTTAATAAATTTAAAAAATTATATTTGTGCCAAGTGGCTCCTCACCCACCAATTTCCTAGGGATTTGAGATTATTCCAATTCTAATAAGTTCCTCCATGATAAGTTCCTCATTATTATTTATAACATTCATTTATATAAAATCAAATTTTATTTAGCAAAATAGTCCATTTTACAATAAAATGTGTAGTTTTTTTTTTTTTAAAAGTTAAAATTGACCCATGTCAAAACAGACAAATGTTAAATGGAGATGAAAAAGGTAGACAATGCGTAGCGTGACCAATTTCAAAAATACACCTTCAATGTAAATATATGAAACCAACAAAAGAACCCATAGATTAATTGTAAATTTATGATCTTGAACATAAAATGATTGAATATCTCATGAAACTCTATTCTTTGAAATTGCATTAAAGTAATAATAATAATATTTCAATGATATTTAATGAAAAACTAAATTCATTTCCATTATTTATATTTTCAATATTCAAAATGTATATTTTCAATACTTAAATACATACAAATAAGAAAAATATTGAATGATAAAACTAAAACCCATAAAAAATATGTTACTAGTTATTATATCAAAAATAATTTGTCTGTGGGATAATGGATTCTTTGAGTAGAAATTTGATTGCTCTAGTCTATAGAGGTATAAATACTCTATCTTTTTTGGACATGAATTTCTAACCTTTTAAAAAGAAACACGTATCTTTAATCATTAAACAAAATGACTCTTCATAAGTCTATAGAGGTAGGTAGTCAATATTAAGTTGGACTAAAAATTATTCAAAAGTTTAACTTTAAAAATTGAAATTTATTATTTTTCAAAAATAAATTAATATATTTATTATCAATTGGATTGGTTTCAGGGTCAACATGTTATTACATAATGTTTTAAAATATGTGTCGTTCTTATAAGTTAGATTGTCAAATATGTGTCATTCATTTAAGTTAGGATGTCAAGTTGCTTTGTTTTTTTGGTACGGATAGGTTCAACTCGACACTTGATTTGATTCTACGAATGCCCTAAACCTATTTCATCCTTAGTATTACCCACTGCCACCAAAGAGTCCACTTATGACGGAAAAACTTAGATTTATCCTCTTCAAAATCTATTGGTACTAATCCATAGTTTACTAACATTTTAGTACAAAAATCACATTTACTCTAAATGAAAAAGCAAATTAGGTTTCTCCACTTCAAAATCTGGGGCATTAATTTAAAGAATGTATTTAAATTAAATAATACAAAATATGATTAATAAATATGTAGAACAAATTTGAATACATCATGTTAACAATTTTTAGCATTATAATGTTATGTTTAAATTAATTAAAGTTAAAATATGTAAAAAATATAACTAATAAATCTAAAAATTAAAATATATAATAAATAATAACAAATTTGAATATTGAAAACATTTTAAAGGTGTAGATTTCCTTAAAATATTATATATATATATATATATATATATATATATATATATATATATATAAAAGTTGTCAAGCTATGTTACTATTAAATCTTTAATATCTTGTATACAAATTTGTTTTATATATTTAATTGGATTGGAGTAGGAGTTGTTGCGCAGATTGACTCTGATTGAAGGAGGAGATGCAATTGTAGATTGATTTTTTTTGAAGAAGGGGATGTTGCGAATTAATATTGAGTGAAATTGAAAATCTGTGAGTAATAATTCTTGCCTACTCACTCATTGTTTTGACAATTTGTTATGATAAAATAGTAATAATATTAGTCAAAACAAATAAGAAAGCTGACAAGAAATATTACTCACAGATTTTCAATTTCTCTAAATATTAATCCGCTCCTCCTACAATGAATACCAATCCGCCGCAGCAAGCTATCCTCCAATTCCAATTAATCCCAATTAACAAAAACATAAAATTTTCAAACATATATTATAAATTAGCAAATAAAAACCACTCACTGATATTTCAAACCGGGATCTATTTTATTTATCCTTCGCGCAAACATTCTTTCAAACCATTTAGGGAATATTTCTCACAAGGAACTAATTATTTCCCTTGTCTCTTCCAATATTTCTTATACTCCATGTCCGGTTTCATATATTCATATAGAAGAACCGTTGAGGAATTCAAATATTTAGAAGATTATTAAGTTTTGGAAGTGATGTGTTGTGGGAGAGAGCATACAGACTGCTCTCACAGGTGCTAGTAGGGAAGTGGAAATTTCCAAGCCACAGCAAGGTTGATTTGCAGAAGTGGTTAATGGAGGCATGGGTGAAGATAATTGGGTACGAACCACGGATTATTAAGCTACCACATGGGTGGTAATGCTTCCATTTTATGAAGAGTGAAGATGTGCAGGAAATCCATCAGCGTTCCTGGATCAATGGGCGCTCGTTTTTACCACTTTATCGTTGGTCAACATATTTTCATCCTATTGATAATGATCCTAGGAACCATATGTTGTGGGTAAAACTCCCGGGTTTACCCATTCATTTCTGGTCACCGGTGGTGCTGAGGAGAATTGGAGATAGTATCGGCACATGTAGTTTTGTCGATCCGAAGTGCAAGGGCATTTTTTACAAGCGAGTAGCGTGGAATTTTCTTATGCGGATGGCCTTCTAGAGGACGTGGATTTGGAATGGCAAGGAACGACGTACCGCTAGAGCCTGGATTACTGGAACATCCCATTCAGATGCCACCTCTGGCATGCTACGGGACATCTGATGTGATCCTATGCTTGATGGCGACCGGTTAGTGGCGGAGGTTTGAATGGTGCCAGTGGGGTCTGAAAGACTATGGGCCAAGGTGCGAAGAAGCCTACACCTCCCTCCTCGGGGACTTTCCTTCAGATTGGCATCTGGCGGCGAGGGATACAATGGGACATTGTGGTGGTGAAATTGTGATATGGGATCCGACTTATGTGTCATTGAAGGCTTTCGGCTTCTTCAGAGGGATCATCCTCTTGGGCTTCATAAGGGGTTTTGATTAGAGGATTCACTTAATAAGCATATATGTGCCTTATCAAGAAAGGCTCTCTTTCTGGTGCGGGATGGAGAGTAGTGGAATACTTCTTCTGGATAACTTGATAATTGTTGGGGATTTCAATTTATCTTTGAATGAAACTGAGATTGGGGGGTGAAAGGTAGAAAGGATCAGCTGGCGGGTACCATTTCGAAGATCTTTAAATCACATCACCTTTGTGAATTATTGATCAAGGATCAGGTTTCTTCATGGTTTAATGGCAGACAGGGTGGGGAATCTATTTGCAAAAGGATTGACCATTTTGTGGTCAAGGAAAACTTGTTGGCCCAAATGGGGGACTGGTAGGCAGCCATAGGTGATGTCTTCATCTCAAACCATAGACCAATTATTTTGAAATGGCGTTTTGAGAAGGTTTCCGGGGGTGTCCCTTTTAAATTCAATCAAATATGGCTACAGGATCCATATTTTGTTTCTATGGTGGGACAACATATGAGACAAAACCCAAGATGTGGTAACATCTCGGCAATGGATTATATGTCTAGTACTCTACGGGGATTAAAAGAAAAGGTTAAACGATGGGAGAAGGCCAAAAAGAAAATCTTGCAGGAATCACTTTGTGCTTTTGAGATGGAGATGACTCGATTGTTGAAAGAGATGGAGGGGATTAATCCTAGGGTTGGTATTTGGGAAAGACTGAAGGAAGTGGAAGAGGAAAGAAGAAAAATTCTCAGGATTGAAGAACAGACATGGAGACTCAAAAGCAGAGCGATATGGTTTCGTGAAGGGGAAAAGAACACAAGGTATTTCCATGCTTATGCTATAGGGGGAAAAATTAAAATTTTAATTTGGCATATCAAGGTAAATGACACATCCTTTACCTCCTCAAAAGAGATTCAGAGTGAGGTTGTTAACCATTTTAATAGTCTTTATAAGACTCATGAGGAGTTGGTACATGCAGAAAAAATGTGGGCAGTTGAGGAGATCCTGATTATGTTTGATGAGGGGGAGTTGCAGGATTTTAAGAAGCCGATCAACAAAGAGGAGGTCTTAAGGGTTTTAAAATCCTTTGCGGTGGACAAGAGTCCGGGGCCTAACAGGTGGACCCCGGATTTTTTCATTTACTTCGATGAGTTTTTTGTTGATATTATTCTAGAAATGGTCGAGGAAGCAAAGAATACAGGAAATATTAACGGAGCATTAAATTCTACATTTTTAGTTTTTATTCCTAAAGAAAAAGGTGCTGAGATGTTTGATGTTTACTGTCCGATATAACTCTGTAATACTTTGTATAAAATAATTTCGAAGATTATCGCAGAAAGGATTAAGAAAGTTCTCTCCAGATTCATATCCTCAGAAGAGGCTGGGTTTTTAAAGGACAGGAGTATACATGATTCAATGGCTTCTACTCAAGAAGTTATTCATTCTATACACACTAAGAATATGAAGGCTATGGTTATGAAAATCGATCTTAGTAAAGCTTATGACAGGGTTGATTTGGGACTGTTAAGGTTGATTTTATATAAGATCGGACTCGACAGGGTCTTAGTTAATTGGATCATGGGATACATTGTAATACTTCTATGGATATCATAATTAATGGTGTGGCTACCTGTTTTTTCAAACCTAGTCAACGTCTTTGGCAAGGTTTTTCCCTTTCCCCACTCCTGTTCATTCTTTTCATGGATTCTTTAAGCACCAAATTAAGTTTGGCTATTAGCAGGGGTAGCATAAGGGGGATCAGAATCTCTCATTGCAGAGAGATATTAAACATTTTTTTTTGTGGATGACGTTCTACTATTTGGTATGCTTATTAAGAAAGTGTGGCAGGTCTTCCATGACATTTTTTCAAAATTCTGCAAGGCATCAGGTATGGTGGCAAACACTGGTAAGTCTTGCATTTATCATGAGGAGGAAGGTGAGGAACTAGTTGTTTCGATAGGATCCTTGTTTAACATCAGAATTGCTCCTCTGGGACTGGGCTTTAAATATCCTGGGTTCCACTTGAAACCCAATAAATATGGCATAAAGGATTGGATTTGGTTGATAGATAAATCGGAAAGAAGAATTCGAGGCTGGAATTTAAAATGGTTGTCTAAAGGAGGCCATCTCATATTGGTACAGGCAGTCTTACAACAAATTATGGTTTACTGGGCACATATTTATGTGATTCCTTCTAAAATTTTAAAAAGAATTAGGAGCATTATGATTAACTTTCTGTGGAATGGGGGCAAGGAGAAAGGTAAGATCCACCTGGCGAGATGGGATTTGATTATGAGACCTATTGACCATGGCGGATGGGGTCTTAAAGATTTTCATACATTTGGCCGAGCTCTAATATTGAAGTCTATATGGAGGGGTCTTACTTCAAGAGGCATTTGGAGTGAGATTATAAGGCATAAATATTTGAAAAATGAGGGTATGGAGGACCTATTCTTGCTGGGCTGGAAGAATACTAAGGGTGGGTTGACAATTTGGAATAGTTTTAAAAAAAATTGGTCCTTTTTTTCATCATTCTTGAAATGGCATTACAGTGACGGGGCCAAGATCCTTATTAGCCACTTGGGGCTGTGAGGTTCCCCTAATCATGCCCCTCTCAACATTGAACTTATAAGACAATTAAACTGAAAAATTTTGTTCTACTTGACCCAAATCATAAAGGAAAAGATAAATGGGAGCTCAGTATGGATGTCTGTCGACAATTTGTTTTTACCAGATCACCTGAAGGAGGAGTGGAATGGGTATAATGAGAATTAAGAAGCCAGGGGTTGATCATGGACAATGGTGGTGACATGGTTATTTGGAAGGGCCCGACCAAAAATGATATGCCCATTGTGAGAGAGATATATAAAAATTTATCAATATCATCTCCCACTCCTATTGAGCTTAGTGTCTTTTGAAAAATATGGGAAAACAAAGCACAACTGAAGATGAAGATTTTTTTGTGGTTGGTATTGATGAATAAAAATCTCACTTGGGATACATTACAAAGGAAAGGGTGGATTGGACCTGGTTACTGCAAACTTTGTATGGCGGAGGATGAGAGAAATTCTCACATTTTTTATAATTGTATCTTTTCTCGGAGAGTCTTGGAATTACTTTGTAAGTTTTTTAATCTTAAAGTACCCTTTCTTGCAAATACGACTGCTTTCATTCTCTGGTGGCATAGGTGGGTTTCATCACTTTGGGTAATTCTGACTCTATTTCATTGGTTTATTTGGTGTGGCCGGAATAATGGATCTTTGAGGATGAGTGTAGCAGCCCAGAGTGGACAACCAACATTATCATTTACAATTGGGGAGGGGTGGGAACTTATCAGAGACCTCCAGAAGACCATTCCAAAAGACTGAGACTGGTTGAGATACATTACCTGGCAGGCTTCTTTGATGGAGCCTCTCAACACTCCAGGTGCGGGTGTGGAGCTTGGTTAATGGTCTCGCCTAACATTCACTATAAGATTTTCTGGCATGGAGGCTATGGATCTAACATGAGGGCCGAAGTTTTGGCACTATGGGGATTATTGTGGTTTTCCACATAACTTTTTGTTGAGCGCATGTGGGTTTATGGAGACTTGAAAGTTCTTATTGATCATCTAAACAAGGGTATTGTTCTAAACCCAGGTAACTTGAGGTCTTGGTTGGATCGAGTTAATACATTAAGAAATGCATTCACCATTATTCATTTCAATCTTATTTTCTGTGAGAAAAAAATCCAGGCAAATAGATTATCAAAGAAATGATTGCATGGCATTTTCGGGGTTATCATTATGAGCTATTTGACTTGAATGGCTTGGGAGCTACCAGGAAGGTCAAGTTCATTTGAGATGGGGTTCTCAGCAACTACAGTTTTTGTAAATGGTTTTCGTCTTTTATGTTTATGTTTCTTCTGTGGCTTACCTTCTTCAATAGTTGTAATGATACACAATATATATATATTGTCTAAAGGATGAAGTAACTTCAGGGCAGGAAATACCTATGACGAATATCATGGCAGGAAAGGGCTGGGGGATTTTTTCACTATGCCTAAGTCCTATCATTTTCAGAAATCAGCTTTAAAGAAAGCATCAGGCTACCATTTAGGGGGGGGGGGGTGTTGTTTTTAGTGTTTACAGTTTTGGTAGATTACTAATGTTTCAAGTATATTTGAACATATCATTTGTATTGAAGGAAGAGAAAGGGTCTCTTTATATGATGAAATGTATGATATTTAAAGCTCAAACTTTTGAACTGGTACATTTATATACACCAGATTTTTTTTTTTGTTGAAAAAAAAAAGAAGTTTTACTCTCATGCTTGAAATCTCGAGAAAAAACATAATGAAGATTATTAAAAATTTAACTAAAAATTGTAGAGAAATGATAATAAATATTGTATGAACTTAAACTGTACAACAGTGGGAAAAACATTTAAAAAAAAAAAATACATCACAAAAAACCATATAAGAAACTAGAGGAAACCTAAAGGAAACTTATAAACAGACATAACAAAACTGAACAACCAAACAGAACAAAATAAAACAGAGAACGGAAAAGAAAAGAGGACCATGAAAGCAAAGAGGACGCAGAAGTTGGTAAACATGTACACGGTTGTGGAGCAGGACAAAATAGATGCATTCGGGTGATTTCATAGCCTCGACTAAAGAAAGGCATGAACATAATTGGATCTTTTACATCTATTATAATGGAATTTGAAGGAAAATGATCCAAGATCAACGGTTAAATTTGAGCAGCTGGATAGAGGCAAAGACAAGCAACGTTAGAGGTAAAAGATATGTTCTTTTCTTTGTAAAAAGCAAAAATAGAAAATACGTGGCTTGTCAACTTTTGAATTCAACTTACATTTTTCCATGGGAAAAATAAAAACGAAATATTAAAATAAAAATAATAAAAATAAATTAAAATTTACAAGAGATTTATCTGCGTGCATTATAACGTTGTCTTTTTTTCTCCACCTTACTATTGGAGTTGATCATGGTAGCATCATGTGAGTCTGGTATGATGTAATCATAAATGGCTTCCCCTCAATTTTTTTCAAAGTTGGCCACAATCTATGACAAGGATTTTCACTCTCTCCTTTGATATTTATTCTCATTCTGGATGGTCTCAGTCTAAAAATAAAAAATGCATAGTCCAGGGGTCTATTTGGAGGCTTACATATCTCTCCTCGAATGGGCATCACAGACACTTTCTTTTTTGACGAAATTCTAATATTTGGAGATAGGAGGGACATGGAGATTATTATTGGATTATTTGGAGTCAGTATGGCACCCCTCTCAGAAGGTTTCACCTATATCGGTTTTAGACTGAAACCTAATTGTTATCGAACCACTGATTGGGAATGGCTCCTGGAGAAATACAATAAACGTCTGAACACCTGGACATACAAATGGCTTTCCCCAGGTGGTTGATACATCCTCATACAGGTCGTTCTGCAGCAAATTACGGTATATTGGGCACATATTTTCAGACTTCCTTTGTTACAAACGTTTTATGGTCTGGGGTAAGCGGGAAACACAAAATGCACTTATGCAGGTGGGAATTACTGACAGTTAAAAAATATTTTGGCGCATGGGGATTATTAGATACCCAGGTTTTCGCCTAGACTCTGCTGATTAAATCCATGTGGAGAGCTATCACAAGTTTAGGCATCTAGAAAGACATTTTTCACTACAAATATTTAAATGGCCTTGATTTGCAGCACCTATAGAGGACACAAGAACTGCCTACATCAAGGGTCTCTTACATATGGCCGGGTTTCAACAAGATCATGATTTTTTTATAAAGGGACCGACTTGGGAGTTTGGTAACGAACAAATGATAATGTTGGGTCTCGACAATATAAATGGAGCTTCTCTGGAGTTGAAACTAGATGAACAACTTCTACAGGTCATTCATAATAAGGGATATTTTTTCCTATGCTAGATCATTACAAAATGGCAACAGGGTTGCCCCACCTGGAAGAATGCTAACAAGATGGGTTTGAGTGGATAGTTAGCTTTTGCATGGCAATATTACATCGCCAAGATTAGCATGGCTGGTCTCTTTTTGTTGACCGAGGAGATCAAATTGTATGGGTGAGAAGGATGCGCAGACAGACCATTTTGGTTGAAGATACATATAGAACTAACAATATCCATAAACTACAATTGAAGGATTTCTCGTGGTTTCAAAATTTTTGGAAGAATCCCATCCCTATCAAAATATTACATTTCACTTGGTTTTCTTGGAGAATAAGATAATCACTTGGGACAACCTCTTGAAGAGGGTCTGCTAGGGACCAAGTCGGTGTTATTTTTTTTTTCGGATACTGAAACTATTAGCCATCTTTTTCTTTCCTGCCCTTTTATTAAGACAACTTGGAATTTCTTTACACAGTTCTTACATAACTCGGACTGGCCTCCATAAAACTTAGAACAATGCATAATGAAGTGGGATATAGGTACTCCCAGATACCAGACATTACCTTTTTACTTTTTCTGGAAGATGTGAATAGCTAGGAAACGTTTCCTTTTTTATAGAACGACGATTATATACAACCTGATCTACTACAGGATCAACTCATGGTTTATCAACACTACACGCTCGGGTGATAATGTAAAAGATCTATCTCATCAACATCTTCCCCCTTAGATCACATTTCCTGCAGGTTTTTTTGATTGTGCAGAATAACATGGACACTGTGGACGCGACACTTGGATCAGATTGAACAATAGACAACATTACAATTTGCATTGGAACAGTGGACCCAGTACCAACACAAAGGCAGAAATTATGGCTCTATGGGGTTTGCTATGGTTTACCAACAATATACAGGTAAATAATTTACATATTAATGGTGATTCATAGACAAACATTGATGGGATTAATGTTTTTAGTGCTTTTGAACAACCACTTCTGGCGGGCTGGATCAAATGCATAAAACACCTCCTTATCAATATGAAGAGCACAACAATGCAACACATCTAATGGGAGCCTAACATGATGGAAAAATCTCTCTCAAAAGTGGGCCTAAATGATCAATATGGGTCCATTCAATACCAGTACTTTGAAAACAACCTACAACAGGATGCGACCTCCTTACAGCTCCCATGAATCGCCACCTACAGTCATATGGATCTATCTGATCTAGATTTATGTAGGAACACAACATAATAAAAATATAACCATAAATACAAATATGCATCAAAAATATAACTTCATTTCATTAATAACAAATGACTGAAATATGCTTACAAATAGAATGGAAATAAACTAGCTAGGGCGCTGATAGCTTATCTCTGAGAAGAGATGTGGCGGCTATAGGCCTCTAATTGTGTTAAAATGAGGCTCGAAGGCCTATTTATTATTTAGAAACAATAGAAAACCCTAAACATCCAAAAACCTAACCCTAGGAGATGAAACATCAGACTATGGGCTCGTTGGGGTAAATTGGTACATCAACTTCCCGGGGTCGTAACTTTGGCATAATATCTTCATTTGATGCACCTGATACATCGTTAGAAAGATCTATCCAATGACTACAACTGTTGTTTGTAAATATTGAGTTTGGAAGACTCACGTTCGTCGGGCCTTTCATGCCCAAAAAACGTCGCTTGGGGCCTCAAAATGGCTCCAGAAGTTCACAACCCGAAAAACTGCCAAAAATATTAAATTGTGCTAAATTTAAGGAAACTGGAAAACTGAAAGAAACAATGGTGGGAGTCCAAGTGGAATAGGCTGGTGGCCACCAATATCCACCTGGATCACTATCATATATGTTTTTTTGAGAAATTTCCTTTTGTTTATATTTCTTTGAACTAATATGGCTCTTACTACATATTTATCCTCACATACTAAACATAAATATGTTTTTGGGATGCACAATGATGGAATGTTAACTCGTTTAGGGCCTCAAAACAAGTCTGGAAGTTCGGGACCCAAAAAACTGCCAAAAATAGTAATTTGTTATACAATTAAGGAAACTGAAAAACTGAAAGAAACAATGGTGGGGGTCCAAGTGGAATAGGCAGGTGGCCACCAATATCCACCTGGATCACTATCATATATCTTTTTTTGAGAACTTTCTTTTTCGTTTATATTTCTTTGAACTAATATGGCTCTTACCGCATATTTATCCTCACATATTGAACATAAATATGTTTTTGGGATGCACAATGATGGAATGTTACGTCGTTTAGGGCCTTAAAACGGCGCCGAAAGTTCAAGACCCGAAAAACTGCCAAAAATAGTAAATTGTGCTACAATTAAGAAAACTGAAAAATTGAAAGAAAAAATGGTGGGGGCCCAAGTGGAATAGGGGGGTGGCCACCAATATCCACCTGAATCACTATCATATATGTTTTTTTTATAACTTTATTTTTGTTTATATTTCTCTTAACTAATATTGCTCTTATTGCATATTTATCCTCACATACTAAACATAAATATGTTTTTGGGATGCACAATGATGGACTTTTATGTCATTTAGGGCCTCAAAACTTCTCTGGAAGTTCAGGACATGAAAAACTTCCAAAAATAGTAAATTGTGCTACAATTAAGGAAACTGAAAAACTGAAAGAAATAATGGTGGGGGTCCAAGTGGAATAGGCAGGTGGCCACCAATATCCACCTGGATCATTCCTCCCCCCTTAGGAAGAAATGGTCCCCATAGTGTTGAGTTCCTCCATGATATTAGGAAACTTTTGCTGAACTTGGTCCCTGGTAAGCCACTTGCCCTGGTGAAGTAGTTGGCCTGCTTTGACAACTCTATATAGTTAGATCCTCTGCTGGGAAGTGTTTTTGATATGTGTGTCCATAATCCGGTCAACTGTGGCTTTTTCCATACACTCTTGGTTTAACTTTGTTGGTGTGTGTTGTTCTGCCATGTCGGATGTCTCCAGTAGAGGTGGAAAGTAGGGCCAAAGGCGGTCCACATTAAACACTAGGTGCAGACCAAGGAATGGTGGAATACTGAGCTCGAAGGAACTGTCCCCTATAACCTTGGTGATGGTGTATGGCCCATATCAGAGCAGAAGAAGCTTGTGGTGGGGTACAACGAGGCAATCCTTTTGCAAATGTAGCCACACTTTTTCGCCCAACTCGATTTTGTGTGGCATCTGATGTGGACCATGTCGTTGATTGTACTTGGCATTGGATTTATCCAAGATGTCGTGGACCTGCTAGACGTGTGTAATAAAATTGGTTGCTTTATCAACCTCAGATAATACATGTGTGGATTTTGTCCATGTGGTCACATGAGGTATGGCAACATCAGGCAGCAATGTGCTTGGGGTCATATCAATGGAGTGCTTGACCTGACAGTTTAGAGGAACCTCTGTGGGTGAGGAGAAAATGTCCTTGTATTCCCCCACGATTTTTTCAATCTGTTGTTTTCATGTAGGGGAGCCCTGTTTGGAGGTTTTGGCCACAATATTCTTCTTTTCATGTGGGCGAATTGTAATGAAAATGAATTTCCTGGTTTGGGAAATGATCTTACTACGTTGTTTTACAATGATCAAAGAGATGGCGGGAGGCGGTACTACCTCCGGTATCCTATACAACTTATTTCCCAAAGTACTAATAACAGCATGAGGCCTAGAATCATACACATCATGTCGCATCCATAAGTATGGTTGGCCTAATAATACATCAAACACATCAAGAGGATCAACATCACAAAGTACCTCATCCATAAATGGCTTGATGTTGTTCGGAAGGTGTTACTCCTGGCGGACGTGGAGATATCTTCCTTGGTAAAGTCACCCTATGGTATACTGTTGCGGGTGTGTTGTGCTTGGTAGGTCAAGTCGTTTAATGATCTCTGCTAAAATGAGGTTCTTGTAATGGAGAACCCTTCACCCACATTTTGGAATGGAAGAGGTGCTCCCCATCCTCTAGATCATCGGGTTCCTCCTTCTGGATCTTGGTGGTGGAAACAATGGCACTAGGTTCCGCATCAATGATCCGCTTCCCTTTGTCATTCCCCTTGTCCGGGTCTGACTCAGAATCAGACCATGCATCTGATTCGGATGCCTTCAGTTCGGCCACCAATGACTGTTTGGATCGACACTCACTTGTGTTGTGAGTGGGGCTGTTATGAAATTCACACCACTTCCTCGTGTCCTTATTGGCTTTATGGTGTCATTCTGAGTTGCCCCGCTTTGGATTTTCCCCTTTTTCTGCGGTTTGAGGGTGCCTTTCCCTGGTTTTGGATTCACGGATCAAAAGTCTCGCTTATTTTTCTTAAATTTCTGCTCGATCTTGGCGGCATATCGATAAGCCGCGCCAAGCGAGGTAATGTTGAGGAACTCCATTTCCTCCTAAATGTATCTATCAAACAGTTGCGGTAATTGAATCTTTAATACCCAACTTTGTGCGCAGGGTATGGAACAAATTCGTCATCTCATGCACATCTTGATCCCTTTGTTTCCGCAGCATAGTTCATTCAATGTAATTATCCTCATAGCACTCCATAGGGTAATATTGTTCCTTGATGTTGTCTCAAAACGAATTCCAAGTGGGTGCAGCCGAGAATAGAGAGGGTTGCCTCTCATCCTTTTGCTCACATTAGGTTTCCCACCAGTCTTTGACATGGGGGACGGCTTTGAGGAGTGCAAAAGTAATATTTTCTCATTCGGAAAAATCATGGACCAAGAAATACCCTTCCATAATAATCAACCATTTATTTATGGAATCTGCATCTATCTAGCATTCAAATACAGTAATGTCAAAGTTTACATTTACCTTGAAGGGAGTGGTGCCTCCAGAGTGGAGGTTGGATGCAGATGCGTCATAAGTGAGCAGTCATTGAAGGATCTGCGCAAAGTTATCCATCATTGAGTTCCTTTATTTCTAGAGGACCTCCTCAATTAATATTCTGATAGGATCTCCTGCTTCCTCATCTTTATTTTCTTCCCCCATGGGATTTTGTTAGGGTTTGCGAGGCTGATCTTGCAAGGGTTCAACCAGATTGAGCCCTAACTCCTTATACCCTGACCTCGTTGGGGACATGCAAATAAAAACAGATAAATAGCAGACCAACTTTGATACCACTAATCTAGATTTATGCAGGAACGCAAAATAATACAAATATAGCTATAAATACAAAGATGCAACAAAAATATAACTTCATTTCATTAATAACAAATGAATGAAATATGCTTACAGGCATAATGGAAATAAACTAGTTAGGGTGCTGGTAGCTTGTCTTTGAGAAGATATTTGGTGGCTACAGGCCTTTGACTGTGTTACAATGAGGCTCGAAGGCCTATTTATTATTGAGAAACAATGGAAAACCCTAAACATCCAAAAACCTAACCTTAGGAGATGAAATGCCAGAATATGTGCCCCATTGGGGTAAATTGGTACATCAATATCCCGGGGTCGTAACTTTGGCATAATATCTCTATTTGATGCACATGATACATCATTAGAAATATATATCCGAGGATTACAACTGCTAACAACGAATATCGAGTCTAGAACACTCTTATTTTTCGAGCCTTTCATGCCCAAAAAACGTCGTCTAAGGCCTTAAAACGACTCTGGAAGTTCAAGACAAGGGAAAATTTTAAGGATGGAAGTTTATCTTAAAGTTTAGAAACCTTGGCGAATATTACTAGTCCCTAATATGCAATTTGTAAAAAAATTTGCGATATTTTTGTAGAAATATTTATCTTTCCAATGATTTTATATGAGTGAATATAATATTTTGGCGATTTTTAAGGTAAAATAATGGTGTACTATAAAATTTGGGTGAATCATTTTATAAAAAAATGGAAATTGGTGAATCTTGTTTTTTGAAAAAGCATGCCAAATTAGGCCACCTGTGAATATTAACCCCTAAAATTTTCCCTGTTCAAGACCCGAAAAACTTCCAAAAATAGTAAATTGTGCTACAATTAAAGAAACTGAAAAACTGAAAGAAAGAATTGTGGGGGTCCAAGTGGAATAGGCGGGTGGCCACCAATATCCACCTGGATCACTATCATATATGTTTTTTTGAGAACTTTCTTTTTGTTTATATTTCTCTGAAATAATATGGCTCTCACTGCATATTTATCCTCACATACTGAACATAAGTATGTTTTTTGGATGCACAATGATGGAATGTTACATCATTTAGGGCCTCAAAATGGCTCAGGAAGTTCAAGACCTAGAAACTTCCAAAATAGTAAATTGTGCTACAATTAAGGAAACTGAAAAACTGAAAAAGACAATGGTTGGGTTCCAAGTGGGAATATGCGAGTGGCCACCAATATCCACCTGGATCATTCCTCCCCCCTTAGGAAGCAATGGTCCCCAATGCATTGAGTTCCTCCATGAGATGAGTAAACTTTTGTTGAACATGATCCCTGGTGAGAAACTTGCCCTAGTGAAGGAGTTGGAATGCTTTGACAACCCGGTATAGTTGGATCCTCTGTTGGCGGGTGTTCTTAATTTGTCTATCCATAATCCAATAAGTTGTGGCTTGTTCCATGCAGTCTAGGTTTAAATCTATTGGTGTGAGTTGTTATGCCATGTCGGATCTGTCCAGTAGAGGTGAAAAGTAGGGTCAAAGGTGGTTCACATTGAACACTGGGTGCAGACCAAGGAATGGTGGAATAATGAGCTCGAAGGAATTGTCCCCTACAGCCTTGGTGATGGTGAATGGCCCATATCGGAGCGGGTGAATCTTGCGGTGGGGTCCAGCGAGGCGATCCTTCTGAAAATGTAGCCACACTTTTTCACCCAGCTAGAACTTGTGTGGCACCCGATGTGGACCATGTCACTGCTTGTACTTGGCATTGGATTTATCCAAGATGTTGTGGACCTGCTGGATGCGTGCAAAAAAATTGGTTTCTTTATCAGCCTCAGATAGTACATGTGTGGTTTTTTTCCATGTGGTCGCATGAGGTATGGCAACATCAAACAACGACGTGCCTGGGGTCAGATCAATGGAGTGTTTGACATCACAGTGTAGAGGAACCTCTGTGGGTGAGGATAAAATGTCCTTATATTCCTCAATGAATTTGTCAATCTGTTGTTGTCGTGTAGGGGAGCTCTGTTTGGAGGTTGTGGCCACAATATTATGCTTTCCCTATGGGTGAATTGTAATGAAAACAAATTTCCTAGTTTTGGAAATGATCTTACTACGTTGCTTTGCAGTAATCAAAGAGATGGCGTGAGGCGATACTACCTCCAGTATCATGTACAAATTATTTCACAAAGTAATAATAACAACATGAGGCCTAGACTCATACACATCATGTCGCTTCCATAAGTATGGTTGGCCTAATAATACATCAAACACGTCAAGAGGAGAAACATCACACAATACCTCATCTGTGAATGGCTTGATGTTGAACAGAAGGTGGAATTGTTGGCGGACGTGAAGATCTCTTCCTTGGTGAAGCCATCCAATGGTATATGGTTGTGGGTGTGATGTGGTTGGTAGGCCGAACTGCTTCTCAACCTATGTTGAAATGGGGTTATTTTGGCTTCTGCTATCGACAAGGAATTGTAGTGGAGAACCCTTCACCCACATTTGGGAATGGAAGAGGTGCTCCCCCTCCTCTGGATCTTCGGGTTCCTCCTTCTAGATCTTGGTGGTGGCAACAGTGGCACTGGGTTCCACATCAATGATCTACTTCCCTTTTTCATTCCCCTTGCCTGGGTCTGACTCAGAATTAGAACATGCTTCTGATTCAAATGCCTTCATTTTGGACCCCAACGACTGTTTGGACCGACACTCGCTTGTGTTGTGAGTGGGGTTGTTATGAAATTCACTCCACTTCCCCGTGTCCTTCATTGGCTTTGTGGTGTCATTCTGGGTCGTCCTGCTTTGGATTTTCCCCTTGTTCTGCAGTTCAAGGGCACCTTTCCCTGGCTTCAGATTCGCAGATCCAAAATCTCACTTCTTCTGCTTAAATTTCTTCTCGATCTTGGCAGCATATCGATATGCCATGCCAAGCGAGGTAATGTAGATGAACTCCATTTCCTCCTGAATGTATCTATGAAAACCATTGTGGCACTTGAGCACCAAATGTCTCTTTGAATATTTAATACCCAACTTTGTGTGTAGGGTATGGAACAAATTAGTCGACTCGTGCACATCTTGATCCCTTTGTTGCCGCACCATGGTCCACTGGATGTACTTGACCTCATAGCTCCCCATTGGGTAATATTGTTCCTTGATGTTGTCTCGGAATGAATTCCAAGTGGGTGCAGCCAAGAACAGAGAGGGTTCCCTCCCATCCTTTTTCTCACATTAGGTTTCCCACCAGTCTTTCACATGGGGGGCGACTTTGAGGAGTGGAAAAGTAAACTTTTCTCAGTCGGAGAAATCATGGACCGAGAAATACCCTTCCTACAAATTCAACCATCTATCTATGACCTCTGCATCTATTTGGCCTTCAAAGAAAGGAATGTCAAAGTTTACCTATACCTTGAAGGGAGTGGTGCCTCCAGAGTGGTTGTTTGATGCACATGCGTCGTAGGTGGGCAGTCGTTGAAGGATTTGGGCAATGTTATCCATCATCGTGTTCCTTTGTATCTCGAGGGCCTCCTCGAGAAATATTTTGATAGGATCTCCCGCTCCCTCGACTTTGTTTTCTTTCGTCATGGGAGTTCGTCGGGGTTTACAAGGCTGATCTTGCAAGGGTTCAACCAGATCGATCCCTAACTCCTTATACCTTGACCTTGTTGGGGACATGCAAAGAAAAACATAGAAGGAGCAAACCAGCTCTTATACCACTAATCCGGATTTATGCAGGAACACAATATAATACAAATATAAACATAAATATAAAGATACAATGGAAATATAACTTCATTTCATTAATAACATATGACTGAAATATGCTTACAAGAAAAATGGAAATAAACTAGCTAGGGCGCAAGTATCTTATCTCTGAGAAGATATGTGGCGTCTATCGGCCTCTGACTGTGTTACAATGAGGCTCGAAGGCCTATTTATTATTGAGAAACAATGGAAAACCCTAAGCATCCAAAAACCAAACCCTAGGAGATGAAACGCTAGATTATGGGCCCCGTTGGGGTAAATTTGTACATCAATTTCCTGTGGTCGTAACTTTGGCATACTATCTCCGTTTGACGGAATGATACATTGTTAGAAAGATCTATCTGAGGACTACAACAGCTAACAACGAATATCGAATCTGGAATACTCATATTTGTTGACCCTTCATGCCCAAAAAACGTTGTTTAGGGCCTCAAAACAGCTTTGCAAGTTCAGGACCCGAAAAAATGCCAAAAATAGTAAATTGTGCTACAGTTAAAGAAACACAAAAATTGAAAGAAACAATTATGGAGGTCCAAGTGGAATAGGTAGGTGGCCACCAATATCCACCTGGATCACTGTCATACATGTTTGTTTTAGAACTTTTTTTTTGTTTATATTTCTCTGAACTAATATGGCTCTTACTACATGTTTATCCTCACATACTGAACATAACTATGTTTTTGGGATGCACAATGATGGAAGTTACGTCATTTAGGGCCTCAAAATGGCTTCGGAAGTTCAGGACCTGAAAAAGTGCAAAAAATAGTAAATTGTGCTACAATTAAGGAAACTGAAAAACTGAAAGAAACAATGGTGGGTGTCCAAGTGGAATAGGCTGGTGGCCAACAATATCCACCTAGATCACTATTAGATATGTTTTTTTGAGAACTTTCTTTTTGTTTATATTTCTCTGAACTAATATGGCTCTTACTGCATATTTATCCTCACATACTGAACATAAATATGTTTTTGGGATGCACAATGATGGAATATTACATCGTTTAAGGCCTCAAATAGGCTCTGGAAGTTGAGGACCTGAAAAACTACCAAAAATAGTAAATTTTGGTGCAATAAGGAAACTGAAAAACTGAAAGAAACAATGGTGGGGGTCCAAGTGGAAAGGGCGGGTTGCCACCAATATCCACCTCGATCACTATCATATATGTTTTTTTGAGAACTTCTTTTTGTTTATATTTCTCTGAACTAATATGGCTCTTACTGCATATTTATCCTCACATACTAAACATAAGTATGATTTTTGGATGCACAATGATGGAATGTTACGTCGTTTAGGGCCTCAAAACAGCTTCAGAAGTTCAGAACCCGAAAATTTGCAAAAAATAGTAAATTTTGCTACAATTAAGGAAACTGAAAAACTGAAATTAGAAACAATGGTGGGGGTCCAAGTGGAATAGGCGGGTGGCCACCAATATCCACCTGGGTGACTATCATATATTTCTTTTTGAGAAATTTCTTTTTGTTTATATTTCTCTGAACTAATACAACTCTTACTGCATATTTATCCTCACATACTAAACATAAATATGTTTTTGGGATGCACAATGATGGAATGTTACATCGTTTAGGGCCTCAAAACAGCTCTGGAATTTTAGAACCTGAAAAACTGCCAAAAATAGTAAATTGTGCTACAATTGAGGAAACTAAAAAACTGAAAGAAACAATGGTGGGGGTCCAAGTGGAATAGGCGTGTGGCTACCAATATCGACCTGGATCACTATCATATATGTTTCTTTTAGAACTTTCTTTTTGTTTATATTTCTTTGAACTATAATGGCTCTTACTGCATATTTATCCTCACTTACTAAACATAAATATGTTTTTGGGATGCACAATGATGGAATGTTGCATTGTTTAGGGCCTCAAAACGGCTCCGGAATTTCAGGACTCGAAAAAATGCCATAAATAGTAAATTGTGCTACAATTAAGGAAACTGAAAAACTGAAAGAAACAATGGTGGGGGTCCAAGTGAAATAGGCGGGTGGCCACCAATATTCACTTGGATCACTATCATATATGTTTTTTTAGAACTTTCTTTTTGTTTATATTTCTTTGAACTAATATGGCTCTAACAACATATTTATCCTCACATACTAAACATAAATATGTTTTTGGGATGCACAATGAAGGAATGTTCATTGTTTAGGGCCTCAAAATGGCTCTGGAAGTTCAGGACCCGAAAAACTGCCAAAAATAATAAATTTTTCAACAATTAAGGAAACTGAAAAACTAAAAGAAACAATGGTGGGGGTCCAAGTGGAATAGGCGGGTCGCCACCAATATCCACCTGGATCGCTATCATATATTTTTTTTTGAGAACTTTCTTTTTGTTTATATTTCTTTGAACAAATATGGCTCTTACTGCATCTTTATCCTCACATATCGAACATAAATATGTTTCTAGGATGCATAATGGTGGAATGTTACGTCGTTTAGGGACTCAAAACGGCTCTGGAAATTCAGGACCCGAAAAACTGCCAAAAATAGTAAATTTTGCTACAATTAAGGAAACTGAAATAATTGAAAGAGACAATGGTGGGGGTCCAAGTGGAATAGGCAAGTGGCCATCAATATCCACCTCGATCACTATCATATATGTTTCTTTTAGAACTTTCTTTTTGTTTATATTTCTCTGAGCTAATATGGCTCTTACTGCATATTTATCCTCACATGATGAGCATAAATATGTTTTTTGGATGCACAATTATGGAATGTTACGTCATTTAGGGCCTCAAAACCACTCCAGGAGTTTGGGACCCGAAAATTGCAAAAAATAGTCAATTGTGCTACAATTAAGGAAACTGAAAATCTGAAAGAAACAATGGTGGGGGTCTAAGTGGAATAGGCAGGTGGCCACCAATATCCACCTGTATCATTCCTCCCCCCTTAGGAAGAAATGGTCCACATTGCGTTGAGTTCCTCCATGAGATGGGGAAAATTTTGCTGGACTTGGTCCCTGGTGAGCACTTTCCCTGGTGAAGGAGTTGGCCTGCTTTGACAACTCAATTTAGCTGGATCCTCTGCTGGCGGGTGTTCTTGATATGTGTGTCCATAATTCGATTAGTTGTGGCTTGTTCCATGCAATTTGGGTTTAACTCTATTGGTGTGAGTTGTTCTGCCATGACGGATGTGTCTAGTAGAGGTGGAAAGTAAGGCTGAAGGCGATCCACATTGAACACTGGGTGCAGACCAAGGAATGGGGTAATACTAAGCTCAAAATCATTGTCCCCTACAGCCTTGGTGATGGTCATGTATGGACCATATCAGAGCAGGCAAAGCTTGCAGTGGGGTCTAGCGAGGCGATCCTTCTGCAAATGTAGCCATACTTTTTTGCCCAGTTGGAACTTGTGTGGCACCCGATGTGGACCATGTCGCTGCTTGTACTTGGCATTGGATTTATCCAAGATGTCGTGGACCTGCTGGATGTGTGCAATAAAACTGGTTGCTTTATCAGCCTCAGACAGTACATGTGTGGATTATGTCTGTGTGGTCGCATGAGGTATGGAAACATTAGGTAGCGGCACACCTGGGGTCAAATCAATGGAGTGCTTGACCTGTCAGTGTAGAGGAACCTCTATGGGTGAGGAGAACTTGTCCTTGTATTCTTCCACGACTTTGTCAATATGTTTTCGTCATGTAGGGGATCCCTATTTGGAGGTTGTGGCCACAATATCTTCTTGCCCTGTGAGCGAATTGTAATGAAAATGAATTTCCTGCTTTGTGAAATGATCTTACTGTGTTTCTTTGCAGTAATCAAAGAGATAGCGGAAGACGGTACTACCTTCAGTATCCTGTACAATTTATTTCCCAAAGTAATAATAACAGCATGAGGCCTAGTCTCATGCACATCATGTCACTTCCATAGGTATGGTTGGCATAATAATACAACAGACACGTCAAGAGGAGCAACATCACACAATATCTCATCCTTGAATGGCTTGATGTTGTACAAAAGTCGACACGCTTGGCGGACGTGGAGATCTCTTCCTTGGTGAAGCTACCCAATGGTATATGGTTGCGGGTGTACTGTGGTCGGTAGGCTGAGTTGCCTCATGACCTCTGATGAAATGAGGTTCTTTTGGCTTCTGCTATCGACAAGGAATTGTAGTGGAGAACCCTTCACCCACATTTGGGAATGGAAGAGGCGCTCCCCCTCCTCTGGTCTTCGGGTTCCTCCTTCTGGATTTTGGTGGTGGCAATGGTGGAACTGGGTTCCGCATCAATGATCTGCTTCCCTTTTTCATTACCCTTTTCGGGGTCTGACTCATAATCAGAACATTCATCTGATTCGGATGCCTTCAGTTCAGCCACCAACAACTGTTGGGACCGACACTCGCTTGTGTTGTGAGTGGGGCTGTTATGAAATTCACACCACTTCCCCATGTCATTCTTTGGCTTTGTGGTGTCGATCTGAGTCGCCTCACTTTAGCTTTGACCCTTGTTATGCAGTTTGAGGGAGCCTTTCCCTAGCTTCGGATTCGTGGATCCAAAGTCTCGCTTCTTCTGCTTAAATTTTTGCTCGATCTTGGAAGCATATTGATATTTCGTGCCAAGCGAGGTAATGTCGAGGAACTCCATTTCCTCCTTAATGTATATGTGAAAACAACTATGGTACTTGAGTAGCAAATGTCTCTCTGAGTATTTAATACCCAACTTTGTGTGCATTTTACGGAACAAATTTGTCAGTTTGTGCACATCTTCATCCCTTTGTTGCCGCACCATGGTCCATTGAATGTACTTGTCCTCATAGCTCCCCATGGGGTAATATTGTTTCTTGATGCTGTCTCGGAACGAATTCCAAGTGGGTGTAGTTGAGAATAGAGAGGGTTCCGTCCCATCCTTTTGGTCATAGTAGGTTTCCCACCAGTATTTGACATAGGGGGCGGATTTGAGGAGTGAAAAAGTAATCTTTTCTCGGTTGGAGAAATCATAGACCGAGAAATACCCTTCCTGCAAATTTATCCATCTATCTACGACGTCTTCATCTGTTGAAATTTGCAACAAGAAACAGTGAAATTGGCATCCAGAAACAACATGACAGCACACACACTAGTATGGGACCACAGGTCACACAGTGATGGGTCCTAGCGATACATTAGTGTGCAAGCCAATCTATTTAATAAATTGGAAATGTGTCTAATTTAATTTTCCCTTAATTAAATTGGACAATAAATTACAAACTTATCTTATAAACACTTGTAATAGTTAACTCAGTGTGATAGACTCAGTTAGCTCATGAATTTTTAGTTGAGGGTGGTTGGTGAGGCATGCAGAGTGATTCTATTAGTTTTTGAGTCCAAGTTGCAGTTAGTCCATGAGTTTAATGCATGATAAATCAGTTAACTCAATTAAGTGAGTTAAAGTCAATCTAACTAATTGTAACTGATTATTGCACTAGTGAGAGGTCAAGTGAATTAAATCAGATTTAATTCACATGAAGTGATTTTTCAAGTGATTGATGATTTACTATTAATAGCTGCATGCATGTCAGTTCCAGTGGAGACCCAATTGAGACAAAGGTTAAAGGGAAGTTGACTATCAGTTGTATTTTTAGCAAACTACCCAGACACAGTTAAAACACCACATGATTTTCCATGATATTTGTGTAGTCAAGGAAGGCTAAAATTCCAAAATAATAGGGATTGCGTGAGTAAGGCAGGCTGAGAAATGGCTAAGTGTTGGCCCAATTTTGTCTGGATCAGTGTGAGACAGTTGGTAGAGTGCAACAGATTTTTGTGAGCAAGAATGTATTGTATTGTTTCGTGATTCCTTGGTTCATTATAAAATAGAGAAAGAGGGGTTTTGAGTAGCAAGCTTTCCCAAAGAAAAATATCCTTGTTGTGGATTGATTTGCTTCTTTCTCTTACTTGGTGTGATTATGCGACCGTATTTAATTTTCGCATAATTAATTGTAGAAGGATTTAGTATTTTGCTTTAGTATATTACATGATCAGATTGAATCCATTGGTGTATACATATTGTTTGTATAATTCTAAATCATCTATCTAGCCTTCAAATACAGGAATGTCAAAGTTTACTTGTACCTTGAAGGGAGTGGCGCCTCCAGAGTGGCTGTTGGATGCAGATGCGTCGTAGGTGGGCAGTTGTTGAAGGATCTGGGCAAAGTCATCCATCATCATGTTCCTTTGTATATCGAGGGCCTTCTCGAGCAATATTTTGATAGGATCTCCTACTCCCTCATCTTTATTTTCTTCTGTCATGGGAGTTCGTCGGGGTTTGCGAGGTTGATCTTGCAAGGATTCAACTAGATCAAGCCCTAACTCCTTATGCCCTGACCTCGTTGGGGACATGCAATGAAAAACAAAGAAGGAGAAGACCAGCTCTGATACCACTAATCCGGATTTAAGCAGGAACGCAACATAATACAAATATAACCATAAATACAGAGATGCAGCGTATAACTTCATTTCATTAATAACAAATGACCTAAATATGATTACAAGCATAAAGGAAATAAACTAGCTAGGGCGCAAGTATTTTATCTCTGAGAAGAGGTGTGGCGGCTACAGGCCTATGACTGTGTTACAATGAGGCTCGAAGACCTACTTATTATTGAGAAAAAATGTAAAACCCTAAACATCCAAAAACCTAACCCTAGGATATGAAACGCTAGAATATGGGCCCCGTTGGGGTAAATTGGTAAATCAATTTCCCGATGTCGTAACTTTGGCATACCACCTCTGTTTGACGCACATTATACATCGTTAGAAAGATCTATCTTAGGACTACAACTGCTAATAGAAAATATCAAGTCTGGAAGACTCATATTCACCAACCTTTCATGCCCAAACAACTTTATTTAGGGCCTCAAAATGGCTCTGGAAGTTCAGGACCTGAAAAACTGCCAAAAATAGTAAATTGTGCTACAATTAAGGAAACTAAAAAACTGAAGGAAACAATTGTGGGGGACCAAGTGGAATAAGCGGGTGGCCACCAATATCCACCTGGATCACTATCATATATGCTTTTTTGAGAAATTTCTTTTTTTATAGTTCTTTGAACTAATATGGCTCTTACTTCACATACTGAACATAAATATGTTTTTAGGATGCACAATGATCGAATATTACGTAGTTTAGGGCCTCAAAACGGCTCCGGAGGTTCAGGGCCCGAAAAACTGCCAAAAATAGTAAATTGTGCTACAATTAAGGAAACTGAAAAACTGAAAGAAAAAATGGTGGGGGTCCAAGTGGAATAGGCAGGTGGCCACCAATATCCACCTGGATCACTATCATATATGTTTTTTTGAGAACTTTATTTTTGTTTATATTTCTCTAAACTAATATGGCTCTTACTGCATATTTATCCTCACATATTGAACATAAATATGTTTTTGGGATGCAAAATTATAGAATATTACATCGTTTAGGGCCTCAGAACGGCTCTGGAAGTTCAAGACCCAAAAAACTTCCAAAAATAGTCAATTGTGCTACAATTAAGGAAACTGAAAAACTGAAAGAAACAATGGTGGGGGTCTAAGTGGAATAGGTGGGTGGCCACCAATATCCACCTGGATCAATATCATATATGTTTTTTTGAGAACTTTCTTTTTGTTTATATTTCTCTGAACTAATGGCTCTTACTACATATTTATCCTCACATATTGAACATAAATATGTTTTTGGGATGCAAAATGATAAAATGTTATGTCGTTTAGCTCCTCAAAACGGCTCTGGAAGTTCAGGACTCGAAAAACTGCAAAAAGATAGTAAATTGTGCTACAATTAAGAAAACTGAAAAATTGAAAGAAACAATGGTGGGGGTCCAAGTGGAATAGGCGGGTGGCCACCAATATTCACCTGGATCACTATCATATATGTTTTTTTGAGCACTTTCTTTTTGTTTATATTTCTCTGAACTAATATGGCTCTTGCTGCATATTTATCCTCAAATACTGAACATAATATGTTTTTGGGATGCACAATGATGGAATGTTAAGTCATTGAGGGCCTCAAAACGGCTCCAGAATTTCAGGACCCGAAAAACTGCCAAAAATAGTAAATTGTGCTACAATTAAGGAAACTGAAAAACTGAAAGAAACAATGGTGGGGGTCTAGGAGGAATAGGCGGGTGGCCATCAATATCCACGTGGATCATTATCATATATGTTTTTTTCAGAACTTTCTTTTTTTTATATGGTTCTCTGAGCTAATATGGCTCTTAGTTCACATACTAAACATAAATATGTTTTTGGGATGCACAATGATGGAATGTTATGTCGTTTAGGGCCACAAAACGGCTCCAGAAGTTCAGGGCCCGAAAAACTACCAAAAATAGTAAATTGTGCTACAATTAAGGAAACTAAAAAAATGAAAGAAATAATGGTGGGCGTCCAAGTGGAATAGGTGAGAGGCCGCCAATATCCACTTGGATCACTATCATATATGTTTTTTTGAGAACTTTCTTTTTGTTTATATTTATCTGAACTAATATGGCTCTTACTGCATATTTATCCTCACATATTGAACATAAGTATGTTTTTGGGATTCAAAATGATGGAATGTTACATCGTTTAGGGCCTCAAAAAGGCTCTGGAATTTCAAGACACGAAAAATTACCAAAAATAGTAAATTGTGCTACAATTAAAGAAACTAAAAAAATGAAAGAAACAATGGTGTGGGTCCAAGTGGAATAGGTGGGTGGCCACCAATATCCACCTAGATCACTATCATATATGTTTTTTTGAGAAATTTCTTTTTGCATATATTTCTCTAAACTAATATGGCTATTACTTCACATACTGAACATAAATATGTTTTTGGGATGCACAATGATGGAATGTTACGTCGTTTAGGGCCTCAAAACGGCTCCGGAAGTTCAAGGCCCAAAAAAATGTCAAAATAGTAAATTGTGCTACAATTAAGGAAACTGAAAAACTGAAAGAAACAATGGTGGGGGTCCAAGTAGAATAGGCGAGTGGCCACCAATATCCACTTAGATCACTATCATATATGTTTTTTTGAGAACTTTATTTTTGTTTATATTTCTTTGAACTAATATGGCTCTTACTGCATATTTATCCTCACATAATGAACATATGTATGTTTTTGGGATTCACAATGATGGAATGTAACGTCGTTTAGGGCCTCAAAACGGCTCCACAATTTCAAGTCCCGAAAAACTGCCAAAAATAGTAAATTGTGCTACAATTAAGGAAACCAGAAAACTAAAAGAAACAATGGTACGGGTCCAAGTGGAATAGGAGGGTGGCCACCAATATCCACCTAGATCACTATCATATATGTTTTTGAGAACTTTCTTTTGTTTATATTTCTCTGAACTAATATTGCTCTTGCTGCATATTTATCCACATACTGAACATAAATATGTTTTTGGGATGCATAATGATGGAATTTTACGTCGTTTAGGGCCTAAAAATGGCTATGAAAGTTCAGGACTCGAAAAACTGCCAAAAATAGTAAATTGTGCTACAATTAAGGAAACAGAAAAACTGAAAGAAACAATGGTGGGGGTCCAAGTGGAATAGGCGGGTGGCAACCAATATCCACCTGGATCACTATCATATATGTTTTTTTGAGAACTTTATTTTTGTTTATATTTCTCTGAACTAATATGGCACTTACTGCATATTTATCCTCACATACTGAACATAAATATGTTTTTGGAATGCACAATGATGGAATGTTACATCGTTTAGGGCCTCAAAATGGCTCCGGAAGTTCAAGACTTGAAAAGGTGCCAAAAATAGTAAATTGTGCTACAATTAAGGAAACTGAAAAACTGAAAGAAACAATGGTGGGGTCCAAGTGGAATAGGCGAGTGGGCACCAATATCCAACTGAATCACTATCATATATGTTTTTTTGAGAAATTTCTTTTTGTTTATATTTCTCTGAACTAATATGGCTCTTAATGCATATTTATCCTCACATACTGAACATAAATATATTTTTGGGATGCACAATGATGGAATGTTACATTGTTTAGAGCCTCAAAATGGCTTTGGAAGTACAAGACCCAAAAACTGCCAAAAATAGTAAATTGTGCTACAATTGAGGAAACTGAAAAACTGAAAGAAACAATGATGGGGCTCCTAGTGGAATAGGAGGGTGGCCACCAATATCCACCTGGATCATTCCTCCTCCCTTAGGAACAAACATTCCCCGTTGCGTTGAGTTCCTTCATGAGATGAGGAAAATTTTGTTGAAATTTGTTCCCGGTGAAGGGGTTGGCCTTCTTTGGCAACTCGATATAGCTGGATCCTCTGCTAGTGAGTGTTATTGATCTGTGTCCATAATTTTATTAGTTGTGGCTTGTTCCATGCAGTTTTGGTTTAAATATGTTGGCGTGAGTTGTTCTGCCATGTTAGATGTGTCCAGTAGAAGTGGAAAGTAGGGCCGAAGGTGGTCCACATTGAACACTGGGTGCAGACCAAGGAATGGTGGAATACTGAGATCGATGGAATTCTCCCCTACAGCCTTGGTGATGGTGTATGGCCCATATTGGAGTGGGTGAATCTTGCGTTGGGGTCCAACGAGGAGATCCTTCTGCAAATGTAGACACACTTTTTCGCCCATCTCGAACTTGTGTGGAACTCGATGTGGACCATGTCGCTGCTTGTACCTAGAATTGGATTTATCCAAGATGTCATGGACCTGTTGGACGCGTGCAATATGTTGGGTATGTGTTATATTTTTTATTTGGACCTTATTTTTCAGTGGGCAGACCTGCCCATGGTTTTGTGCATGGGTTTGCACATGGTTTTGGAGCAAGATGGTTTTTGGCCCCTGGTATTTTGTAGATCTGGTTAAGGGAACTATGGTTATGTTCTAATCCAGGGTTAATGGATTAGGGTTTATGTATGCTTCGGCATGTATATATATGTGTTGTAACACTAAAAGGAATATAATGAAAAATCAAGCTAGTAGGGCCGATTTGGGATCCAGGGGAAAATATTTTTGTATATTTTTTTATGCTTTATGCTCTCGCTATTGTTTATTTTCTATCTTTAAGATTTGTTTGCAGATATTTTTTATACAGGGTTAAAACCTACATTTGGTATCAAAGTTGTTTCAGTTTCAAGGGGACGCCTTTTCTACTGAGGGTTTTTTTTCTCGGCCTTGTAGTAGCCCTTGTTCAGTGGGAGATCTGCGGGATCGATTCTTGCGGTGAAAGAAGATGGCGAGTAGTGGAAAGATAGAGATCGAGAAATTTAATGGTCAGAGTTTTGAGATGTGGAAGCTCAAGATGGAGGATCTGCTAGTGGATAAAGATCAGTGGATCGCGGTAGATCCAGGTACTAAACCAACGACAATGTGAGATGAAGATTGGAAGAAGTTGGATCAGAAGGCAAAGAGCACAATATGATTGTGTGTCTCAGATTCAGTGTTATAGAATGTATATGAGGAAGCTATGACAAAGAATTTGTGGGACAAGCTAGGGACTTTGTACCTATCTAAGTATCAAGTGAATAATTTGTTCCTGCGGAAAAATTTGTATAACCTAGGGATGAAGGATGGAGACTCGGTGATAGAGCATTTGAACGCCTTCAATATTGTGGTAAGTCAGTTGTTATATGTTGATATTAAAATCTCATATGAAGATATGTGCATCAATTTGTTTTGTTCTCTACCATATTCGTGGGACAGTCTAGTTATGGCAATAGGTAGCAATACAACTACCTTGAATTTTGATGACATACTCTCAGCCTTGCTGTCGGAGGAAATGAAATGGAGAAATATGGAGGGCCAGAATGGAGATGCCTTAGATGTATGAGGAAGGTCCCAGAATAGAAACAAGAATAAGGTTTCGAGTGGGATATCTAAATCTAGAGGGAGATCTAAATCTCTAGGAAAGTTTGTAATGGTGTGTTGGAAATGCGAAAAGGAAAGGCACAACAAAAAGGACTGCAGATCTAAAGCTCATGAGAAAGGAAAGGGATATGATGATGCTCCTTTTGCGGAGGAAAAAACCACCTTGAATGAAGGTGGGGATGTGTATTTGTCTTCTTCTTCAAATACACATGTAGATCATGAGTCATGGTTGATTGACTTGGGTGCATCCTTTCACTTCACTCCCCATAGGGAATGGTTCTACGAGTATGAGAAATATGATGGCGGTGATGTCTTATTAAGGGATGATAGGAAGGCCAGAATCGTCGGACGTGGAAAAATAAATCTTAAGCTGCAAGGTGGAAGGATTAGAACACTTCCTAGTGTTCTACACATTCCTGCATTGGCCAGAAATCTGATTTCTGTAAGCAAGATGGATGATGCAGATGTAATAATTGTGTTCGAGAAAGATACTTGTAATATGGTTCGGGGAGCACTGGTATTAATGCGAGGAGTTCAGATTGGAACTCTGTACAATATTCAGGGAAGCATTGATATTGATGGGTGCAACAGTTTTGTGGTTCATGGAAGTGGAGTAGAAATCCTAGCGGTCTCTGGAGAAAAGACCATGATATGGCATCAAAGGCTTGGACATATTGGAGAGAAAGGCCTTCGGATACTGCATGGAAATGGTATGGTAGAAGGTATGTCTAATTTCTCTTTGGATTTCGATTTCTGTGAACATTTTGTATATGGGAAGTAGAATCGGGTGAGTTTTCCTTCTAGTGCTAAGAGGGAAAACAAGATATTAGAGCTTGTGCACAGTGATGTGTTTGGACCTTCGTCGGTTCCATCATTGGGTAATTATATGTACTATGTTTCATTAATAAATTACTTCTCAAGGAATACATGGATATATTTCTTAAGGAAGAAATTTGAAGTCTTTGACAGATTTAAATAATTTAAGGATCTGGTGGAAAACTAGACAGAGAAGAAGATAAAGGTGTTGAGGACAAATAATGGTGGAGAGTTCTGCAAGAAGGAATTTGAAGAGTTCTATAATAAGTGTGGTATAGCATGGCGGAACACTAATCCATACACACCTCAGCAAAATGGAGTTGCAGAAAGAATGAACAAAACACTGATGGAAAAGGAAGGAAGCATGCTCAGTGGTACCGAGTTAGGACAAGAATTCTAGGTAGAAGCAGTGGAGTCTGCATGTTACCTGATTAACAGATCACCTTCATCAGCGTTGGAGGATAAGACTCCACATGAGGTATGGACTGGTAAGAAACCCTCTCTTTCACATCTCAGGGTATTTGGATGTGATGCATATGTACATGTTCCAAAGGATACAATGACCAAGTTGGATCATAAATCTGAAAGGTGCATCTTTATTGGGTATAAGGATGGTTTAAAAGGTTACAAGCTTTGGAACCCAGAAACAAGGAAGGTTGTGTATAGTCAAGATGTGGTGTTTAAAGAGGTGAAATATGTTGTTAAACATGAAGTCATACCAAAGGAACCTGAGAAGATAGAGTTTGAGCTAAAGGAGGATGAATCAAACTCTACAACAAAAGAAGATTCAGAAGAGGAAGAGCCACAAACTCCAGTTGTGAGAATATCGGTTTGGGAAAGGAGATAGCCAGAAACATATAGTCCATCTACTTTCTATTCAAATTTTGCTTTAACTATAACTGATGATGATCCCAGAACTGTCAGGGAGACAGTAGATTCAGAGGATGGAAAACTCTGGAAGGAGGCCATGGTTGATGAAATGTCATCCTTGCATAAAAATGAGGCATGGGATCTGGTGGAGTTGCCAGCTGGAAGGAAGCCCATCAGGAGAAAATGGGTGTTTAAGAAGAAGATGAATGTAGAAGGCAAGGTGGAGAAGTACAAATCTCGATTGGTAGCAAAAGGTTATTCCCAGGTGTCGGGAATTGATTTTGTGATATTTTTTCTCTTGTTTCCAAGTTTACTTCTATTAGATTATTTTTATTTGTTGTTGTTGCCTTTGATTTTGAGGTAGAACAGATGGATGTGAAGACAACATTTCTTCATGGGGATCTGGAAGAAGAGATACACATGAAGCAACCTGAAGGCTTTATGGTGAAGGGTAAGAAAGAACTAGTATGCAGGTTAAAAAAGTCTTTGTATGGGTTAAAACAGTCACCAATAATGTGGTATAAGAAATTTTATACCTATATACGGGGACTTAGCTTCACCAAAATCAAAGAGGATCAATGTGTATATTTTAAATTAATTGGTGGACGTGTTATTTATTTGGTCTTATATGTGGATGATATGTTGCTGATTGAAAATGACAAAGAAATTATCTAGGATTTGAAGACCCAATTGTTCTCCAAATTCGACATGAAGGATATTGGTGCTGCAAACTATATTTTGGGCATGGAAATTAAGAGAGATTAGGTAAAGAGGAAGCTCTGTTTAAACCAGAGGAAGTATGTCGAGACAATATTGTAGAGGTTCAATATGCAGGATAATAAATTGGTGAAGGTTCCTATTCCCGTTGGTGTAAAGCCATTTGTTGAACAGTGTGTCAAGACACAAGAAGAAGAGGAGGATATGTCTTGTGTTCCATATGCAAGTGTAGTGGGTAGCCTGATGTATGCAATGGTATGTACTAGACCAAACATTGCACATGCAGTGGGAGTATTAAGCAGTTTTATGTCAAAACCAAGGAAGGAGAATTGGACAACAATGAAGCGGGTTTTCAGATATTTGTGTGGCACTAGTGATTATGGTTTGTGCTACTAGGGAAGACCAAGATTGGATAGAGTTTTGGACATCCATGGTTTTGTTGATGCAGATTGGTTTGGATATCTGGACCAAAGAATATCTACAAGTGGGTATGTGTTTAGCCAATTTGGAGGCGCAACCATTTGGATGATTAAAAGACAGTTTGTAGTGGCTCTTTCAACTACAAAGGCAAAATACATGGCAACCACTCATGCAAGCAAGGAAGTTGTTTGATTGCAGATATTGTGTTCAAGCATGGGGTTGGTGCATCGAGCTATAAGGATAGACCGTGGTAGCCAAAGTGCAATTTTATTGGGTAAGAACCCTTCTTATCATTAAAAAACAAAGCACATTGATGTTCAATATCACTTTGTGAGAGATATGGTTGAGGATAAAAAGGTGTTTCTGGTAAAGGTGGACACTTTGACGAATGTTGCAGATGCATTGACGAAGTCTATGAGCACTCAGAAGTTCTCTTGGTGTAGAGAAAAAATGGGTATTGCATGGTTGGACTAATGACAAAGCTCTCCTGTGGCCCCCCGTAGAAAGAAAACTAGTGGGAGAATGTTGGGTATGTGTTATATTCTTTCCACGATGAGTCGCACACACAGGGGTGGGGGGGGGTCACAGGGGGACAAAAAAACCCCCTGTTCGTTGCGCTTGGTGCAGTGAGGGGATCATAGGGGGGGCAGAAATGCCCCGAGAAAAAAAAATTGGACCCTATTTTTCGATGAGCAGACCCTCCTATGGTTTTGTGCATGGGTTTGCACATGGTTTTGGGGCATGATGGTTTTCGGCCCCTGGTATTTTGTAGATCTGATCAAGGGAACTATGGTTATGTTCTAATCCACGGTTAATGGATTGGGGTTTATGAATGCTTCTACATGTATATATATGTGTTGTAATACTAAAAGGAAAATAATGAAAAATCAAGCTGGTAGTCCTGGTTTTGGGATCCAGGGGAAAAATATATGTGTATATATGTTTTATGATTTATGCTCTTGCTATTGTTTATTTTTTTTCTTTAAGAATTCGTTTGTAGATTATTTATGTACAAGGTTAAAACCTATAAGTAGCAACATGTCATAGAATATAATTCAGGAATTTGTAACAAAAAACTATTATTTTCACTTCCTAAATGTTATGAAACAACAATATTCTAAGTCAATATCCTTATCTTGTGAACCCTATTTTTCCTATAGGGATTAGTAAGGTGCCTAGCCTTCCTTGATGTTAAATTCATTTATGAATGGTATTAATATAATCCATAATACTTCATAGAATTATCAACCAACCTATCCATAATTTTGTAAAAAAACAAAGTTGATGTACCTTTCATCCCAAAGTAATAAAATCAATCTCCTAGATTGTGAAACTTGGTCTTTTTGAAAATCCTAACTTGGGTTTGGAATTTCTTAGGAGTTGAAAAAGGGAGATGGAAAGGGGGCCATGCTACCAACTCCTTGAGAATATTTTTTGAGGAAGGGTGGATTTCCTTCTTCCCACAAGCCAATGTCCGTGTTTGTAAAATATCGACAAACTAGAGGAGGTTGATTTTTGAAGGTAATCCTATTGGGTTGCAACTACTTTATGATAGTTTTGGGAGCTCTTGTAAACAACCCATTTCCATCATCCACTAGGGTTCTTGGTGGTTCGAATAGCTATTTGAGCTTGAGATCAAGGAGTTTGGTTGTTTGAAATTGTGGTTGGGCATGAGTTGGTCATGGACCTTGGCATATGAGCTTTGACATCAAAATAGAGTGTCATGTGAATTGACATATCACACATGTTCCTTAATAATCTCATCCCCAATGAATTCCTTAAGGTTAAGTTGACATATTAACCATGGAAAAACTTTCTTATGGGACCTAAAGTAAATAAGATGAGGCGTCATGATAGATAAAGCCACACATCAAAATATAAATATGCTCAAGGAGGGTCTAGCATACACATAATATTAAAGAGCTAAACCCACACACAACAATGGAGCTATATGATCTAATGGACTAAGAAATTATCAATGTAAGGAAGAATACAAGGGCATTATGAAAAATCCACAATCTATGAGCAAAAATATTAGTGGCATAGTGTGATTCCTTAAGGAATGGAAAAAAGAAGAGTTAATTTTCCATAATATAGGTGATATATTAGTGGAAACAATGAGGATCACATGCCTTATTTATCCATGGCTAGATCATGGTATCTATAGGTATGTAATCAACAAAGTACCCTAGCACTATGTGATTTTTCTATGAATTATCTGCATTTGATTGACTTCCATTTATCTCAATACAACAGGTTCAGTCTTCCCCAACATGGGAGAGTTTGTGATCATTGTTGCAAACTTACAACATTCAAATATGAGTCTTTTTGTTGAAGGGGATATGAGTAGGGATATAAGTTTTGCCAAAGTTGCGTCGGACTTGCACTTGACATCAAATGATATTGCATGTACTCTTTGTTCTTTACTCTTTAAGAACCAAAACTAGCTAGGGGTATTCTAGGTTATTGAATTGATGGGGTTCTTTCTTGGAATTGTTAGTGCACAATCTACTAAGTATGGAAATAATGAATATACCTTGGAGCAACTAAGAATGAGTTCATTACTATTGTTCCTTGAAGACAAAGGCATGATTTTATTAATGATCTTATCTCCTTGCCTAGTAGAGTTCTACTACCTTTGGGTAATTTGCATAGGATTTGTAGCCTTTCATTGTTTCTTAATCATTGAAGTCCATCCTTCATCCTTTGTTTAGGGTGCATGGAGTTCTTTCTCATGTTTTTAAAAGGGGACTTTGAGCCACGCAACCCTCAAGCATCACAGGATTTAACATTCCACATGAAAATTATATTCACTTCACAATTGTTATGCCACTATATTAGTTGATTTGTGTTGTGTGGTGCATTAGAACATGGATTTTCAATTAATGGTAAGGGGGTGGGGCAGGGTAGCTAATATGAGACGTGTAATTTCATAGCCAAGAAATAAAACTAGCTTTTTAGAATACAAATCTTGGTCTCTTTTCAAGACTTCTCAAGGCTGGAATAATTTAATTTGCAATATAATTTACTAGGATAAGCATTTTAATTTGCAACAATTGCTTTTAGAGTTCTTATGAATCATATTAACCCACTCTTTATCAATATTGTTGATGGGTTGAGCAATTGGTTGAGTTTGAGCATGAGGAGCTTGGTTGGGTAGGGTAGCAAGTGGGTTCATCCTAATCATGAGAAGATATCCACGGAGTTGTGATTCAAAATTTGACATCAAAGTTGAAAGTAAGAAAATTGATACATCATACATGTTGCTTAATCCTATCATCCTCTTCCTGGATTAAGATATAATCCCTAAGGTCTCTTAATGTGGTAATTTATAGACAAAGCCTCTAATGGCACATACAATAAAAGAAGTGGGGCAAATCATGACAAATAAATCCACCTCTTAACTAAAACATATAGCATAGGAAGGGATAAAATGCATGGGAAGTTCAAGTTACTCAACCATCATAACAAATAGAGTTGTGTACACCACTCAATTGAAAAACTCCTAATGCAAGGCAGAAACACAACAACAATATTTGAATAGGACATACATTTTGCAAGTAGTTGATAATGACAACATAGAATGATTTCTTAAGGAATGGAAAAAGGAAAAGGGTTGTAGTTAAGCTACGATACCGTGGGAGTATCAATAATGTGATTCGCACAATTTATTGATCTAACTAAGACTTAATTAATGCTATAGATGTATGCAGTTGCCAAATTAACCAATTGCGATGAATTTTTTATAGAAATTACAAATTTCATCTATCTTAGAGATAGAAATAGACTCTATTATCCTTAGGAAGAATTATCCTTACCTTGTGGCAAGGAATTGGAACAAACTTCTAGGACATGTCATTGTGCTCATGACTTGTAACAAAAGAAATTTATCTTGAAGCCATGCATCTGCACACACACTAAAATGATGTTCCTGCTAAGTTGTGTGTTAAAGATCTTTAAATTTGTTCTCCTTTAATTTCTCCGTATAATCCTTCTTTCATTCTATTCTATGAGAGATTTAATTTTTATGCGCCAATGGCATCAAAAGAGTGCATGTACACACAGACAGGCGTCTGCAACCTCCAAATGTGTGATTAAATTATGCCCTGCTACGCGTCTTTAAAGGACTAGGAGTCCAAATGTGTAATTAAATTATGCCCTGCTACGCGACTTTAAAGGACTAGGAGAACAAATTTAAAGATCTCTAACACAAAAGCTTTAATACTTTCACCCGAGAAGCAGGCGATCAAATTTTTAAATTTAAATCTTGCATACAATTAAAGAACCTATTTTAACACAGCCTGCTTCTCGGGTGAAAGTAGTGTTAAAGCTTTTGTGTTAAAAATCTTTAAATTTGTTCTCCTTTGAATTTATCTCTCTAATCTTCAAAGATTTAATTTTTATGCGCCAATGGCATCAAAAGAGTGCATCTACACACAGACAGAGTGATTAAATGATGCCCTGCTGCTGAGGTGCAAGCTTTCGGTTCTTTAAATTTGTTGTGTGTCTACTCCTGCGTTAAAGAAAGGTTCTTTAAATTACTAAACATTCATCGTCTTTAAATTTGTTGTCTCTACTCCTGCGTTAAAGAAAGGTTCTTTAAATTACTAAACATCCATCGAAAGAACGAGAGAAGGTGAACAAGCTTTCGGTTCTTTAAATTTGTTGTGTGTGTACTCCTGCATTAAAGAAAGTAGTTCTTTAAATTACTAAACATTCATCGAAAGAACCAGAGAAGGTGAACCCATAACCCACAGGTCCAAAAAGCCTATCGGAGCCAAGTTTCGATCTTGGGACCTGTGGGTTATGGGCCCACCACGCTTCCGCTGCGCCACTCCGATATCTGTCAGATTAAACACGTTTTGTTGTAATCAATGTGATGGGTAATATGTGCATCCGCACCCGCACTCCGATATGTGTAATGGGTAACATGTTGTGTTTTGATGTGTGTGATGGGTAATATGTTGTGTTAATATATATTCAATAACCAATCTTTCAATATATAGTAAAATAGTTCAATTCAACTATCAAGCTTAGCGAAAGTAATTTAATAACCAATCCTTAAATATATAGTAAAATAGTTCAATTCAACTATCAAGCTCAGCGAAAGTAATTTAATAACCAATCTTTAAATATATAGTAAAATACTTCAATTCAATTATCAAGCTCAACAAAAGTAATTTAATAACCAATTTTTAAATATAGAAAAATAATTCAATGCAACTATTTAATCCACAATTTAATAAATAGTTCAATGCAACTATTTAATCCACTTGAATTTAACAAGTTCAAGAATTTCTTCTCTTTGGAAATCAATCATATTATCTTTTATTTTTCTCTTTCAAAATCAATCACACTATCTCTTACTTTTCTTTCCCTTATCATTACTTTTCACTCAAGTTAGGTAACAATTTGTTAATTTCTAATTAAGTAGTGTGTAGGAATACCTACACCCTTTCGTTTTCTTTATATTTTTATTTACCATGATGGATCGATAACTCATTGAACTAATCTAGGTGGGGCCCAAGATTAAGCCTAGTGGCTACTACTATAACACAAAGAGTATCTCTCATTTTAAGCCAGATATACTAGGAATTTATGACTTAGCAAGAGTCAAGACTCCACGTGGTGAGGGAGTCTACCCCTTAAGCCTTATTACAATGGCCTTTCTTTCTTTCTTTCTTTTTTGGGCCAAAGATGTCCCTTCATGGGACTTGAAACTAGTTGGAGGGGATAACATCCCATTGTTCCAACCACCCAGTCATCCCAAGATTAGACAAGACCCACATTCTTACTTGTATTGTAGGCTCCATCACTAAAGAGCAACCAACAAATAGATATGTTTGAGGAGGTCGACTATATTTATATATATTTATTTGTTTCTCTTGATTATGGGCCTTACATTAAAGGCTCTTGAAATGTTGGATTAGATAAATAATATCACATGTTTTTCAACACTCTATTTAATTTGTGTCTATCAATAAAATGAAGTACATTAATTTACAATAATGGATTGTAGATTTCTGTGGTGTAGATTTTTAGAATCAAAGCTCAAAATCTCCATAGTTCTCATTTTTAAGTCTACGTTTCGGGTCTAAAACAAGACCCATCATCAAGACATATCTGCAAAAAAGAGAGACAATTTGTGTTAAATAAATAGTGGCAAAATGACAAGAAAGAGAGCCGACCAGACAACTACTTAATGTTTTAATTACTAAATAATTTCATTTATTTTTAATTAATTTTTATATTAAGTTGAGTTTTAGTTATTTTGTTGTTTTAATATTACTAATGTTTAATATTTCATATTAATAATTATTTATCCTTTTTTTTGTAAAGTCTTATGTTAATTTGATTATTTTATTTTGTTTATTATTTTTAATTTACATGAAGCTTTGTTTTTAATAATGTCAAAGTGTAGTGTTTTCTTTCCTATCCTAAGTTTATGTAGAGGTCCTAGTAGATTATATTAAATGATTAAAAAGTTTGTTTATTATTCATTTTATAAGACCCTATGCAGATTATAATGTCTACCTATTTTATTACTTATTAATCCTTAAAAAATTCTAAGTTTCTATCCAATTTTAGCTTATGCATTAGATTAAAAGTTTTTGTTTTTTATATAAAATCAAAGAAAAGTACTTTTATATATCCTAATATTATGTAAAAAGGTCTTAGTAGATTATGTTACTAGATTTAAGGGTTTGCTTTTTCTTAATGTTATAAAAACCTATGTAGGTTATGTTGTCTACTATTTTATTAAATATAAACCATTGCTAAAAGGTCTTAAGTTTTTTATCCTATTTTATCTTGTGATTAAGATTAATTGTTTTTGCTTAAAGTTGTATAGCTTTATTTTAGAGATATTTTAGAGTTTCTAGTATTATCCTTATACTAATTTTAATATTTTCCTTATACTAATTTTAGGATTATACGGTCCTATGTAAATTATATTACCTTGATGACGGTGTAGTTATTTAAATAGGAAAGGAATAGGTCAATTGATTATAACCCATAGATAAGGCTTGTAACCAATTGATCCTATAAACTAAGGTTTGCAGAAGGAAGGGGTTTAATTAAGGTCTAAGCTAATGTTAGGAGATTTAAAAGGGTGTTTTTAAAAAAAAATTACTTATAACTTATTAAGCTTCAAGAAGGGTAGCATGGTAAGGGCAAGGAGTAGGGTAAGGGTTTGATGTGAACAAGTGGGTAGAGGGAAGGAGAAAGGGTACGAGGTAGAGAAAGTGAAAGTCAATTTAAAGGTCATAAAGGGACGAAGGAAGAGTAGGGGTACAAAGAGGCAACGACTCAGGGGTGCGAGATGTTTTAATGGGACAACACATGGACCCAGTTTCTGCTAACTTCTAAGCCTCCATCTCTATTTAGGTTGTGAGGGTGTTTTATGATTTCCAGGGCTTCACGTATTTTGCGTTTGAAATGATGTTTTTCTTTGGAAATTTTTTTTGTTTTAAATAATTTAATCAAAATTAATGAATGTCTATGTTACTGAATTTTTTTTTTATGTTTATATGATACAATTTTAATTGACTCGATGAAAGAGTCGAAGTTGTTAGATCAATAATGGTGGTTTCAAGCACATGGTATTGGTGACCCACAATATTGAACCTATGGATTACATGTAATGAAGTGTTTAAAAGGCTTGATGATAATCCATTATAATGTGTCAAGAGGCGAGTAGTGAAGGCTCCTTTGGTTGGCTCCGTTGGGTTTGGTTAAGAAAATAATAGATATTTTTGCTAGTTTTCTTCGTAACGGTTTTCCAACATAAATGATGTGTCATGATTTATGTGCGTCATTGGTATGTGTGGTTATTGTAGTATTGTAATTTTCCTTGCATTATAAATCCTTACTTTGGTATCAGAGCAAGGTTAGACTTGGACTCTCAAATGAGAGTGGTCTATGGCAATCGAGTTGGGAATGAAAATGTTGTAGCAATTGTTGATCTAAATTTGATTTGGGTTTTTATATAATATAGACATAAAGGGTATGAATAAGAAAGTCCTCTTTAACATCAATGTAGTAAATTCATTTGAGACTTTATAAATATTTATAAGGAAAATACAGTTATAACACTTTGAAACTCGATTAGGTTTATGGACATTCTTTACTTCTAAAAAATTAAATTACTTGCATATTATAGGTCTTAATAAGAGGAATACATTTATGTGTTAAAATATGTTATTATTCATTGATAACATATTATAAATTTCAAAAATAATTATGAAGAGTTTTACAATTTGCTAAGATTAATGTGCAATATTTTGCTTTTATTTTTATCACCAATATTTTGGTTTTATTTTTATCACCTTATTTTATCATATTATTACCTATGTTGGCCCTAATTATCATGTCTCTACCTACAACATAGTTTTTTAGAGTAATTTATTACTTCTCGATGACTTCAAGATAATTTCTCTTGTTAGAAGTCATGAGCACAATGGTCTCCATAAAGGCATGCCCTAGAATTTTGTTTCAATTCCTTGCCACAAGGTAAGGACAATTCTTCCTAAGGATAATACATCTATTTCTATCTCTAAGATTGATGAAATTTGTAATTGTATAAAAACTTCATCGCAATTGGGTACTTGGAAATTGCATGCATCCATATAAATGGTTATGCCTTAGTTCAAGGAAGTGTGGGAATCACATTATTGACACTCCCACAGTACCTGTAGCTTAACTACAAGTCTTTTACATTTTCCATTCCTTAATAAATCATTCTATGTTGTCATTATCAACTACTTGCAAAACCTATGTTATATTCAAGTATTGTTCTTGTGTTTTTGCCTTGCATTAGTATTTTTTCAATTGAATGATGTACCCAACTCTATATTGTTATGGTGTTCGAGTTCTTTGACCTTCCCATGCATTTTATCCCTTCCTATACTGTATTTTTCAGTTAAGAGGTGGATTTATTTGTCATAAGTTACCCCCACTTCTTTAATTGTATGTGTCATTAAAGGGCTTGTCTATAAATTACCATGTCAATAGACCTTAAGGATTATATCCTAATCAAAGTGGAGGATGAGATGATTAAGCAACATGTGTGATGTATTGATTTTCTTACTTTCAATTTTTATGTCAAGTTTTGAATCATAACATCCGTGGATATCTTCTCGTGCTAGGATGAGCCCACTTGCTACCCTAGCCAACCAAGCTCCTCAACCCATCGAAAAACTTGATAAATAGTAGATTGATATCACTCATGAGAACTCTAAAAGCATACGTTGCAAATTAAAATGTTGATCCTAGTAAATTAAATTGAAAATTCAAATGTTGCAACCTTGAGAATTCTTGAAAAGCAACCAAGGTTTGTACTCTAAAAAGCTAGTTATATTTCTTATCCATTAAAATACATGCCTCTTCTCAGCTCTACCATTCCACCTTACCATTAATTGAAAATTTGCATTCCAATGCACCACTCAAATGTAAATCATCTAACATAACAATAATGAAGTAAATATAATTTGCATGTGGAACATTAAATCATGTGATGAGCTTGGGGGTTGTTTGGCTCAATTCCCCTTTTAAAAACATGAGAAATAACTCCACACACCCTAAAACAAAATATGAAGGATAAAATTCAATGATAAAGAAACAATTAAATGCTACAAATCCCATGTAAGCTGAAGGATAAAATTCAATGACAAAGAAACAATTAAATGCTAAAAATCCCATGTAAGCCCAAATGTAGTATAACTTGTTGAATTTTTCCTTAGGCCCTACATTTGGTGTGAGGCTAATCACGCACACAAACAACTAGGAACCCTCAACTTTTTAGCACTTTGCATGACAAAAATATTCAACAGTGAAATCAACTTAGTGGAGCCAAAAGCTCAATCATTTTGTTAGCTAATCAATAAAATAATCATTTGGATCTTGTACCAAATAGCATGGCCCTTAATCACTAGTATAACTAGTATACATAGTTACTATACAACATTAGGGCTTGTAATCTGCAACATCAAATCTGCAATCTTCCCAATGAGAAATAGACAAGAGTATTTGGCAAGGTGGTGCAATGGATGATGAGCCCCGAACTTAGATGTATACATTATGTACTAGGGGAAGCACCCATTATGAGGATGCTCCCCTCTTTTTTTAGATCATTTTTTTCTAGTGATGGACAACCGATGTACATAAACCTTATTTTTTGATATATATACATATTTTTGTGGGTTTTATGAAGTGTCATTTTGATTATAATGCGATGCATGCTTATTTTGATTGATGGGATGGATAATGTTTATTTTTTCCAAAGAAAAATTCGTAATTCTTCATTATATAATAAGAAAAATTACATGTTTCATTTTCAACATATCATCTATACTGGGATAAAGTAGATTCTTGTTCTCCAAAGAGACTAATAACCGACTACATCAATGTCTAGTATAGGGATCAAAACAAAAATAAATATGTACAATATACAAAAAATATATAAAAGCTTTGTCAATAAATAGTATCAAAACCAAATTTGTTCAGTCTGATTTAGACTGCCCCTGGAACAATCATGTCTTCAATGAAGGGTCGATGATAATATTGGTACTCCTAGGTACCCTCCTGCATCGAGATGTGCCATCTGCCCCATTCTAACTATGTGGCTTCCTTGGATAATTGATCAACCACCTAATTTATCTGCTTATAAATATGAGAGACGACAATAAATTAAAAATATGATTTAAATGTAAATACCTCATCCAGTAGTGCTCTAAGAATGTGAGTGTGACAATGTGTCTTCAAACTGAACCAGTCAGTAATGATTTGTGAATCCCCAAAGATCTGTATCATATTGCAACCTTGTTCACAAGCAAAAATAAGGAGAAGCCTAAGGCCATTTAGTTCCGCATAATTATTGGTGTCCAGGCCAAGCCCCATCTTATGGTGGAAAAAATGTGTATCAGATAAGTGAAGAACAACACAACCTCCACATCCATTCACATTGGATGCTCCATCAAAATAGGCCCACAAAGTTGATCGATCAATTGTTTCTGGGATGATGGTTCTGTTGCGGTTCGAAGGCTCGTCATTTGGTATCATCTGATAGATGGTGGAGATATTTTTTCTGATGCTTTCCTAGTCCGCAAACTTACCCAGGAATATAGTCTGATTCCTTGCAATCTAGGTCCCGCAAGCAATGAGAAGTGGGAGGTTCTGATCCTTGAGTCAACATGACTCCTTCCAGCAGGTGTCCCAAGCTGAACACACAGAGTTACCACACCAATCGAGTGAGCATCCCATGAATGTGGTCATGATACGCCAATTTTTTTTTCTAGCCGGATAGTCCAGTAAGAGGTGATTCACATCTTCTGCATGTGAGAGACATAAACAACATATGGAGGGCCCATGAAAGTCACGCTTGGTTAGATTGTCCTATGTGGGATTCAAATTGGATAGTATACACCACATAAACAATTTAGCTTTGGGTGGCGCTTTCAGCTTCCACAAATGTTTCCACCACCAAAGTTTATCATGGGGTTCCAGAGTGTTACAGAGAATGGTATAGCCAGCTTTTGGAGTATAGGTGCCGCTGGGGGGAATTTCCCATAAAATTTCATCCTCTCGATTAGATAAACGAGTGCTGGTGATTCTAAGTGTCCATAGATATCGATTCCAATCAGGCCACCAGTGCATGGGAATGGCTAGCACCTGTGCAGAAAACCAAGCCTGTGAGGCCCAAGTAGTAATAAGTGGATCCGCTACCTGAGAAATGAAATGATGCCCTGACCTAGCCAAATGTTTCCTGATACCCAATGACAGTTTGAAATCATTTCCACATCCCGACCAGGCATCCACCCCAATATTAAACTTTTCCCAGGATCTAATGCGCCACCAGAACATTTTTAATAAGGTGGATAGATAGGGAGATGGCCTTCCAAATGATTGATGAGCTAGGGGGGGGGGGGGGGTAGAGTGTGGCCTCTGATCCAGTCCAAGGTGGAGGAGGGATTGATGTATTTTGCGAAAGTTACTTTTTGCCACAGACTGTGACTGATGATGAGATTCCAACCCGTCTTGGCAGCAATTGATGTGGTGAAGTGATTGAGATCCTTAAGCCCGCAACCTCCCCATCCTTTTGGTTTTTCAATCTTTTTCCAAGTGATCCAGGCATAAGCACAACCATCCTTCTTGCCTCTCCAAAGAAATTGTCTGTATATTTGTTGGATTATAGCTATCACACCTTTAGGGATCCAAGGCAGTGACATCCAATAATCTGGGATGGCCTCCAGGACAAATTTGATGAGCACGAGCCTGTCGACTCTGTAGAGCCATCTTTGTTGCCATATGTTGATTCTATAGTCAAATTTATCAATAAGCCAGTTCCAATATTTTATGCAGTAATCATTTGGTTTGAGGTGAAATCCAAGGCAGCTTAGGCCCTCTTCCAGGTCCTTACAGACAAAATGGAAGAGTCCCAAAGCTTGTCTGCATTAAAAGGTCGAGCAGTGCACCATAATGATGGTGGATTTCCTATGATTGGGGTCTATTGCAATAGCCTTACTTATCATCCATTCGGAGGTTGACGGAGCTCTGGCGCCATGAGAAAAGACTAATAGAGGCTTCTTATTTTCATTATATTCACGGGGTGGCGAAGTCTTAGACTCCTCCACCTTGCTCTCCTTCATAGAACTTCTCTTGGAGGGGCATGTCTCAGCCATTGCTGTGCTATTTTGTTATCACGCTCTATTATTTCCTGATTTATATGTATACCCAAGTAGCATTTTTAGACCATCACAGCATTCAAATCTTACAATACCGAGTTGCATGCCCCCTCCTCCTGGCCCCCGCCCGCCCCCTTAAAAAAACAAACCAACGTCGATATTGTTTATTATTCTTATGTGTCTTGATGATGGTTTGAATGTAACACTTGCCATTCTAGGATTTAATTAGCTATGCGTTCAACATGATTTTAATTTCTTTGTATATGCAAAAATGTGATATGATCAAAACGATGTGCTAACAGTTGTGCATGTAGGTATTTCCAAAAGAAACAAGGGCCATAGACATGGAAACTTCAATTCAATTGTGATGCGATAGGATGAGATTCAAAGAATACATGCAAATGACAAATACCTAACTAGGAGGCATCAACCAAAAGGAATATGATGGCATCGAAAGCAACTTGATTATTATTGGCTGACCCAATGTAGACACTTTTATGTGGAGAATAGTCTGAGTAGGAGAGTAAACTTCCCAGGCTTCCACAACGAGGTTTTGTGACCATCGAGAAGCACCATCAGTGAACCCATTATAGTAAGCTAGTGGATGATCCATATGTGACACATGATAAGACTAAAATTTAGAGTACATCAGCAATGAGGCAATCATAAAAATAAATCGTGGTACATAGTAACATCATAATTTAAAAAACGTAGGGTTAGAGATGGAATTTATTGAGGTAGAGCCCGTTGTCACAGTATTTGAGACGAGTCTCATCAGGTTCTGCTAACATGTAGGCACCTTTCAAAAGGAAATGTTTAACATTGTATGGCCCTTTCCATGTGGTTTCAAACTTTCCAGGTCCTAGGGCTTCGTTGGCGACATCATCCCAGAGTACTAAATCCCTCCCATTGAATGAGAAAAGGGTGACATGGTGATTAAAGGAGGCCTTGGTTCGTTTTTTGCGGGCTTAATTATGCTAGAGGGATACTCCTTGAATTTTATGGATGTGCTCATGTTGGATGAGCCTTTGTTCTAATGAAGAAGTATCTAGGAAAATATCGATGCTCATGTGTATGGTAGGGATCTCACACTCAATAGGGAGTATGACCTTGATGCCATACACTGAGTGAAATGGAGTAAATCCAGTGGACATTTTTACCGAGGTACAATATGCTGATAAGGCAAAGAAGAGCATGTGGTTCTAGTTTATTTTATGTTTGTTCACCATACATTGTAACTTCATTTTTAAGAATTTGTTTACAAATTTTACTTGGCCATTAGACTAGGGGTAGTATGGAGAAGAAAAATCATGAGTGAATGGTAAGGAGTTGAGATATTTTTTGGAATATCTCATCCTCAAAATTATTTTCGCGGTCAATACGCGTTCCTTTTTCACGCCAAACCACGTTATGACATGGTTAAAGAAAAATTGAGCAATGGTATCAACATTGTTGTTAAATGTGGGCATGATTTCAACCCATTTGGTGAATTAGTCGATTGCGACTGCAATGTAATTGTGGCCATTTAGGGATGGAAGATTGCAAGTCATGAATTCAATGCCCCGCTTAAAAAATATGTTGGTAGCAATGACAAGATGTAAATGGGCGCAAGATGTTCTAGCTTTAATGGAATATCATTGGTAGCATTCACATCATTTAACCATTTGGATGCAATCGTGGAAAATATTTGCTGAAAATAACCAATGTGGAGGATATTTTATGTGTTATCCATCCTCGAGAGGTGGCCACCACGGGCCCTACTATGGCAGTCATTTAAGATTTTCTTAGCTTTTTCAATTGCAAGGCATCGATGAAGAATGGTGTCCATGCCTAGATGATAGAGAACATCTCCAATGAGGAGGTAGTGTGGTGTTTGATGGAAAATGCACCTTGTATTATCGCATGTGAGTTAAGGATTGAAATTTTGATTTTGTAGGTAAAGGAGAATGTCATAGCACCAAAGGTCGTATGTCGATATACTGAATAGGTGTTCATCTCAGAAAGAATCATTCACAAGGGATATTTGAGATTCTGAGGGGAGACCAACGATGAAGTTTGTATGGATGAGGGTTTTTTTGCTTTTAGGGGAAGAAAATTGTAGGTAAAATTCTTGTAGACTAACAACCCATAAAGCGCATTTATGATTCATCATATGGTGAGTGAGAAAGTATCACATGTTAATTTTTCAATATTGTTCTATGGTGTATCAATTAATTTAGCCCAATTTACTATTCATTAACAGTGCATCCAAATATAAGCAGTGTAAATAATCATAAACAGTAACTGAAGATAGAAAAATGCATGCAGTGACAAATAAGACAACAACACAACCATAAGAGACAATAGATTGGTCCAAGACCAAGGAAAAATGTCACTTTGGGGGAAACCCTTTCAAATCTTCTTCTTCAATAGATCATCATAAAAAGTTTTCAACAAAGAGTACAATGATCCCAATACATATATGCAGCGGAAATAAACAGATCATATCTATAGATCTGCAGATCTACGATATCAAAAGCACGGATCTAACGTATCACTAAAACGAAGTGATCTTAGTTGCCCAGTTCTAGATATAGAACCAGAATGCTGCCAGTGAATGTTCTGAAGCGACTATGACTACGTGACAGATGAATGGTGATGTTTCACAAGAAACTGACTGTGATCCAAATAATATCTACCCAGTAAATCCCTTAACTACGAAATTAAGATGGTTTTCCCGTGGTTGAAGCACCCATAACCACGACCTGGGTGTTTTGTTCCTACGAATGAGGGTCTGATCAGCCTGGAAACCTAGTCACGTCCTGAAGACTATCTGCCCACGATTTTACCAGCTCAATCGCAGCCTTGAAATTACCTGTCCATGGTTCTGGCTAATATTAGACACTACATTTCTATGGTCTGGCCATGGTTATGGCCCAAAACACCCAGATCAGATGCGAGACACTGTCTATGATCATGATCCTTAGTGCGAGCTTCTCCTGATGTACTCGTGTGAGCCAAAAACAAAAAATATGAACCAATACCTGGAGAAAGCATGAAGACAATATCATAAGAGAATGTGTCCAAATGAACTTGGGGTCACTTCTATTTATAACTTTGTGAGGGACCACTTGGGGCTTTGACCAAATCCACATGCGTTTAGGCCAACCCATAAAATAATAAAATAATTCATAACTTAACTTTTTCTTAACCAATTAGCACAATCTATAGGTTGATTTTGGTCCTCTCGAAAATAGGAATATAATAAAATTATAATATTAACCATATGAGTTGTCTAATGTGGAGCTGAATCTAGTTTAAAAACATTAACACTCCCTCTCAAATAGGAAGAATTCCACTTGATAATCTCTGATTGTATATCTTTACATCAAAGTGTCATCACGACTCAACTCCATCTGCTACAAATTTCTCGAATCTATAAGAAGAAGAATCAGGGAGAAATATCATCCACCCGTTCCTAGCAACAAGATAATACAACACACAGGGGAGCACATCTCCAACCGTGGGTCCTCATCAGGGAGCTTAGCCTCAACCCGAAATAATGAAAGGTGAGAAAATCTCAACCCAATCATGTCGCCTAATGATCTTCCCATCAATGTATCTCATCAGTCAAGTGGTAGAACATCTGCATCATAATCAACTTGGGTTTTACACCCCAAGTACACTCTCAACTCATTGGCCAAACGAAGAGTGGTATTCCCATCAAGCCTTTCTTGAGGGTATGATTCCAACTGGGATGTACTCCACATAGACCAAATAGGGGAGAAACATCTATGACCCTATGAAGATAGGGGAGAAACATCTCAACCCTGTATAAAATATAGGAAAATTCCATATTGTCTGTTGATCATAATCCATTCCCCATAAAATTTCACAGGCCATCTGGTTTAAAGCTCTCAATTTCCCCCCTTTTCAGCCTTGGAAAATCATCCTTACGGCTATCATTACCATTTCCCGCTTCCAAATCACATTATAAAAGGTTGGAAATTCATATTTGAAAATATTCGAGGCATAGCTCCTTTAGCCCTAGCCCCTCCACTCTTTTCCTCCACGGGACCAAAAGCCAGAACCAAGAGCAAAGGCACTAGGCGCTTATCAAAGAATATCGGGTGCGTTCTGAGCCATCCGATCAAGCCATAGATCAACGTACCTCAACCTTCTCGCCGTTGTGGTCCCCGCGCCCAAAACATTGTTCAAAACTGGGTGGTATGTATCGCACCTCCTTTCGGCGGTAGGCGGTATTTCTCCTTGGACCAGCGATTCCATACAGCGCTCACCACGTGTCCCCACGTACGGCCCGAATACCTCCCTCCATCGTGCATTAATTTTTGACCAAAGTCACGCAACGATATTCATCACAGCCGTCCGATCTGAGGGCCTTCATCCGACAGTCGTCGTGCTCCGAAGCTGCACGAGTTTTAGTCCAAGTGTACAGTGCTACTGGCCCAAAATCCATCACCTCTAACGCTTTTCTAACCGTCGATCTCCTCCCGAGATCAGACGGTCAAGATCTGCTCACCCCGCTTTTGACCAGCTCCCAAATTCAATCCTCCACGTCATCCATTCCTCGTTGTTTTGATATCGTGCCGCTTGTCCTCCAGTTTTCCTCCACGTTCTCTCCGCCACCCCAGACCTATATTTTTCTCATTTCTTCATTCCTTACGTATTTTCACATTCATTTCCGCATTTCATTAGCTCTCTCTATGGTCATCCCACACTGTTGCGCTGCATTTTTTTCGTCACCACCCTGCGCCGCTTCACCATTTCGCTAGTCTGTACGACCGCTTCCATTAACCCCGCCACATATTCCATCCTCATATGCTTGGATTTCTTAACATGTTCTCGGATTTTGCAGGTTTATAGCAACGGAGAATTATCATAAGTTCCAGCCTCCATTACAAAAGCCGAGTACGTTCCAAAGCACCATTTATCAGAGGAAGAATTATGGAAAAAGGATTTGGGAAGCTGTTACGACACAAATTTCATTAAAGGAGTAGGGGAAAAATCTGTCAAACCCTCCAGAGTCATTCAAAGCACAGATTGTTACAGATGGAAACATTAATGTTGCGGCAAGGAGTATCAGTCAAATGATAAATGAATTCATCGTTCAGCATTGAAGATTTCAAATCTTAATTCAAGATCTAGAAGGCAGAGGGTACAATGCACAAGAAAAAATACCCTCTAGGTTTTATTTCAGATGATTTTTCTTTCAAGAAAGGACAAAATGTTGATATGGTTTTATCTCAATACCGTGTTCCTGAAGAGGATTTCACCTAGTGCATTTATTTCAAAGAGCAGGCTACAGAGTACCTACAACACCACCTAGTCATTCAACAGTATGGGCGGGCATTGTTTCCGCCATTTTATTTAAATTATACAATTAAATGTTCATCACCTACTTCATTTACTAGGTTTGAGTTTCTCCTATAAAAACCATAAAGAAACACATTGTAAAGGTTCCAGATTTTTATCAGAAAATTATGCAGTGAAAGGCATTTTTGTACACATTTTATAGAACTTTTGTATGAAGGCTCAAAGCCCATAGGGTCTCAGTGAGGAGGAGTTCTATATGTCAAAGAGGATTCTGGTCTTTGGTATTTCACAGTCTGTAACTCTCTTTATTATGTTATATTAATAGAACATTTCATTTCATCCATCTTTCTTGTATCATGTTTTGGAATGTGAGTGGCTCACTGATTTCTGGTATGGATTCATCCTAGTTGGTGCCCATGCTCGGATCAGTCAAGTGCTTTAAATATGGCTCATGCATGATATTCTGTTCCATTACTCATCTAAACCATACTTCTGCTATATTAGTTGCTTTGGGAGGGTGCTTTTAAAATTCTATTATCATGTATGGATTCTTAGATTGGTAAGCCCATGCATGGTGGTATTGTATATCTGGGTATCAGCTCAATGTTAACTAGTATCTTCTTAATATTTCTTTCACTACATGCACCTTCTGATAATTTATGTCTGTGAAGTATTTCTGAATCGGCCCGCTTTGCAGTAAACTGTCTCTGAATTGTCTGTTGCTTTTGTATTAGAGTTCTGCATCTTGCCTTTGTAGTATCTCTTTTCCTGTGTCAGTTTCTGAGAGTTTGGTCCCATTCTATTTATTTCCCTGTTTACAGGAGATAGCATGTGAGCTGAAGCTGACAACTTCATACATCATATTATATGCTCTCTACTATGCTAAGCTGTCCTAGGCACTGGTCTATCACAACTCTAGACTGTCTCTAGGAGCAACAACATATTTTTGGTGCTGTTGCCGGGGACAAAGTTAAGAAAATCTGAATCCCTGGGCCTCGAAAAAATTCCATTCACTCTCTAAGTAGGTGAGCACAGAGAGTTGAGAGTTGTATATCCCTCACCTTGGCGACTCTAGATTTGTTATTTTATAAATCTATTTGCAGTCCTAGCTCCTCGTAAGCCACACCTGAGGTCAGATTCGTCTAAGCCAAAGACATCTTCAGTGTCTGACCCTGATCAGATTATACATAGAAGAAATTGGAGGGAAAGGAAATCAGCCTGTTTCCAAATTCCTGAAGTGTCTATAGAAGATTTTCCTTCTTCCTCCTCTCAAGATTCTCAATTGCAAATTCCCAACCCCACTGTGGGAGATACTGATTATTATTATTCGGATAGTCCACCCCGAGAGGGTATCAGAAATAAAAACAGTCTTCATCCTACTCCTGAGGTTGAAGATGTCAAGGAAGTAACCGAAGCATCTGCTGTTAATAGACCTTTGTTCCCCTCAACCCCTCAAGCTGCAGTTGAGTATATTCCTATTATTATTAATACTCCACTTCCTCCTCCTCTTCCTCCTCTTACTCATCAAACTATCGCACTACCTCCACCTCCTCCAATGGCTAATGTTCCAGCCTTCTTGATGAATAAATATGCTCCCCTGGCACTACCCCAAGTGTTGAATGATATGCCCCAAGATTATCTGAAGATCTTGCCTAGATTCAATGGGGAAAACGAGATTGACGCCCAAAAACACCTTGAGACTTTCTGCTCCTTTGCAAAGAACTTTAATGTTGAACATTTAGATGTGGTATTAAGACTTTTTGTGCAATCTCTATATGGTGAAGCTCGAAAATGGTTTAAGACATTGGCTAGCCGTTCTATTACCACTTGGGATAACATGGAAGACACTTTTCTCAGGAAATGGGGAGAGAAAAAGGATCACAGAAATTGTCTCATTGAGTTCAATACACTTAAGAAAAGACACAATGAAGGAGTGTCATAATTTATCAAGAGATTTAATAAGTTGTATCTGAGTCTCCCTGCTGATATGAAACCCCATCAGACTGCTGCAAAGGTTTTTTTTGTAGCAGAATTTGATTCGGAGTTTGGTTTCTCTCTCAGAGAAAGAAAGCCCGCTGCTCTGGATGATGCTCAGGAAGATGCACTAGATTTGGAAGAAAACATTGCCTCCAATGGTAAATTAAAAGGAAAATATGAACAAGATTCTAGAAGAAGGGGAAAAGAAGAGGTGTCTACCTCTAGTCAGGACAGAGACTCAGAAAAAATGGAAGAAATGAGAAAATTAGTGAAGAAAATGGTCAAGCTTGAACTGGAAGCCAAGAATTCAGCTTTCAGGAATTTCCAGAATGCTCCAAACAGAGGTTACAACCCTTAGTATAGGAAACCACCCTTGCAAATATTGCCAAGGGAAGCAAAGGAGCAACATGATCAAGTACCACACCCATTGTACCTGGAAGGCCCAGTAGATGACTCCACTGAAGATGCTGCTTATGGAATGGAGGATGAAAATATTTCCTTTTCAAATAGTGATGGAGAGGAATGCCCTTTACAAGGGAATGGTGAAGCTGGGTGCTCATTGCAAAAAGAAGAAAAGATCATAGACGCTGAAGAAGTAGAATTTGATCATTATTGTAAACAATTTGATGATTTCATGCAAGCACATTTCAATAGAAGATATGATCTCATATCTTCTAGGAAGAGGACTCGTACCCAAGATAAAGAAGAAGAGCTACCCCAAAAGGAAGCACCTGCTCAGGAGGAATCAACAATGCAGAAAGCTACAGGCAAAGGTAAGGGACCTCTAAACAAACCTTTGCAGTCTAATGATCAAATTCCTTCCTCCTCAAAAGCAGTCATTTCCCCTAATGTTAGGTCTGTGTTAGAAGAATTCAAACCCCCAGTTGAAAATAAAGAACCCAAAGAGGTTGTGATAGAAAAATCCCCTCCTGCTTTCAGTCTGCAAAAAGAACTCGAAAAAGTCAAAATCCCAGTCCCCTTGACTGAACTGTTGAAACAGCTAGCATATCAATCTCAAGTCACATCTTTCATGCTCCCTCCAGAAGCACCAATCATCCCAGATAGTCTCAACCTTCAAGAAGAGAGACCCATGGTAGTTTTTGGCCCACATGTTGAGGAGATATATCCCTCTACTCCTCCCTTCTATGTGTCTCTAGTAATCCCTGACCTGCTACTACATAACTGTATGCTATATTCTGGAGCTTCCCACAATCTTATGCATCTATCAGTCATGGAAAAACTAGGTTTACAAATCACACGTCCATACAAAGACCTCTACTCATTTGACTCCAAAAGAGTTAAATGCTTGGGGATGATCTAGGATTTGGTGGTTAATTTGGCCCAAATCCTAGCAAAAAGTGTGGTAATGGACATCGTGGTGGCTGACATCCCAGCTCGTTTTGGTATGTTGCTGTCAAGGTCTTGGGGAACAAAAATTGGTGGATCACTCAAGATGGATCTAACATATGCCACAATCCCAGTTTTTGGTGGCCAAGAAAGGAGGTTATACAGAGAGACTAGATTTGTCAAGATGGTGACTAAGGCTGACAATTCTGTAAATTCACCAGTCTACAGTAAGGAAGGAGATTTTTCATGCTTGATGCTGGAAGAAGATCAAGATTATGCCCATGAACCATCCTTTGGTCAGATCAAGACTGAGCAGCCCTCAGAGAGCCATGAAGCAGGAATATGGACACTACATTTTGATGGAGAAAATTCAAGAGAAGGAAATGGAGCTGGAGTGCTATTGATTTCTCCTGCAGGCAAATGGATCCCACTGTCTTTCAAATTAGAATATGAAGCCACCAATAATGTGGTTGAATATTAAGCACTTCTGTTGGGATTGCAGACAGCCAGGAGCATGGGTATACAAAGTTTAAAGGTTCTAGGAGACTCAGAACTAGTAGTCAGACAAGTCAAAAATCAGTGTCAGACCAAACATCCTAGGCTAAGGGCTTATAGGAATGAAGTTTGGGACATGGTAGAGAATTTCTTCTTGGCATTCAATATCCAGTTCATGCCCCGTGAATAGAATAGGATGGCTGATTCCCTTGCTGTGGCTGCTAGCACATTTCGACCACCTCAGAACCCTCTTTTAAGATATGAAGTTGAGGTGCGTTATCGGCCTTCAATCCCAGACAACATCAAACACTGGCAGGTATTTGAAGATGAAGAGAAGATGAAGAGATTCCTGGAAACGGTGGGAGAATTCTCCAATATGGAGATTGACGATGAAGAAGGGGAAAAATCCGAAGATATTTCAGAAAGAAATTGGGAAGAAAAAGTGGCAGGTAACAAAGTGTTACAGTTAAGGGGAAACATAATACCTAGAGGACTGGTGCCTCTAAAAATATTATTTGACAAGAATGATGTCTCATTACAGCCGAGCAAATTGGTGGAGGAAAATCAGGTAGAAGACCTAAATTTGGGTACTGAGGATGATCCCAAAATTGTAAAACTGTCTAAGAAGATCCCTGGAGAATATAGAAAGATATATCAGAAATTATTTCAGGCTTACAAAGATGTGTTTGCATGGTCCTATCAGGATTTGAAAACTTTTGATATTAATATTATGCAACACAAAATTCCACTGAAGGCAGATGTAAAGCCCCATAAGCAGAAGCTTAGACAAATAAACCCCCTGCTGCTGCCTTCTATTGAGAAAGAAATTAAAAAGCTGCTGAAGGCCAAAATAATTATGCCATTGAGGTACTCTGAATGGGTAGCAAACCTTGTCCCTGTATGCAAGAAGAATGGATAAATAAGGCTGTGTGTGGATTTCAGAAATTTAAACAGAGCATCCTTAAAGGATAATTATCCACTTCCCAAAATGGATTACATCCTGCAGAAGGTGGTTGGAGCTTCCAGGATGTCAATGATGGATGGATTCTCTAGTTATAATCAACTGGCTGTACTTCTAGAAAATCAAAAGAAGATTGCTTTCACCACACCATGGGGTACATTTATGTATGCTAGGATGCCTTTTGGGCTGATTAATGCAGGGGCCACTTTTCAAAGGGCAATGGACATTGCTTTTGCTGGGGAGCAGGATAAATTCCTGGTGGTCTACCTCGACGATTTCACTGTATTTTCCAAAAATAATGCTGAGCACATCGAACATCTATGGAGAACTTTTGAGAAATGCAAAAGGTATGGTCTCTCTCTGAATCCTCAGAAGTCTTTATTTGCATTAGAAGAGGGAAGGATTTTGGGCCATATCGTGACTAAAGATGGGGTGAAGATAGATTTTAAGAGGGTAGAGGTTATAAACAGTATTTCTTTTCCCAGAAATAAGAAAGAGGTGCAAGTATTTCTAGGGCGCATTAATTTCTTGAGAAGGTTTATCCCTAACTATGCTGAGATAGTTAGGCATATAACAGATATGCTAAAGAAGAATAATGAGGTAAAGTGGTCACGAGAATCACGGGAGGCATTTACCAGGACTTCCTCTATTTTGTAATCTGATTGAGGGGAGTGCTGAAGTTTTGGTCTTCGAGAACTTAATCTCTGTGATGATTCAGCCTTTGATACAATCTCGTCAATGAAAGTTTTTCTTCCTCCCCTTCCTTTGCCTTTGCCACCTGTGGGGTTAGTTTTCTTCTGGTTTCCGTGTCCTCTCATACAATCTGCATATCTAGAAAGAAAATATTAATGCTTTTGAAATCTATAATTGCCTTCCCCGGCAACGGCGCCAAAATGTTGGTCGCTTTAATTGTTTTCACAATTCAAGCTCCACATAAATTGTCAACTCGAGGAAGTCTGTTTATTCCAAAGACAATCACGCACTGGATATGCTCAATTTCAAAAGCAAAAAAAATGTTGTAGTAAAAAGCCACACAATTATCAATCATACAAATCCAATTATTCACACTCTGTTTAATCAAAGCTGAAGTTACTTATGTTATAGTAGAAGTAATTCCTATATTGCAGTTTAGAATCCAAATAAAGGGAAATCAATTTGGAGGAAAGGAAACCAATCAACCATAATAGGAACAGGACCCTAGTCCTTTAAATAGGAACTTCAGCACCTGCTGCCTGACACTAATCACTCTGTAGAAAAGATAACTCAAGAGAACAGGACACTATTCCCATGAACAGGAACCTTCAGTACCTGTCTCCTGTTTCTAATCACACTGCAGGAAAAGAAAGTCAATCAATGGAAACAGGACCCTATTCCTTTGTACAGGAACCTTCAGCACCTGCTTCTCAGCATCAATCATACATTCAGACAATTAACAGAAATAGATCTCTTAACTTCTTAAGAATGAATGTACTAAACACATGCAGCGTTAAAAGAAATAGAATGTTTAATAAATTACAGAACTGTGTAACTAGTGTTCAGCAAACAGAATTAAAGTAAAGCGCGAATGTCATAAAGAAATTAAACAAACTACATGAACAGTCGGGTGAATCTTGTGAGGAAGGTGGGCCCTTTCCTTCTCACAAGATTCCCCAGGAAAGGATTAAATTGAAGCGCTCAAAAGGAAATTTTATTCATCTGTCAAAAGAAATGATACATTACAAATGGAGTCTAGCTCCAATTCTCTCAAACACAATGTTCTCCTGTAGTTTCGAGCTCTCCTCTAATGATGATGTCTCCTCTTTTTAAAGAGGAGACATCTCTTACAATTAATTTAGAGCAAATCTACGTTTATCCCAATTTTGTTCTTCTTTCTTAAAACAGGGCTATTCTGTTCTTCCATAAAAAGATATTGTTACAACAGATACAAGAAGAGTACTATCTTCAGGATAATCCGTGTAACCACATCTTCATGTTGTTACCATTGTTCCACAAAATACTCTTCCAGAATCGCAAATTACGAATAGTGGTGGAATTTGCGTGCCTGCTGGCTGTTTCAGCAACGGAGTCGACTGTTTCAGCAACGGAGTCGACTGTTTCAGCAACGAAGTTTGACTGTTTCAGCAACAGCCGATTGTTCCAGCACAGCACATAATTTATCTGCGATCTTTTAGACTTATGTTAGCAACAATCTACTTCGATTAATGATGAAATATAAGAGTAATATGGAATTATATGTAAACAGATTAAATATATAATAAAGAAGAAGATTTTATATACCTTGGGATAAAGTGAATGAAAATGATGATGAAATCCTTTTTAAACATGGTTATAAAGGTAAGGTGGTGTCAAAATATATAGTAAAAATGATACATAGTGAGGTCCTAACAGTGCTTCGTGATGCAGAATTAAAATACAACATATTGGAAAAGCAAGCATACGCTTTAGTGAAATCCCTCAAAGCATTCCGTGTATATATCTTACAGTCCCACATCACTGCATTTGTGCCTGCAGCTGTTGTCAAAGACATCCTTATTCAGGGGGATAGTGAAGGAAAAAGGGGTAGGTGGATTGCTAAAATATAGGAATATGACTTAGACATCCGCCCTACTAAGCTGATCAAAGGACATGGGCTCGCCAAAATGTTATCTGAATCAAACTATCAAGCCCTGGGCATAAATTTGTCCATTATAGCAGCTGAAGAATCTGAGGAGAAAGAAGAACGACATGGAATTGGGGTGGCTACTCCGGAAACACATGTAAAGTACCTCACCAGTTAGTGGTACAAAGAGATAGTAGAATATCTCCTTACACTTAGCCGCCCTCCAAGATGTGACAAAACTAAATACAGAGCACTGAGATTGAAATCACAGAAGTATATAGTCGCCAACGGCTGGCTATACTAGCGAGATCCCTCAGGAATCTTACTCTTGTGTCTCACAGAGAATGAAGTCGAGAGTATTATAGCGGAATTCCATGAAGGGATCTATGGAGGCCATTACAGCTAGAGGGCCACAACTCATAAAATTCTGAAAGCTAGCTTCTATTGGCCAAAGCTTTTTGGGGATGTTTTTTCCAGGGTAAGAGCATGTGATAAATGTCAGAAATTTGCTGAGAAACAGAAATCTGCACCGTTTCCCCTGATTCCAGTGCATGTGGATGAACCGTTCAAACAATGGGGTATTGATTTTATAGGTGAAATACATCCCCCATCAAGTGGACAACATAAATGGATATTAATAGCCACATATTATTTCACCAAATGGGTGGAAGCCATAGCTGCAAGGAATGCTACAGATACTGTGATCATAAAGTTCATGGAAGAAAACATCATATCCAGGTTTGGCTGTCTTGCTAGGATAGTGACTGATAATGCACAGGCCTTCAAGTCTACAAAATTTATGAATTTCTGCCAGCAATACAATATCATACTGAGTCACTCTACAGCTTACTATCCACAAGGAAATGGCTTGGCAGAATCTTCAAATAAAACTCTGGTGACGGCCTTGAAAAAGACTATCAATGAAAATCAGAAGAATTGGGATTCCCAATTGAAATCTGCTCTATGGGCTAATAGAATCACCAGCAAGAGAGAAATTGGGAAATCTCCCTATCAATTGGTATATGGACAAGAAGCATTTTTTCCTGTACAACTGGCTTTACCAGTGGCTCGCTTCGTGCAAGAAAGTCAAGAGGAACCTGATGATATGATCAGGATAATCAATCAATTGGTGGAATTAGAAGAAACACGGGGCCAGGTGAATCAGAGGTTAATAGAATATCAAGAGAAAATGAAACACATTTTTGATCGGCATGCAAAAGACAGGAAACTGCAGATTGGTGATTTGGTGCTCAGATGGGATATCAGGAGAGCTGGGAAGGGAAAACATGGTAAATTCGACCCCCTCTGGTTTGGTCCTTTCAAAATTGTGGAACAAGGGGGCAATAATACTTTCAGGTTGGAGAATTTACAGGGTGACTTGCTGGATGCCCCTGTAAATGGTCAATTCCTTAAACCCTATTTCCAGTTCTAAATCAGGCTGAGAGAGCCTGATGTATTATATTGTATATTAGTTTGCTGTCTCATTTTTGTTTGAATAATGCGGATGTTGTGATGAAGTATAAAGTGAAAAATGGAGGTGCTGAAGATCAAATTCTACATACATGATGATCAGAAGGTCTGCGAGGTCTCGACACATTCAGAGATGAACGTGTCGTCCCCAGGTGGAGCCGATGTTGATCATAATCCATTCCCCATAAAATTTCACAGGCCATTTGGTTCAGAGCTCTCAATTTCCCCCCTTTTCAGCCTTGGAAAATCATCCTTACGGCTATCATTATCATTTCCCGCTTCCAAATCACATTATAAAAGGCTGGAAATTCATATTTGAAAATATTCAAGGCATAGCTCCTTCAGCCCTAGCCCCTCCGCTCTTTTCCTCCACGGGACCAAAAGCTAGAACCAAGAGCAAAGGCACTAGGTGCTTATCAAAGAATATCGGGCGCGTTCTGAGCCATCCGATCAGGCCATAGATCAACGTACCTCAGCCCTCCCGCCATTGTGGTCCCCGCGCCCAAAAAACTGTTCAAAACCGGGTGGTATGTATCGCACCGCCTTTCGGCGGTAGGCGGTATTTCTCCTTGGACCAGCGATTCCATACAATGCTCACCACGTTTCCCCGCGTACGGCCCAAATACTGCCCTCCATCGCGCATTAATGTTTGACCAAAGTCACGCAGCGATATTCATCACAGCCGTCCGATCTAAGGGCCTTCATCCGACGGTCGTCGCGCTCCGAAGCTGCACGAGTTTTAGTCCAAGTGTACAGTGCTCCTAGCCCACAGTCCATCGCCTTCGATGCTTTTCTAACCATCGATCTCCTCCCAAGATCGAACGGTCAAGATATTCTCACCCTGCTTTTGACCAACTCCCAAAGTCAGTCCTCCACGTCATCCATTCCTCGTTGTTTTGATATCGTGCTGCCTGTCCTCCAGTTTTCCTCCACGTTCTCTCCGCCACCCCAGACCTATATTTTTCTCATTTCTTTGTTCCTTACGTATTTTCACGTTCATTTCCGCATTTCATTAGTTCTCTCTATGGTCATCCCACACTTTGCGCTACATTTTTTTTCGTCACCACCCTGCGCCGCTTCACCATTTCGCTAGTCTGTACGACCGCTTCCATTAACCCCGCCACATCTTCCATCCTCATATGCTTGGATTTCTTAACATGTTCTCGGATTTTGCAGGTTTATAGCGACGGAGAATTATCATAAGTTCCATCCTCCATTACAAAAGCTGAGTACGCTCCAAAGCACCATTTATCAGAGGCAGAATTATGGAAAAAGGATTTGGGAAGCTGTTACGACACGACTTTCATTAAAGGAGTAGGGGAAAAATCTGTCAAACCCTCCAGAGTCATTCAAAGCACAGATTGTGGCAGATGGAAACATTAATGTTGCGGCAAGGAGTATCAGTCAAATGATAAATGAATTCAGCGTTCAACATTGAAGATTTCAAATCTTAATTCAAGATCTAGAAGGCAGAGGGTACAATGCACAAGAAACAATACCCTCCAGGTTTTATTTCAGATGAGTTTTCTTTCAAGAAAGGACAAAATGTTGATATGGTTTTATCTCAATACCGTGTTCCTGAAGAGGATTTCACCCAGTGCATTTATTTCAAAGAGCAGGCTACAGAGTACCTACAACACCACCTAGTCATTCAACAGTATGGGTGGGCACTGTTTCCGCCATTTTGTTTAAATTAGACAATTAAATGTTCATCACCTACTTCATTTACTAGGTTTGGGTTTCTCTTATAAAAACCATAAAGAAACGCATTGTAAAGGTTCCAGATTTTTATCAGAAAATTATGCAGTGAAAGGCATTTTTGTACACATTTTATAGAACTTTTGTATGAAGGCTCAGAGCCCATAGGGTCTCAGTGAGGAGGAGTTCTATCTGTCAAAGAGGATTCTGGTCTTTGGTATTTCACAGTCTGTAACTCTCTTTATTGTGTTATATTAATAGAACATTTCATTTCATCCATCTTTCTTGTATCATGTTTTGGAATACGAGTGGCTCACTGATTTCTAGTATGGATTCATCATAGTTGGTGCCCATGCTCGGATCAGTCAAGCGCTTTAAATATGGCTCATGCATGATATTCTGTTCCATTACTCATCTAAACCATACTTCTGCTATATTAGTTGCTTTGGGAGGGTGCTTTTAAAATACTATTATCATGTATGGATTCTTAGATTGGTAAGCCCATGCATGGTGGTATTGTATATCTGGGTATCAATTCAATTTTAACTAGTATCTTCTTAATATTTCTTTCAATACATGCACCTTCTGATAATTTATGTCTGTGAAGTATTTCTGAATTGGCCCTCTTTGCAGTAAACTGTCTCTGAATAGTCTGTTGCTTTTGTATTAGAGTTCTGCATCTTGCCTCTGCAGTATCTCTTTTCCTGTGTCAGTTTCTGAGAGTTTGGTCCCATTCTATTTCTTTCCCTGTTTACAGGAGATAGCATGTGAGCTGAAGCTGACAACTTCCTACATCATATTATATGCTCTCTGCTATGCTAAGATGTCCTAGGCACTGGTCTATCAAAACTCTAGACTGTCTCTAGGAGCAACAACATTGTCCATAGTTCCCTCAACCCTTGGAGCCCTTCATCTCAATTCCTCACCTCGAGAGATAAAGCAGGGTAGGAAGAGGTTTTTGAGTGTTTCCCCTTATCCAGAGGGGCTACATCCATTAGCCCAAGTTTTTCTCTGAAAACCAAGAAATTTATTTTCGGAAGTGCCATGGTGAGAATATCTCCTATCTTCTCGTCAGTCAATATGTGGTGGAATCTAACAACTCCTCTTTACACCATGTCACAAATGAAGTGGTATCGAATCTCGATATGATTGGACTTGTGATCAAATACATAATTCTATGCCCAATGGATCCCACTATTTTTATCACAGTATATCACTGTGGTATCTAAGACTTGACCAAAGAGCTTTCTTAACCACACAACTTCACAACTAGCTGTGCTAGCGGCAATGTATTCTGCTTCTGTGGTTCTCAAAGCTACCGAATTCTGCTTCCTGCTCATCTAGGATATCATGGCAGAACCAAGACGGAAACAAAATCCAGATGTACTTATCCTGTCGGTTACATTACTTGCCCAGTTAGCATCAGTGTATCCATGAAGTTGGATATCTCCAGTAGAATAGCTCAGACCAAGTGTGATCGATCCCTGCAAGTATCTCAATACATGTTTAGCCGCAACCCAATGTGCGTGAAGGGGCTCAGTCATGAACTGACTCAACATTTTAAATACATAACACATATCTCGATGGGTGTTCACAAGGAACAACAAAGCCCCAATTAGCTGTCTATACTTGGATGGATTTTCCATATCAGGCCCGACTGCTTTTCCACAAATCTTCTTGAAGTTCATATCCATCGGACTAGTCATCAATTTGCACTCTGTCATACTAAACCTTTCTAGCAGCTTCACTACATACTTTCCCCATGAGAGAAATATCTCACTAGGTCTTTTCCACACCTGAAGGCCCAAAAAGTAGTGCATGAGACCAAGGTCTTTCATCTCGAATTCAAAGGCTAACTTCCTCTTACATTCGATCATCAACGGTTCACTTCCTGTTAAGAATAGATCCTCAACAAATAGAACCATAATTAGTGGCAAACCTTGGACAACCTTAAAATAGAGGTTGGGATCACCATTGCTTCTTATGAAACCCAGTTTCATTAGATAGTTGTTATGTGAGCATACCATGCTCAGGGAGCTTGATTCAATCCATATAATTATTTCTTCAACCTGAAAACATGTGTTCTATGATCTTCCTCTTAAAATCCCTGTGGTTGTTCCACATACAATTATTCCTGTAACATACCATGGAGGAAGGCGGTCTTTACATCATCTGGTGAAGGTTCCATCCTTGACTAGTAGAAATAGAAACTATTGAACGAATAGTTTTATAAAAATCCACAGGAGAAAATATGTCATCGTAATCTTCTCGCTCTTTCTAAGAGAAACCACGAGCTACGAACCTCAATTTTTAATTCTCAATGTTTCCATCGATTCCACGCTTGATCTTAAATAACCATTTCGAAGTCACAACAGACTTCCCATGTGGTCTTAGAACAACATACCATACATCATTTTTTCATAATAGATTCATATTCCTCGGCCATAACATCCTTCCAAACTTGTTCTTTGATTTCTTCTTCAAATGAGGATGGCTCAACTTGAATCATGGTTCTCATAGAAGCTAAATATCCATGATACCTACAAGGTTCCTTTCTTTCTCTGAAGAGTGTCGTGAAGCCAAAGTGGTCATTTCCTTGTAGGAGGATCATCGGGAGGTGGATATAGAGGATACATAGGCTCCATGGAGTATCAATATCATCTAACTCTAGCATAAAAGGACCATATATAATGTCCTTGTCATCATCATATTTCTATACGTTGTGTCATGCACAATAGGGGGGTCACAGGGGGGGCGGCAGACCCCCCTGTTCTGGGTCTGAGGAAGCTCCCCGGGAAAAAAAAATTGGACCCTATTTTTCGGTGGGTGGACCCACCCATGGTTTTGTGCATGGGTTTTCACATGGTTTTGGGGCATGATGGTTTTTGGCCCCTGGTATTTTGTATATCCGGTCAAGGGAACTATGGTTATGTTCTAATCTAGGGTTAATGGATTGGGGTTTATGTATGCTTCGACATGTGTATATATATGTGTTGTAACACTAAAAGGAATATAATGAAAAATAAAGTTGGTTGTCCTAATTTGGGATCCAGGGGAAAATATCTATGTATATTTGTTTTATGTTTTATGCTCTCGCTATTGTTTATTTCTGTCTTTAAGATTCATTTGCAAATAATTTTTGTACAGAGTTAAAACCTACACAATAAAACTTATTTCTTTATCAGCCTCAGACAGTACATGTGTGGATTTTTTCTATGTGGTCGCATGAGGTATGGCAACATCAGGCAACGGCACACCTGGGGTTAGATCAATGGAGTGCTTGACCTCACAGTGTAGAGGAACCTCTATGGGTGAGGATAAAATTTCCTTGTATTCCTCCACGGCTTTGTCAATTTGTTGTTGTCGTGTAGGGGAGACCTGTATTCTTCTTGCCCTGTGGGTGAATTGTAATGAAAATGAATTTCCTGGTTTGGGAAATGATCTTACTGCATTGCTTTGCAGTAATCAAAGAGATGGCGGGAGGAGGTACTACCTCCAGTATCCTGTACAACTTATTTCCCAAATTAATAATAACAACAATTGGCCTAGACTCATACATAGCATGTTACTTCCATAAGTACGATTGGTCTAATAATATATCATATACATCAAGAGGAGTAACATCACACAATACCTCATCCGTGAATGGCTTGATGTTGTATGGAAGGCAACACTTCTGGCGGACGTGGAGATCTCTTCCTTGGTGAAGCCACCCAATAGTATACGGTTGCGGGTGTATTGTGGTCAATAGGTCGAGCCACTTCGCGACCTCTGCTGAAATGAGGCTCCTTTTGGCTTCTGCTATCGACAAGGAATTGTAGTGGAGAACCCTTCACCCACATTTTGGAATGGAAGAGGCGCTCCCCCTCCTCTAGATCTTGCAGTTCCTCCTTCTAGATATTTTTGGTGGAAACGGTGGCATTAGGTTCCACATCAATGATCTGCTTCCATTTTTCATTCCCCTTCTCCAGGTCCGACTCAGAATCAGAACATGCATCTGATTTGGATGCATTCAGTACGGCCACCAATGACTGTTTGGACTAACACTTGCTTGTGTTGTGAGTGGGGTTTTTATGAAATTCAAACTACTTCCCCGTGTCCTTCTTTGGCCTTGTGGTGTCGTTCTGAGTTGCCCCGCTTTGGATTTTCCCCTTGTTCTATGGTTCAAGGGTGCCTTTCTATGGTTTCAGATTCGTGGATCCAAAGTCTTGCTTCTTCTGCTTAAATTTCTTCTCGATCTTGGCGGCATATCGATATTCCCCGCCAAGCAAGGTAATGTCGAGGAACTCCATTTCTTCCTAAATCTATATGTGCAAATAGCTGTGGTACTTGAGCACCAAATTTCTCTCTAAATATTTAATACCCAACTTTGTGTGCAGGGTATGGAACAAATTCCTCAGTTTGTGCACATCTTGATCCCTTTGTTGTCGCATCATGGTCCATTGGATGTAATTGTCCTCATAGCTCCCCACGGGGTAATATTGTTCCTTGATGCCGTCTCGGAACGAATTCCAGGTGGGTGCAACCTAGAACATAGAGGGTTCCCTCCCATCTTTTTTCTCATAGTTGAGAAGAGCCAAAGTAATATTTTCTCGGTCGGAGAAATCATGGACCGAGAAGTACCCTTCCTAAAAATTCAACCATCTTTCTATGGCGTCTACATCTATCTAGCCTTCAAATACATGAATGTCAAATTTTACATGTACCTTGAAGGGAGTGGCCCCTCCAGAGTGGTTGTTTGATGAAAATGTGTCGTATTTGGGCAGTCGTTGAAGGATCTGGGCAAAGATATCCATCATCATGTTCCTTTGTTTCTCGAGGGACTCCTCGAGAAATATTTTGATAGGATCTCCTGCTCCCTCGAATTTATTTTCTTCCACCATGGGAGTTTTTCGGGGTTTGTGAGGCTGATCTTGCAAGGGTTCAACCAGATCGAGCGCTAACTCCTTCTACCCTGACCTCGTTGGGGACATGCAAAGAAAAACAAAGGAGAAGACCATCTCTGATACCACCAATCTAGATTTATGCAGGAACTCAACATAATACATATATAACCATAAATACAGAGATGCAGTGGAAATATAACTTCATGTCATTAATAATAAATAACTGAAATATGCTTACAGGCAGAATGGAAATAAACTAGCTAGGGTGTAGGTAGCTTATCTCTGAGAAGATATGTGGAAACTAGTGGCTTGTGACTGTGTTACAATGAGGCTCGAAGGCCTATTTATTATTGAGAAATAATGGAAAACCCTAAACATCCAAAAACCTAACCCTAGGAGATGAAACACCAAACTATGGGCCCTGTTGGGGTAAATTGGTACATCAATTTCCCAAGGTCGTAACTTTGGCATACTATCTTCGTTTGAAGAACATGATACATCATTAGAAAGATCTATCTGAGGAATACAACTGTTAATAGTGAATATTGAGTCTAGAAGATTCATCGTTGTTGACTTTTCATGCCCAAAAAACGTCATTTATGGCCTCAAAACAGCTCCGAAACTTCAGGACCTGAAAAAATACCAAAAAATCTAGGGTTAATGGATCGAGGTTTATGTATGCTTTGGCATGTATATATATGTGTTGTAACACTAAAAGGAATATAATGAAAAATCAAGATGGTAGTCCCAATTTGGGATCCAGGGGAAAATATCTGTGTATATTTGTTTTATTTTTTATGCTCTCGCTATTGTTTATTTTCTGTCTTTAAGATTCATTTGCAGATAATTTTTGTACAGGGTTAAAACCTACATAATAAAACTAGTTTCTTTATCAACCTCAGACAGTACATGTGTGAATTTTTTCCGTGTGGTCGCATGAGGTATGGAAACATCAGGCAGTGGCGTGCCTGGGGTTAGATCAATGGAGTGCTTGACCTCACAGTGTAGAGGAACCTCTGTCAGTGAGGAGAAAATGTCCTTGTATTCCTCCACGACTTTGTCAATATGTTGTTGTCGTGTAGGGGAGCCCTGTTTGGAGGCTATGGCCACAATATTCTTCTTTCCTTGTGGGTGAATTGTAATGAAAATGAATTTCCTGGTTTGGGAAATGATCTTACTACATTGCTTTGCAATAATCAAAGATATGGCTGGAGGAGATACTACCTCCAATATCCTGTAGAACTTATTTTCCAAAGTAATAACAACAGCAATTGGCTTAGACTCATACACATCATGTTTCTTCCATAAGTATGGTTGGTATAATAATACATCAGACATGTCAAGAGGAGTAACATCACACAATACCTCATTCGTGAATGGCTTGATGTTGTACGGAAGGCGGCACTTCAGGTGGACACGAAGATCTCTTCCTTGGTGAAGCCACCCAATGATATATGGCTGCGGGTGTATTGTGGTCGATAGGTCGAGCCACTTCATGACCTCTACTGAAATGAGATTCTTTTGGCTTCTACTATCAACAAGGAATTGTAGTGGAGAACCCTTCACCCACATTTGGGAATGGAAGAGGCGCTCCCCCTCCTCTAGATCTTCGGGTTCCTCCTTCTAGATATTGGTGGTGGAAACGGTGGCACTAGGTTCCGCATCAATGATATGCTTCCTTTTTTCATTCCCCTTCTCCGGGTCTAACTCAGAATCAGAACATGCATCTGATTCGGATGCCTTCAGTGTGGCCACCAATGACTGGTTGGACTAACACTCGCTTGTGTTGTGAGTGGGATTTTTATGAAATTCACAACACTTCCCCATGTCCTTCTTTGGATTTGTGGTGTCATTCTGAGTTGCCCCACTTTGGATTTTCCCCTTGTTCTGCAGTTCGAGGGCGCCTTTCTATGGCTTCAAATTCGTGGATCCAAAGTCTCGCTTCTTCTGCTTAAATTTCTTCTCTATCTTGGTGGCATATCGATATTCTGCGCCAAGCAAGGTAATGTCAAGGAACTTTGTTTCCTACTAAATCTATCTGTGCAAAAATTTGTGGTACTTGAGCCCAAATGTCTCTCTAAATATTTAATACCCAGCTTTTTGTGCAGGGTATGGAACAAATTCCTCAGTTTGTGCACCTCTTGATCCCTTTGTTGTCGCATCATGGTCCATTGGATGTACTTGTCCTCATAGCTCCCCATGGGTTAATATTGTTCCTTGATGTTGTCTCGGAACAAATTCCAAGTGGATGTAGCCTAGAACAGAGAGGGTTCCCTCCCATCCTTTTTCTCACAGTAGGTTTCCCACCAGTCTTTGACATGGGGGGGCGGATTTGAGAAGAGAAAAAGTAATATTTTCTTGGTCGGAGAAATCATGGATCAAGAATTACCCATGCTGCAAATTCAACCATCCATCTACGACGCCTGCATCTATCTGTCCTTCAAATACGGGAATGTCAAAGTTTACATGTACCTTGAAGGGAGTGGTGCCTTCAGAGTGGTTTTTTGATGCAGATGTGTCGTAGGTGGGCAGTCGTTGAAGGATCTGGGCAATTTATCCATCATCATGTTCCTTTGTTTCTCGAGGGACTCCTCAAGAAATATTTTGATAGGATATCTTGCTCCCTCAAATTTCTTTTCTTCCGCCATGGGAGTTTGTCGGGGTTTGTGAGGCTGATCTTGCAAGGGTTCAACCAAATCGAGCGCTAACTCCTTCTACCCTGACCTCGTTGGAGACATGCAAAGAAAAACAAAGAAAGAGTAGAGCAGCTCTGATACTACTAATATGGATTTATGTAGGAACTCAACATAATACAAATATAACCATAAATACAGAGATGTAGTGGAAATATAACTTCATGCCATTTATAATAAATGACTGAAATATTCTTATAGGCAGAATGGAAATAAACTAGCTAGGGTGCAAGTAGCTTATCTATGAGAAGATATGTGGCGACTATTGGCCTCTGATTGTGTTACAGTGAGGCTCAAAGGCATATTTATTATTTATAAAGAATGGAAAACCCTAAACATCCAAAAACCTAACCCTAGGAGATGAAACGCCAGACTATGGGCCCTGTTGGGGTAAATTAGTACATCAATTTCCCAGGGTCGTAAATTTGGCATACAATCTACGTTTGAAGAACATGATATATCATTAGAAAGATCTATCCGAGGAATAAAACTAATAATAGTGAATATCAAGTCTAGAAGATTCATTTTCGCTGACCTTTCATGCCCAAAAAACGTCATTTATGGCCTCAAAATGGCTCCGAAACTTCAGGACCTGAAAAACTGCCAAAAATAGTAAATAGGCTACAATTAAAGAAACTCAAAAAATGAAAGAAACAATTGTGGGGGTCCAAGTGGAAGAGGTGGGTGGCCACCAATATGCTTCACTATCATATATGTTTTTTTGAGAACTTTCTTTTTGTTTATATTTCTCTGAACTAATATGGCTCTTATTGCATATTTATCCTCACATACTGAACATAAATATGTTTTTGGGATGCACAATGATAGAATGTTATGTCGTTTAGGGCCTCAAAAGGGCTCTGGAAGTTCAAGACTCGAAAAACTGCCAAAAATAGTAAATTGTGCTACAATTAAGGAAACTAAAAAACTAAAAAACTGAAAGAAACAATGGTGGGGATCCAAGAGGAATAGGCGAGTGGCCACCAATATCCAACTGGATCAATATCATATATGTTTTTCTGAGAAATTTCTTTTTTTATATATTTCTCTGAACTAATATGGCTCTTATTGCATATTTATCCTCACATACTGAACATAAATATGTTTTTGGGATGCACAATAATGGAATGTTATGTCGTTTAGGGCCTCAAAACGGCTCTAGAAGTTCAGGACCTAGAAAACTGCCAAAAATTGTAAATTGTGCTACAAGTAAGGAAACAATAAAACTCAAAGAAACAATGGTGGGAGTCCAAGTGGAATAGGGAGGTGGCCACCAATATCCACCTCGATCACTATCATATATTTTTTTCTAATAACTTTATTTTTTGTTTATATTCCTTTGAACTATTATGGCTCTTACTGAATATTTATCCTCACATATTGAACATAAATATGTTTTTGGGATGAAAATGACGGAATGTTACATCATTTATGGCCTCAAAATGGCTTCATAATTTCAGGACCTGAAAACTGCAAAAAATAGTAAATTGTGCTACAATTAAGGACACTCAAAAACTGAAAGAAACAATGGTGGGGGTCCAAGTGGAATAGGCAGGTGGCCACTAATATCCACCTGGATCACTATCATATATGTTTTTTTGAGAAATTTCTTTTTATATTTCTCAGACTAATATGGCTCTTACTTCATATTTATCCTCAAATACTGAACATAAATATGTTTTTAGGATGCACAATGATGAAATATTATGTCGTTTAGGCCCTCGAAATGACTCCGGAAGTTTAGGACCCGAAAAAATGCCAAAAATAGTAAATTGTTCTACAATTAAGGAAACTGAAAAACCAAAAGAAACAATGGTGGGGGTCCAAGTGGAATAACTGGGTGGCCACCAATATCCACCTGGATCACTATCATATGTGTTTTTTGAGAATTTTCTTTTTGTTTATATTGTTTTGAACTAATATGGCTGTTACTGCATATTTATCCTCACATACTGAATATAAATATTTTTTTGGGATGCACAATGATGGAATGTTACGTTGTTTAGGGCCTCAAAAGGGCTTTGGAAGTTCAGGACTCGAAAAACTGCCAAAAATAGTAAATTGTGCTACAATAAGGGAAATTAAAAAATTGAAAGAAACAATGTTGGGGGTCCAAGGGTAATAGGCGGGTGGGCACCAATATCCACCTAGATCACTATCATATATGTTTTTTGAGAACTTTTTTTTTTTTTTAATTTCTCTGAACTAATATGGCTCTTAATACATATTTATCCTCACATACTGAACTTAAATACGTTTTTGGGATGCAAATGATGGAATATTACTTCGTTTAGGGCCTCAAAATGGCTCTGGAAGTTCAAGACCCCAAAAAATGCCAAAAATAGTAAATTGTGCTACAATTAACAAATCAGAAAAACTGAAAGAAACAATGGTGGGGGTCCAAGTGGAATAGGCGGGTGGCCACCAATATCCACCTTGCTCACTATCATATATGTTGTTTTGAGAACTTTATTTTTGTTTATATTTCTCTGAACTAATATGGCTCTTACTACAAATCCAAAGTGGGAGTGAAGGAGCGATGGAGCGATCACCTAGGATTGGCCTCTGTGCCTCTGCGCCCCTGCACCTGGGCCCCTGCCCTGTGCCTCTACATCTTTGCGCACCTGCGCTTGGGATCCTCTTCCCTTCGCCTCTGATCTGCACTCTGTGCCTCTGGCCTTGGGGCCCTGACCCTTTTGTGATTTACTGCATGGGCACTCTGGAGACCCTCCCGCAAAAATGACCCAGGCTCATGCATTTGTTGACCTTATTTGTTCCCTGGGTCCCCCTAAACCTTGACCTGCAGTATCTAGATTCGTTAAAAAGCTAGATGGCTTACAAGAATGTGTTCTTCCTCCCTCTCTCCCTCGTATGGCAGCTCTTTCCTTGGCTGAGAACGGTCTAATAGGTTAGTTTACTGGCTTCTGGCCATCCTCGAAGATGGTTCAGAGATGGATTGAACGAAACTAGTCTGATAAGATCGCTGGTAAAATCTCTATCATGTTCTGTGGAAAGGGATACTTTACCTTTCACTTCGAATCTAAAGAAGACAAGGACCTGATCTTCAGAAACGGGCCCTATTTAATGGATTCTAGGGGTTTGTATCTCAACAAATGGACTCCTGAATTTGATCCAAAACTCGATGTGTCGAATGATGTACCTGTTTGGGTGCGTCTCCCGCACCTCCCTTTACACTGTTGGGGGGATGATTCTGTTAGGGCTATTGGAAATGCTATCGACACTTTTACTGATAGGAGTGAACCTAAGGAGAACATGATTACCTGCGCCAGGATTTGTGTTAAAGTAGATTTGGGCAAAGGAATCCCAGAAGCCATCAAGCTAAAAGTGGACGATTGGACGCACATCCAGCAGATTGACTACGAGCATATTCCGTTCAAATGTAAGGTATGTCACAAATATGATCACTTTGCTAATCGCCGCTCAAAAAATATTGATGTTGAATGCCCAGAATCAGATCAGCCATGGGAGACTGTTAAAAAAAAGAAATCTAATCCTGTTACAAAGAATAATCCTCAAGATTCTTCCCTTGCCAAGTCCAACCCCTTACCTCCCTCCTCCGAAAAGGTCCCGGATCCATGCAATCTTCCCTATGCCTCTGCAAATTCCTCTTCAAACTTGTTGTCTAACCCCTTTTCGATCATATCCCCCCTGATGACGACCCCCCACTTTCCAATATCCCCCCACCTCTGGATCCTCCCAACACCTCACCCCTCATTCACGATATCACCACATATTCTCAAGAAATGGCCTCCATTCGTATCACCAGAAACTCATCTAAGGAGCATGGAGCGTCTCTGGAATCACATAAGAAGCAGGGTCCTGGAAGAAAAAAAAAAAAAAAAACAACGGAATGAAAATGCACAAAAAGACATTGCATTGGGAACTCAAAATCCCACTGAAAATTATATATTAGGGAAGAATAGTAGAGATATAGGGCAAAAGGAGCAGGGAGGGAAAACAACTCTCCAAACTAACTTCATGCAATGATGAAAGTTCTCTCATGGAATAGCAGGGGTCTAGGGCATCCCTCCAAAACAAAAGCCCTAAGGGGTCTAATAATTCAAGAAAAGCCTGAAATTATCCTCCTTCAAGAAACTAAACAAGGAGAAACAGATATGAGGAAAATAATAAGCAAAGAAAATAAATATGATGGCACACTGTCGAAATCAAGAGGTGCCTCTAGGGGATTAGCTACGCTTTGGTCAAGTAACACATGGCATCAAAAAGGCACTACAACAAACCAAAATTGGCTGAAAATTATTTTAGAAAATAACAGAGACCAGCAGAGAATCATTGTGTACAATGTGTATAGTCCAAATCACTACAGAGAAAAAGAGCTATGCTGGAATTCCTTATAGGAAGATATAAACAATGAGGAAAATAATAACATCATAACAGAAGGAGACTTTAATCTAATCCTACATGCGAATGAGAAAAGAGGAGGCTGTTTTGGGATGATCCCTTCATAAGACAGTTTGAAAACTTAATGCAAGAACAAGAACTGGTGTATATAACGCCAAAGAACCGTAGATATACATGGAATAACAGGAGAATAGGAAAAGGCAATATTATGGAAAGGCTTGACAGGATTTTGGTAGCTGTCAGACTCCTCTCACAATTCTCTTCAGCGTCTGATAATGTGCTCACCTTCACTGCATTGAATCATTATCCCATTACCCTTTCACTTGTTGATCAGTGCCCTCTTGGGCCCATTCCATTCAAGTACAACCCACTAAGGAACAATATTCAGGTCGCAAATCAACTGGTGCAAAATGTGTGGCTTCAACACATTGAAGGATCACCAATATACATTTGGGAGACCAAACTAAAAAAGACAAAACAGGCTTTAAAATATTGGGAAAAAATTCATTATAAGGAACCTGATAAGATCAAAGTAGAAATTAAAGTGAAACTGAAGGATGTTCATACCACTATAGACTCTTAAGGCCCAAGTCAAGACATTCTTAATCAGAAAAAGGATCTTTACTGGCAGCTTTATCGTATAAACAGGAAAGAGGAGGAGAAATGGTGTATTAAATCTATAAATTTATGGCTCCAAGATGGTGATAAGAACACAACTTTCTTTCACAAGCAATCCACCGTGTGTGAAGCTAAAAAAAACATTTCTTCCATAAATGATGAAACAAGGAATATACAAACGGATCAAGAAGCAATAAAACGAGCTGAAACTTTGCATTTTAAAGACCTCCTCACTGAGACCAGTATGCCTCAAGATTACGTGGACCTGCTTCAGTACCTCTCGTCTTTGATCACTAAATAGATTAACAAATCCCTCAACATAGAAATAGCTAAATATGAGGTCGAAAATGCTATTTGGACCCTGCACCAGGATAAAGCCCCAGGACCAGGCGAGTTTCTGATATCTTATAATAGAGCTTATTGGGACCTCATTAAAAAATGCCTTATGAAAATGATACAGTGGGCACATCGGAAATTTTTTTTTGGCGGATATACTAACTCTACCTTCCTAGCCCTCATACCTGAAGAAAATCAGCCCTCTACCTTTTCTAGATTCAGACCTATCTCTCTCTACAATGTCTCATACAAGCTCATCACAAAAATCCTGGCCACTCGCCTCAAGCCTCACATGAACAAACTCATCTCGGAGAACCAAGGAGGATTCATATCTAAAAGACAAATCTCCGACTCTATCCTCCTTGTTCAAGAAGCTATCCATTCCAGCATATCTCGAAATGAAAAAGGCTTCATCCTTAAGCTAGATCTCGCCAACACATTTGATAGGGTCAGGCACTCCTTTCTCTTTGTTGTTCTCCAAAAAATGGGATTCGGACAAAGATTTCTTGACTTCATCAAATCCTGCATCTCTGGGCCCTGGATATCTCCACTCATGAACGGAAGACCAAATCCATACTTCCAATCCACAAGAGGACTTTGGCAGGGTTGCCCCCTCTCTCCCTACCTCTTCATTCTTATGGCAGAATCCTTCAGTAGAGCTCTGGATCATATGAGACGGGTGGTTCTCATAACAGGTATAAAATATGGAAACAGAGTTCGAAATATGAATCATTCCCAATTTGCGAATGAAACTTTGTTAATGGGAGGAACATCCAATATTATTGCACAGTGTTTTAAAAATGTATTGGATAAATTTATGCTCTTCTCTGGAGGCTTGATCAACCATATCAAAAGCTGTGTCTATGGATGGAATGCTTCTAGTCAATATTTGCACAGCATTGCCAATATATTTGGGGTACCTTGCAAGCAAAATTGGGATCATTTTAATTACTTAGGTATGATGGTAAGTATGAAATATTTGAAGGCTGAGGTCTGGAATGTTACTATTGATAAAATGAAGAGGAAAGTTCATCAATGGGGCTCCTCTTGGCTCAATCTCGTAAGTCATCTCATACTTCTTAAATCTGGGTTATCTTCCCTTCCCCTATATCAATTCACTCTTCTTCAAGCCCCTGCCAGTGTTCATATTAAAATAGAGGCAATCATTAGACATTTCTTATGGCAAGGAGGAAAGCATGAAAAAATATATATATAATCTCGTCAAATGGAGTCAAGTAATACAAGATCAGGAGCACGGAGGCATTAGAGTTCGCTCTCCCAAACTCATGAATAGAACTTTTGGAGGGAAGATTGTGTGGAGATTTATCAATGGGAACCAGACTTGGTGGAAAAAAGTACTGGAAGTAAAATATTTAAATTTCACTCGGCAGCAGCTCCTGCAACAAGAAATCCCCAATAGACCCTGTTCCAAAATCTGGTCTTCATGTAAAAAACTATCCCTCTTCTAGCTCAAAATATTTTAAAAGTACCCAAAGGAGGAAACACTATTAATATTGGAATGGATTGAATTATGGGACAAACTACCATCACGGATAGGCCTGATACTCAGAATATTCTCCACTACTACAAAAACATGGGCCTCAAATTTCAGAGTCAGTTTTCGAAATGGGATGCACAAAACCAAATGTGGATCGGATGGAACTTCCCGAACATTCCTACACACCTTGAAGATGAGCTCAGGAATTTGCAATCCGACCTACATGGATTAGCTCCTATTAAAAAATATAGCATCGATGGATTCCACTGGGACCCTTTAAGTAATGCCTTCACCATCAAGTCAACATATCCGTATCTATGCAAAGAGCATTATCCAGTGAAAATCTGGCCAGTATGGAAGATTTTTTGGAAGTCATAAGCAATTCCTAAGATTAAATTTTTTATCTAGATTCTCTTGAGAGGTAAAGTTCTAACTTCAGAAAACCTCAAAAAAAGAGGCATTATAGGACCTTCTATTTTCCCAAACTGTCAAAATGAAGAGAAAACGATCTCTCATCTCTTCAGCTGGTGCCCCTTCGCCATTCACTGTTGGACAGAGCTCACCAATTATTTTCAGCCCAATAGCACTCCTCCGAGCTCTGTAGCTAAGATGCTTATTTCTTGAAAAAACAGTTTTCCTTGGAAAAATAAGAAGAACAAACTCGAGGGTATGGAACACTCTACCGTATGTGATCTTGTGGAATATATGGCTCTCCCGAAATAACAATATTTTCAGAGGCAAAGAGCCATCCTACAAGAAGCTTTGTAATAAAACTTGGAGCCTAACTCTTGAAGCTATTTCTGTTAAAAAAAACTAGAAGATCGATCCTAATGATTTGTGTGCGGAGGAAAAGATCTTGCTTCGAGATCTATTGACCAGAAGCAATAAGAATAATCCCTCGCCTAAAATTCATTGTAGATCTGATATCATCTGGAAATTCGACTCAGAGAGAATGGATTCAGGGATTGGATCAAGGCCAGTGGCAGACCCACTCTTTTTTTTTACGGTGCTTCTAAATCCAATCCGAGAATAACTGGGGTGGGTGGCAGCATAAGAAATGAAAGCGGGGATCCTCTCTTAACCTTTAAATGGAGTCTAGGCTCTCTGTCCAATAACATAGTAGAGGCTCTTGCTCTCCTTCAAGGCTTATTCCAGCTGAAGAAGCTCAAAATAAAAAATGGCATGATATTGGGAGACTCAACAATCATAATTAATTTTATGGTTCACAATCGTCCTGTCGCCAATATAGCTCTCGACTAAGTCATCAGCAGATGTCGAATCCTCCTACACGAAATGAAAGAAGCCTCCTTCTTTCACATCCTCTGAATCCACAACAGAGAAGCAGATATTTTGGCAAATCGAGCCTGTGCTCGAACTCCAGGTCAATTGCTGTGCAACGAATCTATGTATCAAACCCCCCTACCTTAATCATGAATTTTGCTGCAAAAAAATATTATTCGATATCCAACCCTAGAATTTATGACTTTGCTTGTGTCAATTGTACTCCTTATCACTCCATTCCCGTGACTCCTTTGCCTTGGACATCACACAGCAAAGCGCCTCCTCATCTATGCGACTCTATTTATTCCACTATCCCCTGCCTTCTACCTCATCCTCTATACTTTTTTGAATTTTTAGACTCTTCTTCGTGGCGATCTGCACCAATTCTGATCTCTGCTCCTAGGTATAGCGGTGGATCTCAGAGCCCCGTTGTTGTTTGCAGGTTGGTGCAGTCTTCCAGCTTCGCCTTCGACCTCTTTGGCCTCAACACTCTTCAATCAGCATCTCTCGAAGTGAAAAATATTTTCACTGTGCGGATTTGCAGGCAGAGCTCGAACAAATTTGTGCACACCAAAAGACTGTCGACGCAAAGCTAAAAAATGATGTTAAAGCCTTTTAGGATAGGCACCAGGCTGATGTTAACTTCTTTCTCTCAAGGGTTTCTTCTCTTCAAGTACAACTCGACAATATTTCGAACAAGTGCGCTCATGTTGAAGAATCGATTCAAATCCTAAAATACATGATAGAGAAATGCACTGCCCCTAGTACTAGTTCCAACAATGTAAGGAACACGGGGAATGAAAAAAATCTGGAGAACTCTACTGCGCGCCAAATCAGCCACATAAATATTGACTAATCTACCTCTCTCTTTTCAGCATGACTTTTAAATATGTATTACTTCTTTCACAGTTTGTCCATATCTATAAATTTTCAGTATTTTCGCTCCTCTCAAATACTAGAATCAAAGGACATGTTATACATAGTTGTAGTTGCTCTCTTCACTGCACAACAAGCATATTTTCATGTAATTTTGGAGCTTTTGCTCTCTTTTTTTTTGGAATACAAACTAGCAACCAATTTTGTCAAAAAAAAAAAAAAATATGGCTCTTACTACATATTTATCCTCAAATATTGAACATAAATATGTTTTTAGGATGCACAATGATGGAATGTTACGTCGTTTAGGGCCTCAAAATGGCTCTGGAAGTTCAAGACCTGAAAAACTGCCAAAATTAGTGAATTATGCTACAATTAAGGAAACTAAAAAACTGAAAGAAAAAATGGTGGGGGTCCAAGTGGAATAGGCGGGTGGCCACCAATATCCACCTGGATCACTATCATATATTTTTTTTTGTGAACTTTCTTTTTGTTTATATTTGTCTAAACTAATATGGCTCTTACTGCATAATTATCCTCACATAATGAACATAAATATGTTTTTTGGATGCATAATGATGGAATGTGAAGTCATTTAGGGCCTCAAAATGGCTCCAGAATTTTAGGACCCGAAAAACTGCCAAAAATAGTAAATTGTGCTGCAGTTAAGGAAACTAAAAAACTGAAAGAAACAATGGTGGGGGTACAAGAGGAATAGGCGGGTGGCCACCAATATCCACCTAGATCACTATCATATATGTTTTTCTGAGAACTTTTTTTTTTTTTTAATTTCTCTAAACTGATATGGTTCTTACTGCATATTTATCCTCACATACTGAACATAAATGTGTTTTTGGGATGCACATCGATGGAATGTTACGTCGTTTAGGGCCTCAAAACGTCTCCGGAATTTCAGGACCTGAAAATTTCCAAAATATTAAATTGTGCTACAATAAAGGAAACTTAAAAATTGAAAGAAACAATGGTGGGGTTCCAATTGGAATAGGGAGGCGGCCACCAATATCCACCTAGATCACTATCATATATGTTTTTTTGAGAAATTTCTTTTCGTTTATATTTCTCTGAACTATTATGGTTCTTACTGCATATTTATCCTCACAAACTGAACAATTTTTTTTTTTTTGATGCACAGTGATGGAATGTTACGTCGTTTATGGCCTTAGAACAGCTCCGGAATATCAGGACCTGAAAAACTGCCAAAAATAGTAAAGTGTGCTACAATCAAGGAAACTAAAAAAATGAAAGAAACAATGGTAGGGATCCATGTTTTGAAAATGGTTTGGATAACTTGTTATGTTTTTCAAGAAACTCCCACTCAGTTAAACAAATAAAATATCTAGCTTGTACTTGACATTTTATAGAATTTTATACTTGCAATAGGTGTATGTTTTTTAATTTTTTAAGTGTCTTAAGTCCAATTTTTTTTTTTCAAATTAAACATGTGTAATAGAAATATAATGCAGCAAATAAATATCCACACATAATAGAAAAATTAATCTAGGATTTCACTCGAATGTCGTGGGCTACGTCTCGTTGAGCTCTTGTCATCTTGACTTGGCTCTTTGGGATTATCGAAAAATTTATTTTACAAGTTCCACACTTAAATCCAATGGTTACTAAACTGAACCAATGGGCTTATAATTCCATCTATATCCCTTTCATGGTTTTCATCACTCTGCAAACAGATCTAGGCTCCCTTAGACTTGATTCCTTCTATCAGTGCTCTTGAGCTACATTGAGCTTGTCTATGGCACTAACTCCTTCAGAATTATTTTTTTGTCCCTGAAACCTCACCTAATGTCTCCATCACATATCATACCTCCAAAATGGACTGATCATTTTATCAAAATGAGCACTGCATCCCCATCAAGGCCTTCTTCCAAAGTTGACCTTGAGCTGCCCAAAACTTCCCTTTAGGTTCTCGACCTTCAGAATTATTAAAATGACTCTGAAAATCCCTTCAATGGATTCATAATGTCAAAATATTCATAATATACTATTGGTTCACTGAAATTGGCCTCCGGCTGCTCCAGTTTCGCCTCCAACACCTGTTGGCACCCCTGGCACTAGGGTCAAATAAAATTTCTCTGATGGGTTCTTGACCTCTAGAAGTTCTCAAAAGACTATGAAAACTCCATCAATGGATTTATAATTCTCATTACAGTCATAAATGACTATTTTTTTGCTGCATAAGGTTTCTAGCTACTCTGGCTAGGCCCCGAACTGCTACTGGAAAAAGCTGGCACTAGTGGCCTCTGGAACTTCATTGAAGCATCTCAGCCTTCAAAACTCCTTTGCAGGCTCATAAAACCACACCATTAGCTCCATAACATCTGAAAAATAAAAAATTGACTACTTTATTTCTAAATAAGGCCTCTAGCTCCCCTGGCTAGGCCTCAAACATCTGTTGGCCCATGGTGGCCCTAGTGGCCCCTAGAACTTCTCTGAAGCAAAACCTTCTCCAAATTCCTCTGATGGCTCTTCAAACCTCACCAATGAGTCTGGAATGTTGGAGATAGTCGAAATTGACTATTGGCACTCCAAAATTGGCCAAATCTAGCTCAAGATAAAGCCTAAACTCAATTTGTGCAGTGACCCCTAAAAAGCTCCACTAAATGTGGAGAAACTGGACTTAAACTGCAGATAAGTTGGAAATTCCGAAAATTTTGGTTCTGGCGCTAATTATCCACCATACCTGACCGTTAATTTTAATGCTTGGGGTAGGGCTGGGCACATGCCCCAAACCCCGCAGTCTTCTAACCGCACATGTGTAAATATTTTAACACATAAATATTTCCGCGATCCTTATAGGGGTAAGAAATTTTGTATAGCAAAGTTGGCGTAGAGTTATGTGCGCGCACTGGGAGGTTCTGTGTTCGACTCCGGTCGACACTAAAAAAATTTGCTGCACAAAACTGGGCCACGTGGCAGCCTCCAGGCCTGCCACGTGGCAGCCCATGATTGGTCCGAAAACAAAAAGTCAACCAATTTCCTAATTAGAATATGCCACTTGGCATGATATTACTGGTCCAAACAAAATATTCTAGGGAATATTTCAAGGAATATTTTGAGGAATATTCCAAGAATATTCCCTAAAATTACAGTTTACTGGACTTTTCAAACTGCGATGACTTCTTCATACGGTGTCAGTTTTTCGAGCCATTTGCAGCACCAGAATCATGAAGAAAATATCTATCCGGTCGCTCAAGTTCGACATACTTTCGAACACTTCAAATTTTGAGCTATCACTTAGGTCCATGATCCAGTTTTGATCACACCTCCCCATTGGAAATATTTTGGACCCCAAAAGACTGATATACTGATCTGTACAGTAGATGAGAGTACAACACCCTCTTCTTTTCAACCTCCATACACTTGCCTTGCATGGCTAGTGCCTTTGAATCACAACTTGAAGGTAGTCGACACTTCCCTTCCTAGATGAGCTTGTCCTCCTGTTAAGAACTATCTTCCTTAAACTCACTTAGAAATTTATGGCTAGAAATTTTCAAAAGGTAGCTGAACATTGCTTTCTTGATCATCGATTCAAGGTGGCTCAAACAAATGTGAGATTACAGCATAAAACATGCATACATAAGTGAACTTTTCATATGTAAAAATGAATGTATGTCTTACTGTGTCAAGAAGTCAAACCACTTCTTACCAAGCCACTTCCACGACGCCTTTTGCTGCTGAAAATATTCTTCATGTGAAACATTTGTTCTCACATCAATGATGGAATCCTTGGTTCCAATTTCGCCAGTATTTTTGTCCTCTTGCCTCAAATGCTTGGGACGATTATTTGGATGCAATGTCCAACAATGGGAAACAACATGTCCCTTTCTTTGGAAATGTGTGCAAGTCTTTTGCACCTTCTTTGCAAGTTTCCTTTTCTTCAATTGCCTCATGTATGCCTTCTTCCTCTTCCAGCATCTCGAAACATCATAATTAAACATACCACAATAAGCACAGCAACTCTTTCTTCCATTCAAGCATGTAGAATTTTCATGCCTTGCAGAAACATAATCAACTTGACTATGGGAATAATTATACCTCACATGCTGCTTTACATGTCCATATTTTCTACCTTCATGAGGAGATGAACTTGTAGAGGCTCCAGCTTTTCTTTGAAGACTAACATTAGTGTTTATGTCTTGATAGTTGTCCGAACTTGCATGATCGCCATAAACTGCATATCTACACTCTTCTTGCTGCAACATAGGTTTCAAACAATGGAAATCAACTTGAAAAAAAACTTGACATGTTTGTGGTTTAGAACTTGGAAGAAAAGTTATTTTTGAAGTTGCCTCAGATTCCTTCATGGCTTTGGAGTTTTGGACATTAGATTGAACATAACCAAGACAAAATTTCTTAGGTCATTCCTCAACCAAAATAGGATCAATCATGCCTTGTTCATGTTTGCATAAACCCTTGCCTTCATAGCCCATTTTAAACATTAACTTGGAACCTATACCTCTAGCGTGCTTTTCAAATGAACCAACACATCTTTCTGAAGAGGAAACTGATGAAAAATTAGAGTGTATTACCTCTGCTTCATGCATGTTCTTGGTTAAAGCCTATTGGGATTGATGGAGATGTATCTCCATATCATGCATTCTTTGAAGAATTTCTTCATTCTTTTGCTTCATAGAAAACAATTGCTCACGAATTCCAGTGCTTTCTCTTCTATCTTCAAACAGAATTTGCACCATATCCTTTAGGATGTAGAAGTCTCAGTTCATGTCTTCATCGAAGAATCTTATGAAGGAGGAGGATTTTGAAACCTCACTTGATGAAGTTGTCATCATTATGTCAATGAACAAAATAAATTCAATCAACAATTCCAAAGCTTTAAAAAAACAATTGACAAAGCTTTTGAACAAAATGGTTGTAGATTCAAGCTCTTCTTCAAGTAGCCTTTTACAAACAAACCCTTCTTTTGCTTCAAGGATTGCCTATGCAGGTCCTTTGGGTAAGGAAGATGCCTTCAGCCCTTTCTTTTGTTGGGAAAAATACTGAGAGGGGGGGTGAATCAGTATTTTTGGGGCTAAACAATTTTTATTTTCTTTCTCTTAAAACCATATGTTACAGTACTGCATCCAACATGTATGTCCAGATATCTTATTATGTCTTTACTTAGAGAATTGCATCAGATAAACATTAAGCATGAACATAAATAACATAACAAACCATCAAACATAAACAACACATATCAACACCAGGATTTAAGGTGGAAACCCAATTCGGGAGAAAACCACTGCTGCTGTAATCTCAGTCTTCAATATTTATTATGGAGAAAACTTCTTACAATATATGCTGGTGCAGACTTATACCAGCACGCAGGCACCCACCTGTAAAAGGCTAAAACCTTCTCTCATTTACCATCCTCTCCTAGAAGGGAGCTACTACCCCCTGCTCTCGTTTACTAGCCTCTTCTGGAAGGGAGCTACTACCCCCTGCTCTCGTTTACCAGCTACCACTGGAAGGGAGCTACAACCCCCTCACTGAAGGCTTCGACCCTCAACACCACTGCGGACCACGTTTCATAAATTTTCATACTGGATCCACCAGTTTCCACATGACATACCTTGCAGGCCACCAGATTTATTCATTCAGTACACTCACACCAGTTCTTCATGATTTCGTCCGTTGTTCAAAACCAGAGATTCATCATCGTCAGATCATTCTATCCATGGGTGCATCGTAGTTTCAAATTTATCAGTTAAGAATAGAGCTCGCCCATACAGATATTCCTTGGAGAAATTTTTCGTTCACAACCCTTACGATGCGCACCTCGTTCTCTATTTTTTTTCTTCTCCTTATATAGTTTTGCCTTTATTAAAACCATGAGTCAAAACCACGAACCGCTAATGGTATTCCTCTGTTAGTATTTCTTTTAGTTTATCCCACTAGGATTTTGATCTCTTTTTAATTTATTTATCAATTTTAAAGAAATTGACAAATAAATATATTTACAACTTTTGAATTCGCAAGCCTTATATCTAAAGTTTAACCCTTCAGACTTTATAGAAATATCCAACGCTTCCAAATAAATTAATCTTACGATAAACCTTTGACCCCGGGCCCACAACTATAGTCAATAGCCAATCAAATATGCACACGGTACCATAAGTAAATTTCGCGCAAGTCCAATATCCAATCACCGTTAGATTAGCAAGCTTCTAGATCAAAGACGTATATGCATATCGCTCGACCTCCAATGCCGAACATTAACATGCGATGGCCCGTTGTACCTGTGTTAATCTTCGTGCACCTTCAACAAATGATGACCATCCGATGACCCCTTCCCAGATCAACGACGCTCAACGATATCGCTGGGCATCTTGGGTTGAACTATAACGCGCGATGAAAAGTGGTTTTGTGAAGTCATACAGGGACGTGTGTCGAGCACTCTATGGAATCGCTCCCAACCTCTTGAACACCGCTTGTCCGTCGAGAGCAGTGTGATAAAAACCAGAAACCGCCATTACTGTTCCTCTCACAAGGTTCCGCCGTCTTTGCTCAAGGTTCCACTCCCCCTGCTCGATTATTGTAAATTGACTAATTTGTATCACAATTCTTCATGAAGACTTCTGTTAGTTAATGTAGTGAACGGATCGATTAACACTGCAGGGACTTCTTTCCTTATTTATTGTGACATCGCTTGCGCTCTTCATCAATAGATTAACCCATAATTTTTGTTTATTGAGGCTTGACACTAGTTCGATGCAATCTTCGTAACAGGGATCATATCTAAAATATATAACACAAGAAATTCACACCAGATTCCCTTTGCGAACTTAAATTCGTTCTTGATTTGTGGCTCTGCCTCTTCATGCTCCATTTTGGTTCCACAAACACCAATGTACAGTTGCCATACCATGTTTTATTGTTCCAGATCATACCCTAAGAATCTGAACAAGCAATTTTCCAACATATCTCCTCTTTTATGCCTCGACTTCCCTTCTTCCTACTCTATCTCTGCTTGTCTTTGCTCCTTGACCGATACTTCCTCTATTCTTCTGAGCAGATGCTCCTTTGTAGCCAAAGCCTTCGCCATCAATGACAATATGTCAACAATCTCCCCCTTTGGCATTGATGGCAATATTCTTCCTCCGCAATACTCTTCCTCTATTTGTCTTATAGAAGCCCTGCTTTTATTTTCCTCCCCCTTTGACATCAATGGCAAAGGGTTGATCGAGATCCTTTGTACCGACAATACCATGCTCCCCCTGAGATCATGCTGCATCTTCAAACATAGTATTTGATGAGATAACAGAAATGACTTATAAAATGAGAACAGACTACAACAAATAATTAGTATTCCAACAAAGCACTCTTTTCACATGAGAAATGCTCCCCCTTGGCCTGTGCATTCAGAGATGCCCAACAACACCTCATACATAATTTAATCTTCTGTATTTAAGTAGACCTGGTCCTCTGCATGGAAGAGACTACTCCCAGTTTTTGTCTGAGATATTCGAACGCTTCCCTGGGTAGAGGTTTGGTAAATATATCAGCAACTTGTTCTTTGGAGGAAACATACTCTAATTTCACCTTTTGTTCAAGCACTTGTTCATGTAAGAAGTGATATTTGATGGGAATGTGCTTGGTCTTGGAATGCATAACAGGATTCTTTGAGATACTGATGGCACTTGTATTATCGCACATAATGGAGATAGGAGGTGAACATTTGATTTGAAATTCTTGTAGGGTTTGCATCATCCAGAGAAGTTGAGTACAACATGATGCTGCAGCCACATATTCTACTTCTGTTGTAGATAAGGCAATGGAGCTTTGCTTCTTGCTAAACCAAGATACTAACCGGGGCCCCATATAGAATGCACCACCACTAGTGCTTTTCCAATCATCAACACTTCCAGCCCAATCTGCATCATTGTATGCATGAAGAGTAAGATCAACATTCTTTGGATACCATAGTCCAAAATCTTGAGTTCCTTGTAGATATTTGAATATTCTTTTCACAGCCTGAAGGTGAGACTCTTTTGGATTGGCTTGAAATCGTCCAACAATCCCAACTGCATGCATAATGTCTAGTCTTGTCTCAGTGAGATAAAGTAGACTTCCTATCATAGATCTGTATTCTGGTTGATTCACCGTGGGGGAATCATCACTAGAACTGAGATTACATCCGGTTATCATTGGTGTACTTACAGGTTTGCAATCTTCCATGCCATACTTCTTCAGGATTTGCTTGAGGTATTTTTCTTGTGATAAGAAAATGCCATATGTTGCTTGTTGCACTTGCAATCCAAGAAAGAATGTTAGCTCCCCAAGTAAAGACATTTCAAATTCTTGCTGCATATCAGAAGCAAATTTCTGACTCATAGACTCTTCATTACTTCCAAAAATGATATCATCAATGTATACTACCACAATCAATAATCTTTCATTCTCAGTTTTTGTGTATAAGTTGCTATCAGCAGACCCTTTTGAAAATCCTTGTTGATGAAGATATTTGTCAAGACGATAGTACCATGCCCTTGGAGCTTGTTTGAGACCATATAGAGCCTTTTTAAGTCTACAAACAAGTTTTTCATCATTTCCCAAATGAATCCTTCTGGTTGTTCTATATAAACTTCTTCTTCTAGATCACCATTGAGAAAAGCAGATTTAACATCCATTTGATAAACTTTGATTTGTTGGAAGCTTGAAAAAGAAAGAAACATTCTTATGGCTTCAAGTCTAGCTACAGGAGCAAAATTTTCTTCAAAGTCTATACCTTCTTGTTGAGCATACCCCTTGAAAACAAGTCTAGCTTTATTTATTATAACATCCCCATTCTCATTTAACTTGTTTTTGAATATCCATTTAGTTCCAATGACATTTTTGTCATGAGGTCTTGGTACTAATTCCCAAGTGTGATTCTTTTCAATTTGATCAAGCTCTTCATCCATGGCTTGAATCCAACATTCATCTTTGCTAGCTTGATTGACATTGTGTGGTTCAATAGTGGATAGAAATGCCAGATAGCTAGAAGATCCCACAAGAGTCCTTCTTGTTTGTACACTTGATCCCTTATCTCCCAAAATTTGATATTCTGGATGATTCTTTTAAACATATTTGGATGGAGCTTTTTCAGATAAATCATCTTCAGGTTCTTCATTGGGTTCACTGTCTATGTCATTGTTATTTGATGTAGAAGGACATATGTCACCATCGTCTTCAGTTGTTGTTTGTTTTTCTTCTTTTGGGGCTGCAGGAGACTCATCAATAACAACATCAATACATTCAACAATCTTCCGAAGTCTTTTATTGTAACATTTATATGCTCTACTCCTAGAGGAGTAACCAAGAATTATTCCTTCATCTGCTCTGGGTTCAAACTTGCCAAGTTTTTCATCATTATTTTTGATAAAGCATTTGCTTCCAAAAACTCTAAAATGCTTCACAGTGGGAGGATTACCATACCAGAGTTCATATGGAGTTTTATCACTATTTACACGAACATGTGCCTTGTTAAGAATGTTTACCGTTGTATGTGCTTCTTCTCCCCAAAATGTGTCAGGTGTTCCGGAATCATCAAGCATAGCTCTAGCCATTTGTTGAACTGTTCTATTCATTCTTTCTGCTACGTCATTTTGTTGTGGAGTGCCAGCTACAGAAAATTGTCTTTTTATGTCATGTTGTTCACAAAATTCAAGGAATTCATCTGATGTATATTCTCCTCCTCGATCAGATCTAAGACACTTGATTTTTAGATCTAATTCATTTTCAACCAGTGCTTTGAAGATCTGAAATTTCTCAAATGCTTCATCTTTGTGTTTAATCAACCTAATCCAACACATTCTAGAGAAATCATCAATGAATAAGATATAGTATTCTTCACCACGTGGTGAATTTTTCCTCATAGGTCCACATATGTCAGTATGAATGAGTTCAAGAGGCTTACTTGATGATCCTTCCTTGGCATTAAATTGTACTTTGGTTTGCTTACCGAATTGGCAAGATTTGCATATGATATTTTCAGGTAGAGTAATATTGGGAAGATCACGAACAGCTTTAAGTCTACTTGATTTGTTGATTTGAGAGAAGCTCAAATGCCCCAACCTTCTATGCCATAGCCAATTTTCTGAAGATTTACTCAAATAACATTGTTCTTTGGGGTTCTTCAATATATACAGGTTGTTTGGAGTTATTTTTCCTTTTATAATTGCTTTACCTGTATCAAGATCACGTACCACACATTCTTTTGAACTAAAGACAACTTCAGTTCCTTGATCACACATTTGACTTACACTTAACAAGTTATGCTTTAATCCATCCACATACATGAATTCATTAGCTTTCACCTTTTCTTTTAGAAAAACAGACCCTTTTCCCTTAATGATCGCAGGAGTATCATTTCCAAATGTAACATTATTTTCCTTTTCTAGAGCACTATATGCAAGAAGTTTGTCTTTATCACCTATCATGTGTCTTGAGCATCCACTATCAATGTACCATTGGTTTTCTTCATCTTCTGCAAATAACGCTATGCCACAATTTTCAACCCGTAATTCCTTCTTTTTCCATACTTTGGAGCTTGAAGGAACATTTTCTTTTGGCTGAACTTTGCTCCTGCATTCTGACTCTTCATGGCCAAAGTTATTGCAATAAGCACATTCAACTTCATTTTGAAGAGGAGAAAAGTTGTTATAAGTATTTTTCTTTGTTTCAATATCAATCCTTTTCTTTCTTGCTTCTCTTGTCATGATGGTTTTATATGCAACACATTGAACAACTTTATGACCAAAATTGTGACATGAGAAACATTGTCCATTGAAGAAGAAATTTCTGCGATCATAAAATATTCTACATGAATTTACCTGTTGATTGGTGTTTCTTTGAAATACATTCCTGTTAGTGTTCTTTGAATTGAGATGATCATGCTTTACCTGTAAAGATTCTTTATTCCCTTGCTGACTGGCAGCATGTTGTAAACCAGCTGTAACTGCTTTTAGATAATTTGGTGTTGAAGCCTGAGAAGATTCTCCGATATATCCAAGACCTGTCTTTATAAGAGGAGAACATTGTACCTTGATAATCTCATCTAAGGTTTCAGATCCTTTAGTAAATCTAAGATTCAAAGTTTTTACTTTCTCAAGTTCTTTTCTTAGACTTACTACTTCACATTCTAATTTCTCATTGTGTTTCTCTTTTTCTTCAAGCTGATTTTTCAGAGTTTCTATGGTTATTTTACTCTCTTCTAAGAAGATTTTGAGTTTATTGTTTTCATCAAGAAAATCACTGTATTCTAGAGCATCCAAAAAAGTATCCTTTTCTTCTCTAGATTATTTTTCAAATTCCATGAGAAGTCTAAGATCTTGTTCACATTCTTCCTCACTATCAGATAACCCATCACTGTCTTCATGAGTATAGTAACTCTTTCTAGTGCTAAAACGATTCTTATTCCTTTTTGCTACTTCCTTCCTTTTTTATGTGTTTCTTAATAAGGACACTTAGCAGCATAATGACCAAATCTTCCACAATCAAAACATTTGAAAGGAAGCTTACCTCTGAACCGTCCTGTTCCAAGTTGAAGTTTCTTTACAAAGTTTATCTCATCTTCTTCTGAGATATATCCTGATCCTTCTGTTTTTTGTACTTCCTTCCCTTTTGTAGAAGTTCTAAAGACTTCTTCTTTGACTTCAGATGGTCCTCCTCTTCTCATTTCATATGCAGTTAGTATGCCATGAAGTTGCACCACAGTAAGATTTTGAAGATCCTGCTTTTCTTCAAGAGCAGAGACTTTTGACTCAAATTTTGTCGTTAGTGATCTTAGGACTTTCTCAACCAAAGTAGATTCGGTTATTGTTTCTCCCAGATTTCTCATACGATTTACAATATCATAAAGACATAAAAAGAAATTGGCAATGCTCTCCTCATTATCCATTTTTAGATTCTCATATTGAATTTTGAGAGTTTGGAGTTTAGCACTTTTTACCTTTGCATCACCTTCATAACTTAGAATAATTTTGTCCCATATTGTCTTTGCTGTATTCAGTTGTGTGACTTTGACAAATTCTAATTCAGTTAGACTTCCCAATAGAGCATTAACAGCCTTTGCATTTGTTTCATAATTCTTTCTTTCTGTCGGATCTGTTCGTACTGCAGCTGGATATTGATATCCTCCTTCAAAAATTGCCCATACCTCTGCTCCCAGAGACTGAAGATAAGATCTCATCCTTTTTTTCCAGAAGATTAAATTGTTTCCGTTAAAGAGCGGAGGCCTGATAGATGTTGTTCCATCTTGATTTCTCATCTTTCTTGATCTTCCTTCTAGCGACTAAGCTTTTTCAGAAGGACCTGCTCTGATACCAATTGTTGGAAAAATACTGAGAGGGGGGTGAATCAATATTTAGGGCTGAACAATTTTTCTTTTCTTTCTCTTAAAACCATATTTTACAATACTGCATCCAACATGTATGCCCATATATCTTATTATGTATTTACTTAGAGCATTGCATCAGATAAGCATTAAGCATGAACATAAATAACAAAAAAAACCATTAAACATAAACAACACATATGAACACCAGGATTTAAGGTGGAAACCAAATTCGGGAGAAAACCACCGCTGCTGTAATCTCAGTCTTAAATATTTATTATAGAAAAAAATTCTTACAATATATGCTGGTGCAGACTTATACCAGCACGTGGGCACCCACCTGCAGAAGGCTACAACCTTCTCTCATTTACCAGCCTCTCTTGGAAGGGAGCTACTACCCCCTGCTCTCGTTTACCAGCTACCACTGGAAGGAAGGCTCCAACTCTCTCGCGTTTACTGCCTACCACCGGGCATACCTCAGCAGCCACCGCATTTATTCATTCAGTACACTCACACCAGTTCTTCATGATTTCGTCCGTCATTAAAAACCAGAGATTCATCATCGTCAGATCATTCTATCCATGGGTGCATCGTAGCTTCAGATTTATCAGTTAAGAACAGAGCTCACCCATACAGATATTCCTTGGAGAAATTTTTCGTTCACAACCCTTACGATGCGCACCTCGTGCTCTATTTTTCTTCTCCTTATATAGTTTTCTTTTATTAAAACCATGAGTCAAAACCGCGAACTGCTAATGGTATTCCTCTGTTAGTATTCCTTTTAGTTTATCCCATGGGGCTTTTGATCTCTTTTTAATTTATTTATCAATTTTAAAGAAATTGAAAAATAAATATATTTAAAACTTTTGAATTCCCAAGCCTTATATCTAAAGTTTAACCCTTCGAACTTTATAGAAATATCCAACTCCTCCAAGTAAATTAATCTTACGATAAAACTTTGACCTTGGGCCCACATATATATTCAATATCCAATCCAATACGTGCACGGTACCATAAGTAAATTTTGCGCAAGTCCAACGTCCGATCACTATTAGATTAGCAAGCTTCCAAATCAACGGCATATATTCATATCACTCAACCTCCGATGTTTAACGTTAACGTGCGATGGCCCGCCGTACCTGTGTTAATCTTCGCGCACCTTCAACAAATGATGACCATCCTATGATCCCTTCCAAGATCAACGACACTAAACAATATCTCTGGGCGTCCTGGGTTGAACTATAACGCGCAATGAAAAGTGGTTTTGTGAAGTTGTACAGGGACGTGTGTCAAGCACTCTATGGAATCGCTCCCAACCTCTTGAATACCGCTTGCCCATCGAGAGCGGTGCGATAAAAACTGGAAACCGCCGTTACTATTCCTCTCTCAAGGTTCCGCCTTCTTCGCTCAAGGTTCCACTCCCCCTACTCGATTATTGTAAATTGACTAATTTGTATCACAATTCTTCATGAAGACTTTCGTTAGTTAATGTGGTGAACGGATCGATTAACACTGCAGGGGCTTCATTCCTTATTTACTGTAACATCGCTTGTGCTCTTCATCAATAGATTAACCCATCATTTTGTTTATTGATGCTTGACACCAGTTCGATGCAATCTTTGTAACAGGGATCATATCCATAATATATAACACAAGAAATTCACACCAGATTCCCTTTGCGACCTTAAATTCTATCTTGATTCATGGTTCCACCTCTTCATGCTCCATTCTGGTTCCACAAGCACCAATGTATAGTTTCCATACCATGTTTTATTGTTCCAGATCATACCCTAAGAATCCAAATAGGAAATTTCCCAACATATCTCCTCTTTTATGCCTCAACTTCCCTTCTTCCTACTCTGTCTCTGCTTGTCTTTTCTCCTTCCTCTATTCTTCTGATCAGATGCTCCTTTGTAGCCAAAGCCTTTGCCATCAATGACAATATGCCAACACTTTAGTCTTTTTATCTCATTGGTTTGAATAGGCATATCTTGCATAGCCTTTACCATCTTTCTTGCTTCATCTTAATGTTGTGTTGATGTTGTTGAAGATTTTGTGGCTGAAGCTTTAGATGAAGTAACTGGAAGTGTTGAGGCCATTGGGACATTAGGAGCCAGTGATTATGCCAAAGTAGAAGGTACAATTCTTGTAACTACGTGAATCACTGTGACTGGGATTGGTCCTTTGCTGGTTTCTTTCTCCTCGACCAACTTGTCCATTTCAATATCCATTTCCTTTATCTAAGCTGTTAACTGTAAAATGAGACTCATCATCTCATATTTCTGATTGGTATCTTGTAAGACTTCCTTGGCTTGAGGATGTTCTGTAGGGGGCAGCTTCAATTGTTTCTTAAGTGCAACAATGTTTGCATTTTTCTTTTTGATCAATTCCTCTGCAGCTTTTATATTTTGAGGATCATATCCTAATTCAATTATTAATTATTCCAAGGATTTAGTTATAGTGTCCTTTGCATGTGAAGATGCTTTCTCCAATTTGAGTTGATCTCTTACATTTACCAGAGTGTTTTGCAGTTTTTGTGCACTCATAGCCTTGGTGGTCATTGTAGAATAAATTATCTCCCCTTCCTGCTTATGAAATTCAGTTTGATCCAGAGGATGAATATCCTAGACTGGGACTTCAAACTCTATCTTTTTTTAATCTGAGATGACTTAGGAGTCTGAACTGTAGGTTGAAGAAATGACATCTGCATATTTTTATTATTATAGTCAAAGGATGAAAGTAGCCTATTCTGGATGCCAAGAGTTTGTTTCAGATACTAAGAATATATTTATGTCTTAATTTCTTCATTTATGGCTTTGATTTCTTTGTATCTTTATTTGATATCCATGTCCTTTTTTGCTAGTTTTTTAGATGAAGAAACTTCTATACTGTGTTGTTTCTGAATTAGTTGTGTCTTAGAAGTAGTGGAATGATGTTCCTCTTCAATTATTATATGAGGTGCATTATCTTTTTTCTGCAATTTCTGTATCAATCACCTCTATTGTCTCCTTTTCTTTATTGGAAAGATTTAGCTTTGGATTTTTACTGTATAGGATCCTTCCTCTCTATTTCTCTTCACATTTCTGTCTTCTTGGGCTGGAGTTTACAAAGTTTGACTAGTATCACTTTACTTCTCTGCCTCTACCAGTGTGTTATCTAACCATTCAGATTGGTTTTAGAATTTCTCAATCTCTGGATTCGTTTCATGTACATATGGAGTTAATTTGCATTTAACTCTCATTTTACTAATAACACCAAGGGGATCATAATACCATAGGAAAATAGGACTGAACTTGAACTCCTGCAATTTTTTTTCTGCTTCTGGACCTGCCTCTCTATTATTACAGATAAAAGGGCCAGCCTGGTTCTTCAACTTAAACTGTGTTTTCTTCTTTGCTATTAAGAAATTAACATCATCTGAATTAAGAATCTGCCCTATGTATTCCAGAGAAAATAACCTCATAGGGAGGTATTTGGGTAGTTTATAAAGGATAATACTTGATCCATAAACTCTTATTCCAGTGTGATTTTGGTACAAGTACCAATCACCTGTCCTATTATGCTCAGAAAATTGCAGGACATTTTTTATTTCATTACTAATTTTGGGCTATATGCTGTTGTTCAACAAATTTACCAAAGGATGAAATAAGGAATCTATAAAATCTATATAGGTGAACTCATTGGAATCTTTCCTTATCAATGAAGTCCAAAATATGACTGATTGAGGATTTCCTTCCGCATCAAGCTTCTAAAGATTTATATTTAATTTCTCGGACTGAAAATATAGGAACATGTGAAATAGGAATAAAGAGTACTTGGAAAAACCTCTAGAAGGAATTTTGACCAATTTCTCATGGATATTATCAGCAATATATTGGGAAAAGTTGAAAATGGTAGTAGGAGGCTAACCAGGTGTGAAAGTGGATAGAAAAACTAAGACTGCAACATGAGCATGTTCATCTGTAAAGTAGCCAAGAATAAAAGACAACAAGGAAATGATATGTCTTCTCCTTTCAGAGAATTTAGCAGAAGAGTATGGAGGATTTAACTTGGGAATTTCTACATAAGAAGGCATGAAGGTCTAAAAAATATGGAACCTCTTGGGGAAGTCCAGATTCAAGTATAACTGAGTGAGGGCTTCAATGGACAAAGGAACTTCATTTGGTCCAGGATGTATCTGAAGCATTTGATTGATTGAATCTGCTGTAATAGTAAACAAGACTTATTTTTTAGGGTTTACTATGGCTCTCTGATCAGGGAAGTAGCATGTTTGACAGAGTCTGATTACTTCTGGGAATTGGAATGTGTGAGGAACAACATATTTGGGTAAATTTAACTCCCAGATGAACACTTCAACAGCTTGATCTAGGGATTTTTCTTGGCTCCAGCAATGGAGCTCAAGAAGGTTGAATTCTGTCAATGTATCAATAATATTGAAGTCTATATCAGCCAAGGGAATATGCTCTACATCTACAATAGGGGATTGTAGAGGATTGACTGCTAGAATGTTTTTGGAAGCCATTGCTTTGCTTGGTTTATCAATTTCAATACTATTTTGACCTTAGAAACATTTATTTAGGCCTATAGGAGCACCTTTGAAAGTTTAAACAGTTTGCATAAGGTTTTAGATAAAACAGGGGTTATCTATTATCTGCAAAAAGGTTTTAAACTTATTCAATTAACCAAGCTATAATTTCTGTAACAAAAGAGAAACTTCAAGACCTTAGAGCTTCTACAAATGATATCTAGGGCTTATAATGCACTCTTTGTGATTAAAAAAAATGTCAAGACATCAATTTTATGCAAAAAGGATGCCTAAGTATTGTAGGAAAGGGTTTGTAGGTCACAGAAGGCTTTCTCCAGTTTGTAGATGGCTTAAAATTCTTTACTTTACTCAATCTGTGATTTTTAATAGTCCAGGGTTTCAAAATATGTGAAAGGATTGTGCGGGGTTTACAGAATAAAGGATTTAGGAAGAAAATTGGTTTTCTTTAGGTTCAAAGGCTCCTAAATGATTCGATTAACTGTATTACTCTTTTAGATCGATGAATGAGTTTGTTCTTCTGAAGAATACATAGGAAAACTAAAGTTTTGTTTTGCAGGAGGGGTTTCTGAGGTTGTAGAAAGATTTCAGAAGCTTTTGTTGGTATTTATAGCACTTGGATGACTTTTGCACTATTTGTAGAAATAAAATTGGTGAAATTTGTTTCAATTAGGCTTTAAAACGGAGTCGACAACATTTGTTTCAGTCTGCAATGCTTCTTCTGTGTGAAAACGGTAACAGAAGAGTAAAAATAGTGAAAATGGGTAGTTTATATGCATTTTTAGGCAAACAATGAATGCATTAAATGGCGGTCATATCAAATAGGCAGGTGGTTTGGGTGCGGGGGAGTAAAAAACCGCCAAGCGGTTTTCACAAGCTTAAAAGGTAGTAAGCCAAATTAGTTTGATTGGTGCGATACAATGGATATCGGCCATGTAGAGGGGACAGAAAGCCCGAAAACCACGTTTATCACAAGATTTGGGGTACGTAAAATATCGTGTAAGGGAATGTGTGATAGGAAATAACCATCGTTGGATTTAGTAGATGATGATCATACGACTCGTATTGTGGGATATAGTTGTAAGGTTTGATGGCATGGGGCCCGGAGTTTCAACAAAGTGGGAGGTTTTTATATATTTAAACTAAAGTTTAGTACACAATTGGGAGTGTATTATGATAGGCGTAGGATAATGTATTAAAAAATGGGATGCAGGTAAGTGTAACATTAGAACTGGCGAGGATTATATATAATGGGACTAGAATAATTGACATGATTTAATAATTTAACCTATGGGATGGCAGGATTTATATAACACGTGGGAGAAATAAAACATAGGTTACACGAGAAATATGGGTTGGGATATATTATAAATGAATTATATTAATATGGGCTAAAAGGTATATATAGGGAGTTAATACATAAATTAATGTTAATAAATAAACGTATTTGAGGGATGTCAAAATACACTAAGTATAGTGTAAAATATGATGTTGGAAATAGATTTCTTTATAATGGGTCCCAACATAATATTTTAGCATTTACACTTAGGATAAGGTATTTTTTGGGTTTTTGGGTAAAGGTAAATTAGTTAAATGACTTTTGTTTTTCTTAAGTAAATGTGTTTTAAACTTGGGAAAAGGGGATTTTTGCAAAGGAAAATGGATGATAATGGGAAAAAGGGAAAAATGAAGGGGAATCAATGAAAATGGAGGGGATGGAGTATTTCTACAAGGGGATGATTTTTAAAGGAAGTTAGTAAATGGAATGACCAATTTTCTACTTATCCATGATTTTAAAAATTTCTTCTACCTACCCATATGCTACCCTAATATTTTTCTTCATTTACCTGGGTGCATTTCAGCTTGCAAATCATTGTTTATTTTTCTTTTAAAACAACAAACTAACTAATTCTATCCTTATTTCTTCCAAGGGCTCAGATTAAGCTGTTGAGCTCCTTATTATTCTCTACCTAACTACTAATCTACCAAGATTAAATTGTTTGGCTAGATCTTTTTTCTCTGTCTAACAACATGAAATTTAAAGCATGCGAAGTCAAGATTAAGTTGTTTGACCTTCATGGATTGTGGAATTTTAACAAGTTGCAAACAATCTTTATTTTGCAGTAAAAGTAAATAGTAGTGGCATTTGGATTTGCATCACTTTCATGTTTTATTTTTTATCTCTTTTTGTTTGGGATCCATTTTCATATTCTTTTTTATATTTTTTCTTTCAATTCCTTTGATTTTTCTTTTGGGACTTTTACCCTCTTTAAATTTTTTATTTTTCTGATATGGGAAAATTTTTTGCAGAAAGCAAAATATGTACATATTTACAAGACTAATCAAAGTCAGTTCAAAAAATATGAATTCTATTATTATAGGAACCTAACAGAGCCCACCCAGAAAAAGGAAAATTATAGAATATTTAATTTAATATAATATTTTATATGGGAATTTTGGATTTTTAAGAGCATTTTTTGTCCAAATTGAGTTTCGGAAGAAGCCGAACGGTCAAGAATTAGAGATGAATGTAACCATACTGGTATGATGCTATTTTCATACTTATTTTATGGCTAGAATATCTTGTGTTCATTCTGAGGTTTTATGAGAATGTTGCCGTTGTTTTTGATATATGATGTGAACATGTTCCGAGAAGGGGTTTGAATAACCATATTGAATAATTGGTTGAAGTGGAGTATGGGTAGAAGTATGAAAACCAATAAAAGTGATTTATATGAGTTTTTTGTAGTATAATGGTTGTAGGTTATGTATTGGTCATAGGTTATGCGGTATTTTTATGGTTGTACATTATGTGGTAGTTCAAAGATTGTAGGTTATGTGGCAATATAATGGTTGTAAGTTTTGCAGTAACAAAGCTTGGAGATTATGATTATAGTTTTTGATAGTATAGTCAATGATATATTATGACAATGGATATTGTTTGAAAATGATAAGAAATAGAAGTACACAAGGAATTTGAACAAGGAGGTCGATGTTGCCACTGAGTTCAAAGCCTTAATCAGGTTTGAGCCTACTCATCATCGAGGTTGTATCCTTAATCAACTTGTAGCCTATAGTGAGTAGTTTCTTGAATTATTTTGAGGTTGGTGCCTCAATAAGATTGTAGCCTAACGCATGTGGTAGCTTGTATTGCTTGGGGGCAGTTTCCTCCAATAGGTTGTAGCCAACAAATCTATGTAAATAATTGAATATAAAGTAGAGGAAAATTGGTGGTTTTCTCTGGTATGGATTTCCACCTAAAAACATGTGTATCTTTATGATATGATGGCATCTTTATATGTTAATGATGTGATGGTGGCTTCATGTTGCATTCTTGTAGTTGATGATATGATACATATTATTCATTTATATATGATTGTTTGATTATGAAAAGTTGTGAAATTGTAAAATTGATCTCACACTAATTCAAATGCCCACTCTTAGTGTGACCTTTGGGCACCCAAGTGGTATCAAAGAAAGTCATCTTAAAGAAAATTTAACTACTCAAAGATAGATCTAAGGAATTTTGGAAATATGGAATTATACGCAACATTTGTTATGCTTTTGGTATTTGAGTTGGAGGAGACCAAAATAAAGAATGAGATATTGGCAAATAATATTGATGAAGTTAAAAAAAATAGGGAAAAATAGAAAATAAATTAGCTAATTAAATTCAAGAAGAAAATTTTTGCCATAATCTACCAAATTACATAATTTACCATCTGAAGAAAGAGGCAAATGTAGCAAGGAAATTCAAGAATATTCTCAAATCAAAACAAGCAATAACAGTAAAACATCTAGGTAACATAGATTCTTTTATGTTACTTTTTTCTATGTCATTAATTTGGCCATAAGGCAATTACTTGTAGTTTCCTTCTATGACATTATTACAAAGAAATGTGACCACCTAAGATAGGGACGAAATAAAATTGTGGCCTTTATGTGCTCAAAATAAAAAGTATAAGTGTTATGTCAATAGTGGTTGTTTAAGACACATGAAAGGTGATAAAATCAAGTTCATCAACATGGAGGAGGTAGATGGAGGTAAAGTAAATTTTGGAAACAATGCATCTGCTAAAACCATTGGAAAAAGTATGATTGCCATTAATAATGAAATAACTAAAGAACAAGATGTCTTTCACATAAAACATTTGAATAATAATCTCTTGAGTGTTAGTAGAACATGTGATCTGTGTTTTTATATCATATTCAACTCCAAACGGTGTGAAATTCGAAAGTTAAACATAGGAAAATTGGTAGCTAAATCTATCTATGCCAATAAAAATATATACATACTTGATGAATAAAATACCTAGAGAAGCCATGATGAAGAGATAAAAGAAGATAATATTGTCTCCCATGTTTTTCAAACAGAATCTAATGAAGGAAAGTTTTTTAAATAGCGCAAGAGAGGAACTGAAATGTTCAAAGATATGCTTCATTTCAAATGTTTTGAATGTGGAATAATTGGTTATTATGCATATAAATGTCCTCATGCCAAGATAAATGATAGTGATGATGAGTCAAGATTCAAACCCAAGTATCAAAATAAGAAGCAATCCCATAATAAAAAGTTTTTTAATTAAAGGAACAAAGTGATAGTGAAAGCAATGAAAGCATGTGACTAATGAAGAAAGGAGTGAAATATTATTTATTTTTGAGGTTGAAAAACCTAAATAATAAGTTGACTATGAGGGAGAACTTAAAAGAAAATTAAAGGAAATAAGGATCCTCAAAAAGAAATAAAGTCAATTGATGTATTATATTTAAGACAAAAATCTAAATGAAGGCACCAAGCTTTCTCTCGAAGTCAAACTACAAGAAGAAAAAAGAGTGAAGGAGTTTCTATCTAAAAAACTAAATGAGAAAGAAAAATTATGTGAAATAATTGAAGAGGAAGTTATCCCCTTAAGATAATAGTTGGAGCAACTTTTAAAATTTTAACAAAGGGATTGAATCCCTAGATCATATTCTTATCATGTGGTTCTCCCTTATTATTAAGATAGGTCTTGGATATCAATATTTTGAGGTATCCAAGAACAATGATTGCCCAATCTCATCAAATGAAGATCATCCCAAGAATCTTGAGTAAACATTCTCATCATCCAACAATACATATTTTGAAGGACAAAGTAAGTAGTGCACTAGGACAAGTATGTTCATTCTAATGACACTCAAGATAATTCCAAGAAAGGGAAGAATTCAAGGAACCCAATATCATAAAGAAAAAGGAAAAAGAAGAACAAATCCAGGGCAGTCAATGAATATGGCTCATCACAAATCATCCACAAGAAATAATGAAACACGCATAGAGATTAAAAAATGGGTATGGCTCATTAAAAGGTATCCACTGGAAATCAATAGTGCAAGTGTTGAACATGAAGGAAACATGGCTCCTCCAAGAAACTAATTTAGAAGGTTGAGATCTCCTTCTATTTCTAGATATCAAAATCATTTTTTGGGGTATTTTTTAGTGTACTAAGTTTGGGCACAAAACACATGATTTTTGGTCCTATGGTATGGTCAGGTATAGAGGATATGAATAGGCACCTAGATGGAGATATGTGGACCAGATTAAGAGAGTTCCCCAACCATTTCCATAAGTATTTAAGCCTAATGTTGAATTCCACATATAATGTCACAATGAATGTCATATAACACAAGATTGCAAACTTAACTCTAGCTGGTACAACAGAGAAGGAATTCCTATTAATGTTGATAGATGGAGATGAGGTGAAATATTACCTCGATTAGGTTTGAATACTCATATTTAATTGCTTGGAGAAAGCTTATTTAAGGCCATAATTTGTCAAATCAAAACTTGAAGAAGCTACTATTATATAAGGGAAGTGACTCTTACATTCACTAACATGACATGATGATGACAAGTAAGGTTGGTAGCAGGAATGTTTGATCTATATGTCGTTGGATAATGACTCTTACATAATTTACGGATGATATTTCAGATGTAAATAAAGGATAACTAGAGTCTACATGTTTTAGGATGCAACAATGGTAGGTACTATGATAATAGAAGCATGTATCAGATGGATACATTAACAAAACAATAGTGAAAACATGGTCTTAGGGGGAGACTTTATAATGCAGCAATGGATGCATGGTCATAGGGGAAGTAAATGAACATTTATGTGTAACAGTTGAAGTATAGTCTTAGTGGGTGTTTTCGTTGTGACAAACACCCTTAAAACATTTCCTACACTTACATTTTGGAGCCTCCTTGTGATATTAAGATATTTCATTCCAATTTGATCATATATTCTTCATGATTGGTTGATGTTTTTTTGAATTTTTAAACACTATTTCAATATTTTAACTATCAAAACCACTTGATTACACACGCTTAGCTTTCTATGAATTTACAAGCGCACCTATTTATTGCAATGTTTACCTCTGCAGAACAATATTGCACGTTCCTTGGTAATAGTCATTGCATGACTCATAGACCTTGCATAGCCCATACATATAGTGCTTGCACAGTTCATAGTGACAATGCACTATGTAATCCATGCCAAAAGTTAGTGCCAAACATTGTTTGATAGTACTCTCACTCTCATTTGAAATTGTATCATCATTTCAGTGTCACACTTTAGCACATCATCATAGGAAGCTCTAACACACTCTTCTACATTAGCTAATCTTATATGTCATAAGAATATGCGCTAGACACATTCCCACATCATAGCACACTTTATGGTTGTAGTCAACACTTGTGTTGTAACTTGTATTCTAAGTGTCGCAAGGATACATTTCAATTGTAACACTTAGAAATAAGTGTCACTTTTTTATTACTTCAACGTATGCCTATTGATTTTTGGTAATGTGCATTCTATTGGTTTGTGTTATTTTTATACAAGTGTGAGATCACTATTCTAGGAATTTTTTGCATGTATTTATCTATCTTGTCTCATTGATCTCTCACTTAGTCTTTTTTTAGAGCTTTCATTGTCTATGAAACTTGCATGCTTTTCTCCCTCCTAAAAATTTGCATTACATAGTCTTAAGTCATAGTGAAGCATCCTTGAATATTGTAACTACGCACTATGTAGCCTCTACCTCTAATAACTCCACATTGCACTATCAAAATGATTAGTCTCTGCCTCTTGCCCCTGAAAATATGCAATCTCTATCCCAATCAGTCTTCCACTACACATTGTGCAGTCTTAGTCAAAATTCAAGCCCCTTTCCATCCTTGACCTATGCAACTACACAATCACTTGGCTTGGCCTATCCAGAACTATGCAATACAAAATCATAAATTCCTGCCTCACTAGATCAGTCTCTCCCTCAACAGAGCAGTTTTTTCTTCCAGTCACTGCTTCCTATAGCTGCACACTACATAATCCTTAAACCTCCTTCACAGTCTTGCACTTTTTCCCATATTTAATCATTGAATTGCATGAGGAACAAAACAGACTAGATTATTTCTAGATTAATCTTGGGTTTGCATGAGTAGACTTCATCTGTAGGTGTTATCATTAAAACATGGAAATCTCATCCTCAAGGGAGGTCATCAAGGAGAGGTTATAAGAGAGCACTTGCAAAGCAGGACAAAAAGGAAGAACCATCATGAATAACATAGAGAAACCTAGATCGTGATATAATGGTGGCATTTCATGCTGTTCTGGAAGGTTCTGATACTCACATAGACCCTTTAGAGGGCAAAGATGAAGAAAAATCAAAGATTTATCATTAATAAGTCAAATTAATAACAACAAGGAGAAGAGAATGGAATTGATAAAATGGATTCTTATGTCACCATCACCAAGTCATGGTTTCTCATAGTGTCATTACAAAGTCATATGTGTCAATATATTTTTCCACATCATTTGTAGAGTGTAATTATTATATTTAAAAAAAGTGATAAAATTTAAAAAGTGTGGAAGCCTAAGGGCCACACGGGGAATATGAAGAGTGACTCAGAAGTCTCAGTGTCATTAAAATCTCAAAGGTTACATGGTAATTCGAAAATTCATAGTAGAAGCTCAAGAGTCTTGAGGGAAGATCAAGAGTCATAAGGGAGGTGGAGAGTCACCTCATTTGTTATAACTAAACCATCATATCTCAAGCAAAGGAATTTGGACTTTTGACTTTGGACTTTTTACTTTGGCTTATCTAGTTTGACATACGAGAGAAGATATTTCTTTGGAGGAGAAAATGATGACTTAATTTTCCACTATTGGAGCTAGTGTGGCAGCATTGTAATTGTATAGCTTGGGACATTCACTTAATATATGAAGCTATATGAGCCAAAAAATTTACATTCATATGTTGTGAATGATTGTGGGACTATAGTTTCATTGTTTATGGTGTATGTTTATGTCAACACCTAATAATGAAAATGAACTATTTTGTTGGCTTTCGTATGCATCTTGTTGAATGTGTGTTGTCATCTTATTTTAAGGTCATTTTTATCTTCTGAACTAATTAATGATTCCTTCATGCTATTGTGTGTCTATTTTAAGATAGTATTATTAATTTTATTTTAGAGGTTCTCTCTCTCTCTTTTTCCTCCTGTGAAAGTACCTTATATACATTGCAATTGTAAGCATCATAGTGTCAACTTACTTGCTTGATCCAAATATTGTTTTGTATAATCTCCTATGTTGATAATTTGCAGCTAGGGAAAATTCCTAAGTATAATGGAAACCACCCTTATTTAAAGTTTGGGTCTCCTACTCCAAATGATGTGAGGTCTAGTTGGGACTTCATACTGGTGAGACCTGCTTTGTTGATGGATTTCCAACACCATCAATAGTTGGTGCTAGAAAGAGGGCCAGATGATACGCTTAGCCCATTAAGTCTATTTTGAATCTCTTATCTTGAATGGATCATTCCAAAATCATACTCTCAGGATGATTTTCTAATATACCCAATCTAAAACTTTCAATCCTTGTGGATTTTCTTAAAAAAATTTCTCAATTAATGTTTGATCGTGAGGGTGAAATATTCATAGCTGAACATACATCTCATTTTCTCAAGTTTTCTGAATCTCATGAAATCAATTGTGAATATGTTGCTTGTAAATTATTCACCCTCACTCCTGAAGGTTGAGTTAAACTATGGTTTCATACCTTACCATCTTCTTCTAATCATTTATTTTAACATCTCCTAAAGGAGCTTCATCAAGCCTTTGAAAAATATTATTACCGAGGTGTTTATAAAAGAATTAATAAACTTATAATGAAGCTTGATGAATCAATAGAGGATTTTTATCATATATTTATTTGCCTATGTTATGAGTTCCATGAAGAAGATATGTATTTGGATTTATTTAATAAAATGTTTCAGCACCTAGCTCAAATATCCTTGACTTCTATTAATCACGAGACACCTCTAATTCCCTAGGAGGAACCTAATATTCCTTTTGTTCCTTGTCCTCCTCTTTTTCATTTCCTTACATAGAGGTCTCTGGTGTTATTGTTGAATTTGTGAATTTTGTAAATTATATTGATGATCAATTCATCCCATCCTTATTTTATCTTCTTGTTTGATACTCTACACATAAGCAACCTAAGGTGAATATTCGTCCCTTGATTTCCCCAAATCACATTAATGTACATAAATAGACTTTTGAATTTGATATCATTAAAAGTGATGTTTATTCAAGGGATACCTATCATCCTTTATTCTATGCATTTCATGACCCTTCATGCCTTGATTCGCTTAAACAATCTGCACCACTAGCTGGTACTACAAATACTCTTAATTCTCAATTTTTTGGTCTAAATGTTGATCAGGTACAAGATGGTCACCTTCCACGAGTAGAGGGGCATAAAGGTGAAGACATTTTTTTATATTTATTCTCTGTTTCAAAGTCCTCTATGTCAAGATGATATTCCATCATTCTTGGATAATTTAGAATATAGTAATATCGACAATCAATGAAATGGAATCAAAGCTCTTAATCAAACCAAAACCCTGGGAAACCACCATATTGAAAACAATAATTCCTGTATTGAATGTGGTGATGATTTCCTAAGTAAATTGATCAATATTTTTATTTATCATGAACATTCTCTCGTGATTACTTCTTCTTTAACTCACTGTCCCTTGTGTTCCACTATTTTCAATGAATTAACTCATGATAAAGACCTGACATATTCTTCGAATCTAAAATCCGATGACTAGAAAATTGAGATGACACAAGGAAGTGAGTATATCCATGATGAAGAAGAGAATAATCAAATAATTGAGCATCCATTCCCTACAATAGCCTGTTATACATGAGGACAACTCTTCAAATAAGGTTGCTAATGAGATTCCTATAATTTTTACATCTCTAGATTTTCAATTATAAGAGCCTTATGACGTGAGTAATTTTTCTACTGAAGTTGAAAAATATGGTCAAACCAGTGGTGAAGACGACTACCATTTGAATAATAGTGATCTTGTTGAAATAAATAATAGTATTTGTCCACATGCAATGCACAATATGACTCAGCTCTCAAAATGTAATTATCTAACATTCCAAAGTTCTCGAACTTGTCAAGGACTCAACACACCTCAACTCTCATTGATGCTTATGTCAGGTTATTGAAATCCTCATGAGATCCCCAAACTATGTCAGATAATAATTTTCTTGAAAATTGTTTTTCTTCGTATTGTTTCACTAGATGCAAACTCATCTTTCTAAGAAAATTTTTCTAATTTTCAAGATTAGGTTTCTAACTGGATAGAGGATTATGTTAATTTATATTCATGTAAGCCTTTTGCATTACACTCGGGATTGGAATGCACATCCTCCATGGATGCGTAGAGTTTTGAAGCTTATCCTTTTAATTATCATGAAAAATATTATCTTTGGCTGAAGGATTCACATCTGTCAAACACTTCTACGAATAATCATCTCCTTGTCTCTCTTATCACATATTGTAATGTTAATCATTTTCCTCCTGACATAAGCCATCATGTTGAGTGTTAGTAAATTCTTGAGTTATTTGGTGAATACAATTCCTCTTCTTGGCATATTAATTTCCCAAGTTGATACAAAGGTTGAATCCACTTCAACCCATGTTGATCCATTATATCCTGATTGGTTTACCATATTTTTATACTATCATTCACCTTGAATGATTCAAACCAGATACAAGGTAGTGTTTTTTTGTATTCAGCTTGTGAGGAGTTATAATTAATCCATATCTATTTTTGAATAATGGATAATATGTTTCCATAACCAGCCCATTTGATCACAATATCAACCTCACCACCTATCTTTCAACTAATCATGTTCACATTCCCACTGGTGAATCTAATGATAATTTATTTATATTTGTTGATCCCATCAAGGCCATAAATTATTTTCATTCATCATTTCACTATTTAAATATTTGTCAAGTATTTGAATCACTTCAACTACTAATAACAAGCCTTCCAAACATGATCATATTAAACTTCCCTTACAATATTCTCCCCTTGATTCCATGAAATTAATTGAAAATTCATTTTCTCAAGGATTTTAGGAATTTCAAGAGGATTTTTTGTATTTAATGATCAAAGCTATTATTTTTTGGAAGCATATTACTTAGTAAGTCTTGTTGTCAATAACAAGTTCTAATATTTCTTGATGTTTTCTAAGGATGAAAACACGAAAAAAGGTACATTCATAAGAAGCTTTCAAGGTTTGTATGATTGTTGTTCTAATCAGAAAGGTGATGTTGCATGTTGGTTAAAGTTAATTGTTATGCACATTTTTTTAATAGGAAAGGCCTTGAATTTCTTGTGTAAGGTATTCAAGTTTTCATCTTTATTTCTACACATTGTCTTATATTGTTCTAAATTTCTCGTACCTTTGTAGTTGCAAGCCAAGGGTAGCTTTTGGTGGCTACATTGGAAATTTCACTTTACTTAACCCTGACCTTTTAGCCCATTACATACTACAAGGAAAAGGGCCTCTAGCAGATGTTTTTGAGGAACCCCTTATAAAAATAGCCCATATATCTGTTTGTAGCAGAGGTCTCTAGAGGAATTTGGTGGGTGGATATTTTTGCGGATTTTTTTTTTCTAGTGTGTTTCTCATCATAAACCGCACCAGTGCATTAAACTCACAATACACTGGTGCATACTAAAAATTGGCACACTGAGACACCGTGCTCTCCGTAAAAACCTGATCGGTGCATCTAATTACTATAGTGCATCAGTGCCCTATGCATAAGCAGGCTTGGTGTGTATCAAAAACATGTGCATTGCCCAGTGCATCTCAAAAACCCACGCACTGAAACAGGGTTAATAAAAAAAAAATACCAGTCGAAAAAACCGCATTTTCACTTCTTCATTTCTCTAGACATCTCAAGCATCGGTGTGAATTTATCCTTATTTTTATAGCATAATTTTTCACCCTCATGTGAATAATGATTGTCTCTTTGGCCCTAGGCACCCTTTCCTTCCAGACTTGAATAAATTCATAAAAAATAGTGTTAAAATCCCCATACGTGGTTATTCCTAGACTTTTCCGCGTATATACACGAGTCCATTCATAATTTTCCGCATATGCCATTTAAATCATTAAAAATATATATAAATTCCTTATTTTCATGGCAGGGTGATGGTTATTCCCGTAATTCAACCACCCCAGCCCGTGGCCCAACTGTTTCCAACTGTTGAAACTACTTTGAGGGAGTATAAAAGCCCCTCATTTGTATGGCCTAAGGAGGAGAGAAAAATTATAGATATTATACTCTGTTGGATCCTTATTTCAAGTATGATGTTCCCGTGCCTCCAACACTTTCCAAGTATATTCAGGAAACCCTTGTTTCCTTGAAGATGATCACCCTCCTATATGACATCTAGTGTGCACACATATTGGAATAATCCTAGCGAGGTGAGGGCTGGACGGATCCAGAGGATGGTCTACTTGAAGGCCGTGGAAGGATTCAGGTGATCTCTCCACTTTCTATTCTTGTACTTGCCATTTATAATAAGAAGTACTATCTTGTTCCTGAATATTCATGTGTTTATATATGTGTAAAGATTGTTAGTTAAACATCAGTATTTCTTTTATAACACTATATATGGATTATACTGACATTTAGGAACAATATATGCTGTACAACTAGTGTTTCGTGTTCGTTCTTTCTTGATTTCCAGGTTACAAAGCATGAGGAGTTGCTGGGGGTTTGAACCCTGCGGGATCTACAACAAACATAGGACTTTCAAGTAAGTTCTGCAATTAATTAAATCTAGTTTTCAACATAAAAGATAGGTTAAGTGAGTCCTTCTTGAATGGTATGCCCCTGATCTGTGAAGGTTGCTGACCCAAAAACCTTTAGGGAGTTATTTCCTGAAACATAAATGGCGACTACATTGGGGATCACACTTTTGTGATTTCCCTTTGGGTTGTTTCATCTGTCTTGAAGGTTTCCAACAGTTTTAATCATTTTTTCCAGTTCAGTAAATATTTTTCCAGTCAGACTGAAGACCTGGTCTCTTGATCAGGCTTGACCCTTCCATACGTAGTTTCTTTTCTGCACAGTTGCGTATATATGCTATTCTGTGTAAAGGTACCCGCGTATACGTGAGTTTCCTTTACAACGGTCGTGTATGCACGCTAGTTGTAAAACTACTGAGGTGCGTATGTTTGGGTAAATTTTGAAATTTTTTGGTTTTAAGCTTTTTTGGTCTTGTCTACCTGTGGGGACTTGCTTCTGTGATATATTTAAAGTATTTGGACTATGTTTAAAATGGCTTTATGCTTGTTTCTCTCTAGCTTGTCTGAAGACCGGATCATTTGGTGAAATCCTCGTTTATTGTGCTTGCAATTCTGGCCTGAGCACCAATATATTTTTCTGAAGGTTCTTGGTTGTTCTGAGTATTCAGGACAGAGAGCTTTTGCTTATTTTCTCTTTCCTAACTTTATGGGTTGCTTTGCATCTTGATTTTTGCCTCTTTTTGTGTTTGGTTTTCTCGATTTCATTGACTAGGTCTTGTTGCAATTTTCGAAGAGTCTTCTTCGATTCTTTGGAGTTTGAGTTTGCCGCAAGTTTATGCTATTGTATTGAGTTGATTTGTTGAGTTTCTTGTCTTCCTCTTGCTCATACAAGTCCTGCTACGAGAGTAGCACAGTTGGCTTAGAGCATCTTGTTGAAGTTTTTTCTTGAGATTCGAAGTTGGTTCAGCTCAGTAATTTGATAGTTTCTTGGTTTTTTTTGAAGTCTCTTTTCTTCATAAAACTCAAAAGCCAAAAACATTTTTTTTGTTTCCCATTGCTTTTGTATTGATTTATGGTTTCTTTTCATATTTTCGAAGCCTTTTTGGAATCTTTATCATTCGGTTCATGACTTGATTTGGAAGGGAGTCTTCTTTTGATTTCATTCTTTTATATTAAGTTTGATTTTTGTCACTTTTTTGAGCTTCTGATTTGGAATTAGATTAATGGACTACCAAAAAGTGATTGAACCTTAGTGTCATTAGATATTTCTCTTTGCTTTCTCAGGACTTGCATCTTAGGATTTACATGCCATTAGTGGTTTTCATTAGGTGCACATAATCATTTTAGTCTTTTTCGTAATTTTTTGTGTGTGAGGTCTGGTTATCTGAAAAGAAAAGTAAAATATATAGTCTCGTAGAACCTGTGTAGAAATCACTCTTCATTTGCATATAGTTTGGCTTTCATTGGTTTCTTGTTGTGTCATACAAACATCATTGGTTTCACTTCCATATGCCCTTGACGTAAAATAACAACCAATTAAAATAAGCGATATAAATTAAAAACAACTAGCAATTTTTGTTTTAAGTGTCATACATCAACTAGCTAGGTTGTAGGGCCTTGGATTAGGTGAGTGGAGAGTTAACTCTCCAAGGCCGCTCAGATTTTGAAACATAGAATTTTATTAATGAGCGAAATCCAACACCGTTAGGTGGACCAGGAAAGCTCTCCTCCAAAGAGTCAAGCGCAATGGAAAGTGAAGGTAGAGAAGAGAGATACCCCCTCTCTAATTTGCTAAATCTTGACCTAATACCGCTTCGCCCGGCTGCTGATACGGATTGGTGTCCTTAGTTTCCCATCCTAGGTGTCACACAGGTGACTGCGGGGGGGAATACCCATGGTACCTGAGGCAGACCTTGTATCACTTTCAGTAGTACTTCTGGAGGGTGCCCTTGCGAAGCTTGGGTACTTGCACCGGCAAAGGCTGTTGTTAGGAGGTCAGCGTAACTGCCTCTGTTACCTTGCTAGTGGATCTGGGTCGTAATTACCCCAGACTTCTTTCAGGAGGTCCTATTTTTCACTTTCCTGTATTTTTGTGTCCGGTCCTAATCACCCGGAGCGGAAATACTTGAAGGTCGTTTGCTTGGATGTATCTTAGGGACTTTGTAGTGAGTGCTCTTTGCTCCTAGCTTGCTTAGATTTATACTTTTTTGAGTCTAATCAATATTTTAAAGTGGCTGACCGATCGGTTCGTCGATCGAGACGGCTACGTGGGTTGCCTCCTGCGAGTGTCGAGCCTTCTTCAAGAAGGCATAGGAGCAATTCAGAAGGTGGTTATCAACTGGTGTTATCTGACGCAACAGAGGGAGATCATCCATTAGGGCTTGAATATTTTGTAGTTGGTTTTGGTGTTGGTGACAGTACTGAGCAGAGTACTCCACCCACTTCGAGAGTTTTATTTCCGGAAGTAGAAGTCGAGGAAGTACCTCAATCTCCTGAATTGCTTCTGTCACCTATTTATTCTAATTCTTTGTTTATCATCGAGTACATCGGACCTGAGTCTGAGAGATTTGAGAGTCCTTATCCATCACATTCTCACCTTTCGATGGCCACGACTGGGAACACAGCTTCGGCTATGAGTGCTGCAGGTATTCAAACTCCTCCTAAAGTTGAGGGAGGAGGCACTATTGCTATATCTTCGATTGCTTCTAGTACTGATGTGTTTGGTTCTAGTTATACCCAATCACAGGCTTCTCAATCTGGTCCCTTTTGTCTTGGAATGTCCGTTAATGCAATTCCTCTATTTTCCTTTTCTACTACCGCAACTGCATCCACACCCATCTCTTCTATGGCTAGCAGATCGACTTCTTTTCAAGGGTTCCCCTTTGGAAGTGGAAATATTCCTCACTCCAATCCTTCCTTAGGATCTTTTCCTTTGACTTCCCAGACTTAGAATTTTAACCCATGGTCTGGAGGTCAAAGTTGTACTACCTTCACGGGGTGGAACCATATATTTACGGCAGTAGGGGCAGGGAATCAGTTTCTCGCTGGTCACCAAAGGAATGTTCCTATCTCTTCATCTAGTGCTTATCAGGCTTTTTCTCCATTTTCAAATGCTTGGAACCCTTATCAGGGGGTTTCTTCTTCATTCACTACTTCAGTGGGGGGAATTGGTCTGGTTTATAGTCACTCTATGTTGGGAGGGGGTCCTTCTCCGAATGCTATGTCACAAGGGTTTTCCTATGGCCCAAATTTTTCTACGAACTCCTTTTGGCAACCTGGTGCCTCATCAAATCCAGTGTATTCTTTTCAGAATGTGGGAAATTTGTCTTATCAAGGATGGAATTCTTAGGCTCCTCCTCGTTTACCATTTCTGGCAACATTGAACTTGCCAGATTTGTTGAAATTTACTAATGATCCAATCCGCTATAGTCTAGGGTGGCCTTTGGTCCTTACCAAACTACCTTCAGACATTCCAAAATTTGAAGGAAAGAATGGAGAGGATCCGGCAGATCACATCACCACTTTTCATCTTTGGTGTTCATCAAAATCCCTGATCGATGATTCGCTTAGGTTGAGATTATTTCAATGCACCTTGACGGGAAATGCAGCTAAGTGGTATATTCAGTTACCTGGGGGCAGTTTTGCCACTTTTGGAGATCTGGCTACCATTTTTCTAAATCACTTTCAGTTTCCTGTTCGTTATGATGCCAGGACTAAACTCTTGGCTAATTTTAAGCAAGAAAAGGCAACCCACATTTCTAATCGTATTCAGGAATGGAAGAGAAGGAAGCGGCTCATTAAAGCCTACATTCTGAATGAATTCCTTCTAGAATGGTTTTTGAAATCATTGCAGCCAGATATTTCGAAGGATGTATCCCTGTCAGGGGTATTTTCCGAGGAACATGCTATTTTTAGGGCCCAACAATTAGAATTGATTTATTCTCATTCTGGGGTCCTCAATAAAATATTGCCTGATGCTCCTCACTCCAAATTGGATTTGTCCAAAACTAAACTTGGTCCTCATGGTGATGGACTTATTGGGTCAATCGATAGTGATGCAGCCAGTCTGCTTAACCAATTGTAACAGTTGTCCATACAATCTACTTCTTCTGGTCAGGCTGCACCCTCAGTGCCCACCTCTTCCCAAGCTTTGTTAATAAATGTTGTCCAGACTTCAAACCCCAAAGGAAATCAAAAATCCTAGGGGAAGAAGAAAGGAAGAAATAATAATAGGAAAAAGGGCAAAGATGGAAAAGGCGATGCAAATAAATCCAATGAGCATGTTGGTGAAGGATAGAAGGATAAAAAGAAATTGAAATTTCCGTGCAAGTTATGTACTGGAGATCATCTTACTCACCTTTTTCCTAAGATTAAAGATGTGCAGTGCTTGTTAACTCAACAGGGATCTTCCAGTTCCCAGGCTATGTTAACAAACCCTTTTCCCCAAGGGAAAAAATTAGTTGTTGGTGTGAATCAAAGTACTGGGTCTTCCTCTGGAGGCACCCAGGAAGGGGAAACCCCATCAAACATATATATGATGAGTGCTCATGCAGATATCGCTATGCGATCTTGTGATTATGGTACAGCTGAGTCTTCAAAAGCTAAGGGTACTTATGATACTACTAAACAACTTCATATTCCGAAGCCAACTATTGAGCCCATACCTCGGATGCCAAAAGTATCCACAAAGCGAATGAAAATTAATCCAAATGCCAAGGTTTCTCAGAACTACTCTGTTGTAGAAGATTTGGCCCAGAGTACTTGTGCTATGTCTGCTCTTAAGGTGCTCTAGTTTTGTCTGACTCAGCAAAGTGCTCTTCTTATCGCTATTGGGGCTATTGATCCGAAAAACTCTCTTATGATTACGTTTGATATGAATAATTTTAAAAAGAGACTCCCACATCATATGGATTTCCATATTAGATTGTCGTATCGAAGATTCACTATATTTCGAACGGTCGTGGATGAGGGTGCTTCCACATGTGTGATGTCTCTCACATGCTGGAAAGGAATCAGATCTCCTGTGGCTGTTCCATCAGCCACTCTTCTAACTATGTTTGATGGTCATTCTCACAGGCCGCATGGTATTGTCCCAAATTTTCCCATCTGTGTTGGGGGAAAAACTGTAAATATCGAGGTTGAGATAGTTGATGAAAGCTTTGACTACAACCTTCGGTTGGGGTGAAACTGGATGTATGAGATGGATGCTATTGCATCCTCCTTGTTTCGTATTATTTGTTTCCCTCATGAAGGGAGGATTGTCATAGTTGACCAACTGGATTGTTCTCCTGTAGACCAGAATGCATCTACTAACTCAACTATTCTTTTGGTGGATAATGTCAAGCCGCCTGTTGAGAATCTTGGGGTTGGAATGTATTCTTCTCTGATGGGTACTTTTGATATTCCACCTCCTTCTGTTCATATAAATGAAATTTCATCCTCCAGGGCTCCTATTCGAAGAGATTTCTTCAGAACTAATTATTTTTCGGATCCTTGGACCTTACCTTCCCCTACTTCCACATTAGCGGAAGGTCAAGTGGGTGGAATGGAATTTCCAATGTCTGCAGCAGAGATTTCTTATCAATCCATTGTTGACTCTGCAGAATCCATTCTCGTTTCTCTTTCACCAAAGGAATTGGATGGCGATGTGGCTCTGGCTTGGACACTTAGTTCTTCTTCCACCCAGGATTGCCTAGATACCACTCTTCCATCTGAAGAGGCTATCCTAGAAGTTATGACTAGTGTAGATAGACCGTGGGATGATTTGCATCATCGGTCTTACTTTCTACCAGACTTGAATGAAGTTGAGTCAAGTTTTCCAAGTCCTCAATCTTCTGGTCCTGTTCACCTAGTCTTGAACCCTTTAGCACCAACACAAGTATTTGCTGAAGGGAACATGGCTGTGATTTCTCCGACTATCCCACTGAACATCTCTAGGAATCCCAACGTTATCGAGAATGTTTTCGTCGGAGCTGACTGCTCCCCTGAAGAGATTCAAATTTACACCGATCTCTTTAAAGAGTTTAGGGATGTGTTCGCTTGGTCTTATGAATAAATTCCTGGTATAGATCCATTTATTTTTAAGCATGAGATCAAGATCTACGAAAATGCTAATCCTATGAGGCAAAATCTTCGTCTGGTCAATCCTGGGAAGGCTGCAGCTATCAAAGTCGAGGTTGAGAAGTTGCTCAAGATGGGATTGATTTTCCCCGTTCCTTTGACTAAATGGGTTTCAAATCCAGTCCCAGTGGACAAAAAACAAGGAACAATTCACGTTTGCATTGATTTCAGAGATCTTAATAAAGCATGTCCGAAAGATAATTACCCCACACCACTCATAGATCAGATTATCGATGAGTGTGCAGGAAATGTGATTTTATCCTTCATGGAAGGTTTTTCTGGATATAATCAAATTACTATCCATCCTGAAGATCAGCATAAGACTGCCTTTATTTGTCCCTGGGGTACCTTTGCTTACAAAAAAATGCCTTTCGGCCTTAAAAATGCTGGAGCCATGTTTAAGCGGGCCATGTCATATGCCTTCCATGACATCAAACATATTATCAAGGCATACTTGGATGATCTAGCTACTCATTCTCACAAGAGAATTGATCATCCTTCTCACCTCCGTCAAATATTTTAATGATGCCATTTTTATAATATTAGGTTGAATCCGAACAAGTGTGTTTTCGCAGTCACATCTGGTCGGTTTTTGGAGTTTATTGTGTCTGTGGAACGAGTAGATCCCTTCAAGGTTGAGAAGGCACTGATTTCCACCCCGTATCTATTTTCAACCATAGTCTACGAAAATTCAAATTTCTGGAAGTTGTTGTGAATTATCTGCGAGATTACCTGAGGATTCATGAGATGACAAAGAAAGAAGTCTCATATTGTGGGATAGCTTTTAATAACAGCTCATTCAATGCTTTGAAAAAAGGCATTGACCTCTACTCCTATCCACGAGTCCACGATTATAATAGGGATTTCTCTTGTGAGCATATGATATAATACCTTAGTTGAGACTTAGTGGGACACAGACTCTAGATATTCTCCAATAGAAGCTTGCTTTAGCGGTATCCCATCTTTGTGCGGCGTCTCGGACATTATATTATTCTTCAAAAAACTTATGTTTTGGTAGCAGTCAATCCATTTCAGTTTGTTCTCAGCAAGTGAGTGATTGGGGGCAAATACAATCGGTGGATTCTGATTTTGCAGGGATTTGATCTTGAGTTTATTTCTGCCAAGTCAAAGAAATCATTAGTTTTCATAGAATTAATTTCTGAGTTGCCCTATGGAGAGGATATAATTTACGATGAATCCTTTCCAGATGAGCATCTATTTCTCATCTCTTCACAGGATCCTTGGTATGGAGATCTCATTTTATATCTTTAGAGTTTCCCTCAACTTTTTCGAAAGATGAGCACCGTAAGTTACGTCACTTGGCTAAAAATTACTTGATCATTGGTGATAATTTATCTGGTCGAGGAATGAAGTCGATTCTAAAGAATTTTCTTAACTCTTGAAGAAAATTTGAGGTTGTGTTGAATGATTGCCACAGTGGATCTTGTGGTGGTGATTTATCTGGGCTTGCTATAGCCCAAAAAATCTTGCATGCACGATACTTTTGGCCTTCAATTTTCAAAGATTGTATGGAAGCGGTCAAAAAGTGTCATTCGTGTCAGGTCTATACTCGAAATATGTGTGCTCATCTAGCTCTGCTCTTTCCTGTCATCACTATCGGCCCCTTTACAAGGTGGGGTATTGATTATACTACTTGTAACCTACCTTCGTCTAAAGGTCACAAGTACATTATTGTAGTAGTAGACTACTTCACAAAGTGGGTCAAGGCTATGCCTACTTTTGGGAATGACGGTGAGACAACAAATCTTTTTCTCTTCAATTAAGTTATTGCTCGTTTTGGTATTCCTAAAGATATTGTCACTGATCATGGCAGTCATTTTCATAACAGCATGATGGCTGAGTTAGCTCTCAAGTTTGGTTTCCAGCAAGAGCATTCATCTCCTTACTATCCTCAAGCCAATGGGCAAGTGGAAGCCGTGAACAAATCCTTGAAGACCATTCTTCGGCGGACAGTTTATAAGCTAGATGTGGAACATTACGCTATATCCACAACCACTTTGGGCATGCAGGATGTCTGAGTCAAGACTACAAGCTGGTTTTACTACATTCCAAATAGCTTATGGGTTGGAATCAAACTTCCATTGAGTGTGAATTCCTTTTCTTAAGTTAGTTGTAGAACTTCTCTGGCCTTACATTGGGAAAAATACTTAGAGGGGGGGGGGCGAATCAGTATTTAGGCATATTCAAAACTTTTTACTACACTTCGCCAAAAACCCATACGCCACTTTTCTGAAGCCAACTAGCGTATACACGCAGATCTCCTTCATTAAACTCGCGTATACACAGAGATCTTATTATGCAATTAAATCTTTACTTAGATCTATGCAAAATTCATTCTTCTGATGTTTAGTTAACAGTAAACATGTGCAGTAATAACAGAATAAATCATCACACATAAGCATCACACATGAACACCAGGATTTTAGGTGGAAACCCAAGTCGGGAGAAAACCACCGCTGCCGTTGTCTCAACCTTCAATATTTTATTATAGAGAAAACATCTTACAACAATGTGCTGGCGCAGACTCCTACCAGCACGCAGGCACCCACCTGCGCTCGTTTACCAGCCTCTCCTGGAAGGGAGCTACAACCCCCTGACTCGTTTACCAGCCTCTCCTGGAAGGGAGCTACGACCCCCCGATCTCGTTTACCAGCCTCACCTGGAAGGGAGCTACAACCCCCTGACTGAAGGCTACAACCCTCAGCACCACCTTGGACCACGTTTCATCAATTTTCACACTGGATCCAACAACTTCAATAGAGCACAACTTGCAGGCCACGTTTCATCATATTTTCAGACTGGACCCACTCCATACATTTAAGCTCAATCATACATCAAACTGATACATATAACTCACTTACAGATATCAGTAAACCATCAGAACAGATCAGAAATTTCTTACCACAGACTTCAGCAAACCCTAGTTTTGCATACGCGCTTTCCTTTCACTGATCCTGCGTATATACGCGCCTTCGACCATAGAAACCCGCGTATACTTCTGTACATATTATAGAACTAATTTCTCTGCCCATACGCGCTTTCTCTTCAGCAAACCCGCGTATATACGCGCTTCCTCTGTGGCAAACTAGCGTATGGTTCTTCAGACATTTAGGTCATTGCAATTCTTCAGAACAGATACATCACACAAATTTTACCCTTTACTTCAAACAGATGTTCGCCTCATCTCAGATCTAAGCATTCCATAAATAGATCTAGCAAATACAAATATATTTCAGATCTAGATACCCTTCTTCATCATATTCTTCATTGGTGCATCATGCATTCAGATCTATCATTCAACTGTAACCCTTTCCATTCAGATATACTTCAGAGAGAAGTATTCATTCAAGCTCAGACATCTTGCACCCACACTCATGATTTGCACAATGAATTTATTCTCCTTATATAGGTTTACCCTTTTTCAATACCATGAGCCAAAACCACATTACTTCCGATGGTATTCCTGGACGGGGTCACATAGACGAATCATTACTCAATACAATGGGTCAATACCATGGTGGTTACCCCTGGTTTTACATATTTAGAGCGCTTTTGCCCATACGCGACTTGGCACGTTATTTCCCGCGTGCATACGCTACTTCATCTAGACAAATCCGTGTATGCCTTGAGACATACTCTTTTCATCATGTTCTAGCACATACTGACATTCCTTCCATCATTACCTTCTGTACTCATTGTATATACATCAGATTTACATCATTTAACAAGTTCATCAAGACATATTCCATCAGGGACAACTTCATCGAGTAGGTTGCCGTCATCTTTATCAAGTGGGTTGCCATTCCAATAACAACACTCTATCAAGTGGAGTTGCCATCAAGGACAACACTGCGCATCATATTGTCAACAATCTCCCCTTTGGACTTGATGGCAACGTGATGGTATTTGATCACCATAACGAGATATATATATTAAGAATACAATGACACCATTCTTTCCTTAATTCAAACACCATGTCCTCTCCCCCTTTTCTCCTCATGTAGAAGAAGGGCGTTGTAGATCTGATGTGCACTGAAATTACCATGCTCCTCCTGAGTTCATGCTGAAAGTTCATCCATATATTTCAATGAAGTACATGACTCTATGACCTTCCTATCACCAAGGACTCATACTTACATCAAAGATCCAACCAAGTGGATTTACATATGAGACTCAAATACCCAACCAAGTGGGTTTACAAATTTTGACAAGACCTTACATGACTAAATATTACAATTTTACATCATGGGTCTCAACAAGACCTTTTCATCAAATTACAAGTATGACTTTTTATGACCAATACCAGAAAGACCTTAAGAAAGAGAACATATTTCAGAACCATCATAATGCCAACAATGCATTATACTCAGCAAGGCTTATGCTCCCCCTGAATCTGTGCATCCAAGCATCCTTTTCATATGACTAAGGCTCCCCCTTAGTTTATGCATCCTGAACACTTTCAACCAATCATCAAGGCATATTTATCAAAACATCAGAGATTGAAACAGTATTATAAGAATTGGAACACTACCAGAGATACCAAAGATACCAAACATCACTGTAGCTATGCTGAAGAAAGCTAACCCCAAACAGAAATTTGTCAGCAATCAGACATACGCGGTTTTATGTGCATGAACTCGCGTATATACGCGACTGTGTTTCAAGAAATCTGTGTATCCAATACCATCTTCTATATTTTAACCAGATTTGATCCTATGTGAGGCAGAGATAGTGTTCAGCTTCTTTCTGAGATATTTGAATGCTTCCCTGGAATACAGATAGATAGAACAATGTAGTTGTGTCTTCAAGCGTCATCCAATGGGTGTAGCATAAGCACATTAGTAACCAAGCCTTCAGATTCTTTGCAGTATCAATATATTCTTTCCAAGAGAAATTATCATACCAGAACAACATTTTTCAGCAAACAGGGTTCATCCAAAGTCTCATCATAATAAACCATGTATCAAGCCATCATCATAAGTATCACCGTAACCAAAGAATAAGCAGTCACAGTGCCAAAAATGCAATCATTAGTATTCAAACTGCTGCTCCCCCTGAACCAGTGCTCCTGTTCCTGAGCTGACATATCAATTCTCTTATCATCAATGCATACGCGACTGTGTCTGTTGTAACTCGCGTGTATACGCGGATTTAGTTCATAGAACCCGCGTATGGAAAGTCAAATGTGGAAATTTCACATTCCTCCATCTCCCCCTAAAATTGTACTTCCTGTACCTATCTTCTTCACATCATATGCACTGTCAGAAATAAACATACTCAGAATTACCAAAACAATCATGGAAATCACCATACATCGCTCCCCCTGTGATGATACATTACTAAATCTCATAATGTATCTCACATCACTCCTGCAGCCATTAAGAGAAGTAAGCTTTAGAAGCGGATGACTGCAGTAGGGTCAGTATTCCCTACGTTTCTGACCGGTCCTCCTTCTTTTTCCAAATTTGCTTGAACTTTCTAATCGTGTGCTGGAAATTGTCGACTTTCTCAGATCTGTTCATTCTGCATTCTTTTTCTACATGTCCATACTTGTTACAAGCATAACATCTCATGTGGCCAGAGAAATAAGTATAAGAATCATAATGAGCTTTTCTATTCTTCCTTCTATTGCAATCAACAGCTTTATGTCCATACTTGTTACATGAAAAACAATATCCCTTGAAGAAACCAGAGTACCTTTCTATGTAGGATCTGTTAGTTTGTGGCTGAAACAATCTGCTCCTGCAATTTGCTGCAACATGCCCATAATTATGAAAATTAAAGCATTCAACATTATTGAATGATTTCCTTTGAGAATTCATGATTGTAGGTTGACTTTTAGTTTCTTTCAACACTTCAGGTTTTGTTTTTACATCCTTTGAATCTTTAGCACTTCCTTGTGAACTAGATTCTCCTTTGACCATTTCATGAAAACCTAGACCAATTTTGATAGAAGGAGACCTTTGACTACTAAGAATATTGTCCAAAATCTTAGTACTATCTTGAAACCTCAAAAGTTTAACCTTTTCTTCTAATTTACCTTTGAGAATGTTTACCTCCACCTCCAAGGCTTGGCATTGCTTCTTCACACTTTCTTCTTTCCTTCTTCCGTCTTCTACTTGGTTATTCAGATTTAGAATCTCTTCTTTCAACCCATTTTCTTTCTCTCCAAAAGTTTGTAAGAGTTCTTCATTCTTCTTCTTCGATGCTTCGAGATTTACTTTCAGAGATATGTTTTCTGCTTCAAGTCCTGCATTCTTCTTATTTGATTTATCCAGGTCTTCTTTGAGGGAAATGATTTCTACTTCAAGACCTTCCTTTTCAAATGATTGTAGAGGTTCCTCATTCTTCTTATTTGATGCTTCAAGATCAGCTTGTAGAGAGATGATTCCAGCTTCAAGACCTTCATTCTTCCTTTTTGATATTTCAAGATCTGCATTTAGATCGTTGATTTCTGCTTCTAGTCTTTTCATTCGATTGGATGCATAAGCATGAAACCTTTCATACTTGTCTATAGATTCATTCTCCTTAGATGATTTTTGCTGATCTTCAACTTTAATCTTGACAGCTTCTTCTAGATCCATACTGTTACTTTCACTATCTTTACCTTTGCATGCACAAGAGAGTAAAATACAAGAACAGTGATCAATACCTGTTTCATCTACTTCAATTTCTGCTATACATGATTTCTGAGGTATCTCCTTTCCTTGAGTAACCTTCTTCTTTTGCTTCTTTGCCATGAGCACTTGTAGAGCTTGGTCAGAATCTTCTTCATCTTCACTGGACACTTCATCATCATCTTCATTTTCATAATAACTCTTCCTCTTTTCAAATTTTTTTCCTTTACCATGTTTTTCTTTATAAGGACATTTAGCAGCATAGTGACCAACTTTTCCACACTCAAAACATTTGAAGGGAAGCTTACCTTTGAATCTTCCAGTTCCTAGTTGGAGTTTTCTCACGAAATTCGCTTCTTCTTCATCGGATATATAGCTGGATTCTTTGACAATTTCCTTTTCTTTTCCTCTTGCAGATACCTTAAAAGCAGCTTCTTTGATTTGAGAAGGACCTCCTTGTCTCATTTCAAAAGCAGTCAGAATACCATGTAATTGAACAATAGTAAGAGTTTGCAGATCTTGCCTTTCTTCAATAGCTGAAACTTTAGAGTCAAATTTTGAAGTCAAGGATCTTAAGACTTTTTCCACCAGAGTAGTATCGGTTATGGTTTCACCCAAATTTCTCATTCGATTTACAATATCATCTAGACGAAGAAAGAAACTGGCAATACTTTCATCACTATGCATCCTTAAGTTTTCATATTCAATTCTGAGAGTTTGGAGTTTTGCACTTTTTACCTTTGTATCTCCTTCATAGCTCAGAATGATCTTGTCCCATATTTCTTTTGCTGAATGTAGCTGCATTAATTTAGCAAATTCTGATTCAGACATGCGTCCTAATAAGACATTCATTGCTTTGGCATTGATTTCATACTTCTTCCTTTCTGCTGCATCAGTAGGAATACTTGCCGGGTATTGATAACCTTCTTCCACGATTGCCCATACATCTGCACCAAGACTTTGCAGATATGCTTTTGTTCGTACCTTCCAGAATATCAGATTGCTTCCATTGAATAGAGGTGGCTTTATAGACATTAATCCTTCATGACTTCCCATTGCGACGGATCTCCTTCAAGCGATCAAGCTTCTGCAGAAGGACCTGCTCCGATACCAATTGTTGGGAAAAATACTGAGAGGGGGGGGGGGGGTGAATAAGTATTTAGGGCATACTTAAATCTTTTTACTTTTCCTTACTTCAAAACCCATACGCTACTTTGCTGAAGCCAACTAGCGTATACACGCGGATATCCTTCATTAAACTCGCGTATACATAGAGATATTATTATGCAATTAAATCTTTACTTAGATCTATGCAACATTCATTCCTTCCGATGTTTAGTTAACAAGAACATGTGCGCACAATGTATCAAATCATCACACATAAGCATCACACATGAACACCAGGATTTTAGGTGAAAACCGGTAAGCTCCGAGAAAACCACCGTCGCCGTTGCTCAAACCCTTCAATATTTTATTATAGAGAGAAAACATCTTACAACTTATGTAATCGGCGTTGCACTCATACTCAAGACGCAGCACCCACCGCGCCGTTTACCAGCCCTCTCCTCGAAGGGAGCACCAACCCCTCGCTTCCGTTTACCAAATTTCTCCTAGAAGGGAGCTACAACCCCCCCGATCTCGCTTACTGCAAATTTCACCTAGAAGGAGCTACAACCCCTCAATCGAAGGCTACAACCCTCACACTCTTGGACCATGTTTCATCAATTTTCACACTAGATCCAACAACTTCAATAGAGCACAACTTGCAGGACACGTTTCATCATATTTTCAGACCGGACCCACTCCATACATTTAAGCACACCAAACATCATCAAATGATAGCAAGAATAATAACAGTAATCGCATCGTATTTCTTAATACGTGTACTTCAGCAAACCCTAGTTTGCATACGCTCTTCCTTTCACCGATGTCGCATATATACACACTCTCCGTTCACATCAACTCGTATACATATGTTCATACTTCAAAGACTGATACACGTCGCTTTACACAACCTCCGCGTATATACGCGTCCACCGTAATAAACTAGAGTATAGATCTTCAAACTACACAGAGTCGTATACTTCTTCGTATTAGATATTTAGTTCAGATTTAACCCTTCACTTTAGACAAGACAGCCCGCCTCATCTCGGTATCTAAACATTTCATGAACAGATCTAGTAGATACAACATATTTCAGATCTAGATTCTCTTTTCATCATTTTCTTCATTGGTGCTTCATGATTCAGATCTATCATCAAACTCAGAATCCTTTCCATTCGATATATCGAGAGAAGTGCCCATTCAAGCTCGTACATCTTGCACCACCACTCACACTCTCGCACAATGAATTTCTTCTCCTTATATAGGTTTACCCTTTCAATACCATGAGCCAAACCACATTACTTCCGATGGTATTCCCGGATCTATCATTTTAGACTAATCATTACCCAATACAATGGGTCAATACCATGGTGGTTACCCTTGGTTTTTCACTTTATGAGCGCTTTTTCCCATACTACTCTGGCATCGTTATTTCCGCGTGCATACGCGACTTCTCCTAGAAAAATCCACGTATGCCTTGAGACATACTCTTTTCATCATGCTTTGACACATACCGACAATTCTTCCATCATTACATTCGTATCAATCGTGAGATACATCAAATTTACATCATTTAAACAAGTTCATCAAGACATATTCTATCAAGCACAACTTCATCAAGTAGGTTGCCATCATCTTCATCAAGTGGGTTGCCATTCAAGGACAACACTCTATCAAGTGGGTTGTCATCAAGGGACAACACCGCATTTCATATTGCCAACAAACATCATATCACATCGTATTTACATCATTTACCAAGTCCATCAAGTCAAGAATAATCTCATCGTGTGGATTGCCATCATACAACACATGCCAACAATCTCATGTCTTCATCTTCATTAAGTGGGTTGCCATCAAGGACAACACTCGCATCATATTGCCAACAATTTCAGCATCCGGGATTTCTTTAATATATGCATGCATTTCCGATTATGGCTAGATTCTGATGTTGGTATGGTGAAATTGTTTTCTCTCGACTTCAAAAATCGAAGCCATTGTTGGTCGAATCAAACACTTGCTAGTGATTCACGTTATCGCACAACGGCCCGTGTTTTACTTTTACACCGAGTCATGGATTTATTTTGTGCTTTTGGCAATTGCCGGCATTGAAAGTGAGTTCATTTGCTAGATGATTCAATTTTGGAATGAAAATAAGTTCATACTTCTCAAAGGTTTTTTAATAGATCAAGGGCTTTCGATATTCCCTAAGTCTTGGATTTCTAGCTGAGTATTCTCTCTTGATTTGTTTTATGATAAGTTCAAATAATCTCCCAAGATTGATATCCTCTGGCTTAACTCAAGTATGGGGCTTGTAAGCCTAGGAGAAGTGCTTCATACTCAACAATATTGTTAGTGCATGGAAATCCAATTTGTATGAAAAAACTCGTTTTGTATTTTGAATCCACACACTCGGCTTCTTAATTCTGTTTTATTACAAGATCCATCAAAATTTATTTTCCAAAGTATGCAATCCTTATTTTCATTTTCTTGTTGTTGTTGATTGTCAATGTTTTGAATTTGGTCAAAGGGAAGATTAGATTGTTGTGGTGAACTCGATTGGCTCCATGCTTTTTATCTTGTCGAGTAATGTCATCTTCGTTATATAAGATAAAGGAATCTAAACTTGATTAAATATAATATATTGGAGAGTTGTTTGGTTTGTCTATGTTGCTCACCATGTACTTCATGTGAGATTCCTCAGATAGTCTTCTGCTTTGGTTAAAAACAAAGGATGGTGGCATAACACATGTCCATTTGAAGGCTTCCCGAAGTTTGGCTCCCCTAAGATCTTGATAAGAGCATGCCATACTTAGGGGGAATGTCACTTCTTACAACTATATCCATAACCAGACTCTTCAGTAGGATCTCAGCCAGAGTAACACACAACCTTTGATTAAACTCAAACATTTGACTCGACTCTGAGTCAAAAGAATACAAATCTTTGTATGGTTTAGTAATCTCTAAGCCTAAGCTCTCCATTACCACCTCGCACGATTATGAAGCTCCCGAATCAACATGGCATTTGCAAAATTTTCATGTATGTTCTGCTTAACATAGAAGGAGGACAACCCCTTCTTGATATTTTCTTCAACTTCCGACCAAACAATAACCTCGTGTTTGTCATCTCTCAAGTTTAAAGTAATCAGATCACTTCCCAAGTTCAAAGCTTTCAAACTTGGTTTTTGTACACCTTCTTAAGTTACTAGTTCAAACTAGGGGGATGGTGATTTTTATTTTGGCAATCTCTCCTCAAGGCTGAAAGGAATAATTGACTGTTTGTATTTACATCTCTGCTTTTTCAATTGAATTCTTTTCAGCAACTTTGATTCTGCTAAACCTTGTTTGGAATGGAAATTGGGATAATTTTATTAGGACCAATTAGCCGAAGTGCTAGGGGTACTGCTCAACATTTGGTCGGACACCTTTGTCTTTGTTTGAATCTAGTTTTTTAGTCGAAATGTTGGTTTTCCATTGCCTTTTGCCGGTTTTCCGCGTTTTCTTGAAAACAAGCTAGTGTTCTTATCTTTTGAATTATCTATGCTTCCCTTGCTCCTAAGATCATATTGCTCAGGTATCTCCATGATTGCATTTTTTCAAAACCTAATCTATAGTCATCGAATCTCATAGGTGTTTGTATTTTGATCAAGAGAAAAATCTTGTTCTTCCTCGCTGAGGAAAATATCATCCCCACTATCCGACCAATCAAGTTTACATGGGATTCTTTCCAACCTTTCCAACTCCCTATCTTCCTCATATTGATCTACATAGTTTTGTTGGAAGGGAGGTCTAACTGTTGGTCATTTTCATTCTATTTGCCCTGATTGTTTTCTCTTCTATAATTTTGATTTCTATTTCGAGGAGCAACTTTGATTTTGATTTTGATCGGGCTTGTGCTCTCTTGATTATGCTCATATTTCATCATTTCTTCCATCACTTTCTCCATTTTTTGAGTTGGAAGTGCAGAGGGTGTGGATTTTCTCAAAAGATACTCTCTTTTCACTTTTCATTCTTGCTCTCTTCATTAAGTTTACTTCCACCGAAAGAGCTCCTCTTTGCATATCTTCAAGAGTTGCAAAATCCCTCTCTCTCAACCGATAGGTCATGTCGTAGTCAAACCCTTCAAGAAATTTATTTAAAGTCATATTCATGGAGGTTTTAGTTCTTTGGGGAAAGTGCATTATACACACTATTGAACCTAGTGCGTAAGTTTGCACACTTTTCCTAGTGTTTCTATGGAGGTTTTGTAGCTCGAAAGGACTTGAGAGGGTTTTTATTTACTTCCCATTTGTTTAGGAACGTTTGATGGAAGCCTGGAGATCATTAATACTATGGGGGCTAAACCTTGAACCATTTTCTACTTCTCCCCTAGCTTTGAGAGAATAACCTAAGCTTGACAAAATCATCATCAATTTACTTCGCTCAAAGTAGTCATTCATTTTATCTACATGTTGTGATGCCGTTATAGCATTGTTAGCATCATATAATGGAATTTTGGACCGATAGTCCCGTGGAAGATTAACTAATGGTGGCCAGAAGGATCAGTGGGAGCATACCATGCTTCCATGATAGGTGGTGGGGGTGGATTTACAAGGAGCGCATTTATACCAGAACAAGTAATACCGAGGTGTAGTGGTTTGAACAATGGATGAAGGGTGAGCGTATGATGGACCAGAATAGACTGCCGAGCTGATCTTGGATGAGAGACACCCAAGTTGTGAAGAAAATGTGTAAGTCGTGAGGTGTTCTTCTCTCATACTGGTGTTCACTTTTTTTCAGAGATGATAGAAGATCTTAATCTAACCGATCTAAATCACCAAAAGACCTAGTTCTAAATGGATTTGCTAAGTCAACTTGAGATTGCTAGAAATGGGAAGATTTTCAGAACTCGAATTAGTTTAAGGTGATCTCGAAACGCTGATAATTTTATCTTAAGAGACTTCTTAAGGATACTTTCAAATTGTCAACTATTCCCAAAGGGGTTTGGGTCGTGCAGGCTCTAGTATGGAATCTTTCTAGGAGCCACTATGCTATGTTTTTCAGATCTAATAAAGGAAAATCTTAACCAAATATGACAATCTTTAATAGGTCGATCGATATTTAAGAAGGAAAATTTTTAATCTCAAAGCCTTCTAGCCGAAGTTTGTAAGATGCTATTAAGACTTGGGGTCTTCCTGAAGGAGTCTTAAGGTTTGTTTTTAGGATTGTGGAGTCGCCAGTGGAATTTTAAGGTCCCTTGGAGTAAAATTTTTTATGGTCCACCACCAAGTTTATTATGAAGCCAAACTAAGAATTTTTTGGGTTTTTCTGAGTTAATTTGGTATTATAGGTTTAGGAGAGTGTTCTAAGTCTGATTCAACACTTAGCTAGGTGTCAAAACGTACAAAAGTTTACCCTTATGGCTTGGTAACTGAATTATTCAAGGTTCGACAAGGATTTATGAGAATCCTAAGAGTTACTTAGTTTGTCATTGATTCAAAAGGTCCTATCATGATTACCATTGCTTGGTAGTACTTGAAGAAGGTTATTTATGTTATAATTAGACATGAGTGTTTTCTTTATGTATTTTATCTGTGTGGTCCCACCGTGATCGCCAATATGTTGGTGGCTATGAGGTGGGTTTGGGCAATCACCGGATAGTCTTTGAAAATAAGGGATTTCTCGAGTCCTAGGGAGTACTTAGATTGTCACTAACTCATAATGGTCCCACCGTGATCACCATTATGTTGGTGTCTCGTATTTTTGATAGTTTGGCAAATCAAAAAGACAAGGCAACATCAAAACCAATCTTTAGAGTTACAGGATCTAGTCCTCCCCGTTTCGCAGGATCTCTCAAAAGTTTGTTTACAAAGGTTTATCTTCAGGTGCTTAGAGTATTGGTTTTAGACTAGTTATTAAGTGGGGTGTGGTTATTTGTTTGTTCGTTGGGTTGAATTGATACACCGAACATGAAAGGTCTAGGAAAGATACAAAGAATGGAGAAACATCTGTTTTATTGGGAAATGGATTCAAGAAAAGGTCATAACACACTAATCAATGGATATGGGATATCGAGGGAAAATCTAACTTGGCCACACAGGATCCTTTTGTTTTTGGGATGAGATGAACATTAATGATTTGGAAAGAGATGTTTAATTCTCAACAAAGGGGAAATTTGGAAGCATGATTTAAAACAATAAAGAGCTCTTTGATAGACAGTGGCTAACCATAAATTCTACAAATCAAACCTTTAAGCAAATAATGACTTCCAAAAACTTTTAAAATGAAATCTAAGATTCAGTGGAACACCCTATTTCCTCAAATATTTTATTTCAAATGACTTAGAAAACATAAAAGTTTCACCTGAGCAATTGCAGTCATAGAAGAGAGAACACCTAAAAAAACATCTATGATCATAATTATAATCACCTTTAAGCCAACTTTTTAAGTGAGGACAAAGGGCAAGATCAAAACAAGTATCTCTCTCGATTCAACGTAAGCAAAGAACTTCGTAGGAGACTTCAATAACAATTTTTAAGTGGCAAAGACAAGCAGGAAAACCATAAATCATGTCAAACCAACCTGTCTAAACTATTACAAAAATAAACAAGCATGAAGACTAAAGAGAAAGCTTTAAAGCCTCTAAAATACTTCAAGATAAGAAAACATAAACATTGAAGGATGAAAATTGTGTCTAAGGTGCTTCCAAGAGTCATTTCAGGCCTAATAATTTCTATCCAAATGTAGTAAGAAATTATGGAACATAATGAAAACAAGGGAAGAACATAAAACAATTCAAAATACTTCACCAACAAACCCAAGCTCATGGATCCAATGATAGAGCCTTCTCAAGAACAAGCATGCAACAACATCATCAAGACCTAAAACTTCAATTTGTTCTTCAACTTCAAATACTATGTATTTAATTCAAAGAGTTTTAGTATTACAACTTGTGATCAAACAACAACTGAACGACTTCTCATCTTCTACAGAATATTTATAGAAGGATGAGGGGGTGAGATCCGATAAAATATTCTCTTAAGGCAATTAATACAAGATTCAAGACTTCTGCCATTTGAGGGGTTCGATGGAGAAGTTTACAAGTGGATCACCGTATTAACTATTTTACAATAAATATCAAAGCTTGGTGGGAGCTTTTGTTGACCTTTAGATTTGTGTAATGTGTTTGAGTAACTCGGGCGAGATATTTCTACATTTATTTCTTTGCGTAATATAACTCCGGGTCGGGCCGGAGGCAAATATCTCGATTTTCTTCAATAACTTTGGCCTCTCGTTTGAAAGGTTTGAGGCAACAGTGTGGCTCGTGGGTAATGAGAGGAATCAATTCATCTCAAATGTAGCTATGGAGGGTTTTCTCTCACAGAAACACTTCAGATTTTGTTTAAATTGTGTTTTAAATCAAAGGATTAGGCCTTTGGTAACCCATCTTAGCCATAATCCCATAAATTTGCCTTTTAATCTTTCGCTCCGGTGCATTTTTGCTGCCGATATTGATATTATTTGATTTGTGATTAACTTGTCGCATTTTTTGCTATTGTGCGTGGTTGCGCAGGTTCGAATGGCATCACGTTCGTGAAACACCAATGAAATGCATTTTAACTCCCAGGATGATTTTCTTTGGTGAGTCGAAGGTGGGAGGATCAAGCCATCCTCCGCCTTTGAATTTTTCTTTCAAAAGGCGAAAACCATTTAAACCTCCCAAAATATGAAAATTATAAAAGCATGCATTTATAGGTTTATCGGTCATGAGGATATGTGGAGGAGTGCGGGCCGTTGGATGGCATCATCCAACTGGCCAAGATCGATGGTCAAGATTGAACGAGGAAGGCAGAAGGAGAATGAATCCGAGACGTCGATTGCGGCCAGAGATCTGGTCGGAGCGGAAGTTGAAAGTCAAATGGAGGGAATCTCATGAGTGACTTTGGACCATCGATCTCATGTGACGATCGACATGAGATGCCGTTACGCCACGCACTCGTGAGTCTCTGCTATCGCGCGTGCGCCTCGACGAGCGATCGCCGTTGGATGGCTCGCTCTAGCTTGATGGCACACGGCAATATCGCGCCGGGCGCCCACGTCCGAACGATAACGCGCGATGGATGGCGCTTTGCAAAAATTACACCTGGATGCGTGTCACCTCGGGGTATGGACCGCTCGGCGATTGGGAAAAATTGCCTTGGCCCAAAGGTGCGTTGAATACCGCGTGCTCTCGAAATCGACTTTGGACGACCGGACCACAGGGGAGACGTACTCCGCACCGTCCGATTTGCAGATCGTATCACACGACGCTAACGACTAAATTTGAACCGGCAAGGAATATCATAATAATAAAACCGACGTAATTTTAAATATAAACCAAGGTTTTAAACTATAGCTTTTAGAAATACACACAAAACATGGCTTGACGCCCGATTGCGGGGGCTACGGGTGCATGGAAATGATGACCGAGGGTCGATGGCAAAATGCTCCAAGACCAAGCCCGAGGGGCGAAGTCCAAAATGTGGGTTTTTTATAATTTTTTACCGATTTTCAAGGGGAATTGAGGGGGTTCGGATAAGGCTTAAAAGTGGGTTTTAAACCTTATAAAAGTGGATTTTGGATAAGGGAAAATGGGAAAACGTGAAATGAGGGGTTTTCATGTAAAATAGATGGATAGAAAATGAGGTTAGCTTTTGGAACAGAGAAAAAGGGAAACGATGCTTGCACAAAGATACTCGGCTTGGAAATCAGCAGGATTTCGAGTTCAAGGAAACAATGACGATTATCCAAAGATAGGATATTATCAAAAGACTTTAAGCATCAAGAATTTTAGTAATAAAATTGTTTCTTGAAGGCTATCAACATTATTTAGCCACCACCGATATGACAAAAATTTATGGGTGGCTAACACTCAGTTTTCTGCAGTTCTTGTAATCCTTGATTCCATCACTATGATGTTGTTGGTAATCCCCCGTATCTATCTATTTGCACCATTACGATGTGTACGGTAATCTGGTCTATTTGCCTCCTATCGATCCTTATAAGTCCGTTTTATGATCCTTATTAGACTGTTACTCATTTGGGACCTACCTCGCCAAAGACAACCTCCTGCCTCGCAAGGACAACCTCATTGGGACAACCTTAGCTCGGCAGGCTCCGGCTTCTCGGTCCACAAAACAACCATATGGTCCACAAGGCCAACCCTCCGGTCTTTTGGGTCAACCTTAATCAACCAGATCATCTTTTGATCCCGGGGGGAAAATTATCCGTCACAGGGACAACTTGTTGCACTTCAATCCCAACCGCACTTTTAGTATGGCTCAAATATTATGAAACCAGGACAAACTTATGGTCCTTCTGGCTGTGTCAACCTCGGTTATCGGGGACAACCCGGCCCTGTCGCAACCATCATGCCAACCTTTTCCACAAGGAAAACCCGTGGTCCCCTAACAATTGTTTCAACAGCCTAGTTCAACCAACAAGAAATGCTTCAACCGCCCACTAGCAAATTCCTTCCTGCCCACAATGTTCTACCCGTTTTTACCTTGTTCGCATCCTTTTTCAACCCGCTTCACAAGGTCAACCCGCTCAACCGCAGGACACTTACTACCCTCAAGTTTCATATCAAACAATATATAGCGCGCTCGATTCATTACCTCAAAATCCACTACAGATCATCAACCTCAAAGCCATGCTTACATTCCACAAGTAGACCTTATATCAAGCCAAATAAGGACCTTCGTGGTCTACTTCAACCCCATATCCCGGTCCCCAACCCCGCATCAATCAAATTATCCTACTTCTAATCCCTATGATCCAAATATCGACGTAATGTATGGGGACATAATCTCATTTCGAATGTGTGGAATGTACACATCGGTCCTTATCAAAGACCTCTCGATGAATTTTAATACTCAATTACCATTTCGGCTATGTTGGAATTACCTGATGTGTCAAATTGACAAATGATCCTATTCTTCACAATCCATATTGGTCTCCTATTTCAATTAAGATTCCCGGTGATTGTCTTAAATTTGAGTGGTAACCCAGAAGACCCCTAAACGCATGTTATGACTTACCGATTTGTGGTGTTCCTCTAACTCTGGGTTGACGATTCTATTCTAGTCATTTTCCAACAACCTTTACCGGTGCCGCCGAAAGTGGTAAATTGAGTCGTCTCATGGATTTTTTCAAGATTTCAATTCCCAGGCTATGGCATTCCTTACACATTTCTAGTTGTTGGTCCGCTAGTGAGACTGGGACACACCTCCTCGCTCATTGAAACAGATTGAGCTACTCATATCTCGGATCATATTCATGAGTGGAGGCGACGCGTTTGCATGATCAAGTTCAAAATTCCTGATCAGCTTCTAACTCATTGGTTCACTACCTCCTTTGTCAATCAGATCACCAAAGACATAGCTATGGGGGCATGTGTAACCGAGGAACAAGCCATTTCTTACACCCAGTACCTCGATCTTGTGTACTCTCAATCGAGCGCTTTATATGATATCTTTCCTGATGCTCCTCGACCTGGAACTTCTAAACCACCAACGACTCCATTCGTTGATGGTATTATTGGTTCCGTATCTCAGACTTCTCAGAAGTCTCTGTCTAATTCTGGGAAGTAGAAGTCTACTTCTTCCAATAATGTTGCTTCTCATTCCGTTCCGAATTCTGGAAAACCCACAGAAGTGAATGTCGTTCAGGAAAATCCTATGGATAACACTTCTAAAAGTAAAAATAAGGGTAAAGGTAAGGCCAAAGCCGATACCCCAAAACAGGATTCTTCGAAACCTCGTTCTGCTGATAGTACTCAACGCAAACTGAAGTATCCTTGTTTAATTTGTGACGAAGAGCACTTCACCAAAGACTTTCCTTGACGGTCCGAAGTGAGTCGATTGCTCAAAGGCACTCAAGGAGCTCTAGATGTTCTTAAAGAACCTTTTCCTACTTAATAAACTCAGATGGTAGAGAAACCTCAGTCCTCTACCCCATTTGGTTCTCAGGTTTTTATGATGAACGGTTTTGCACCCGTTTCTATTACTATTCGATCGAAAGATTATTCTAGTTCACGTTAGGAAACGGGGAAGGAGATTGCTAATGGTATTCCTCCTCCACCTGTTTCTGGCCCTCTTGAGATTGAACGACCTAATACTAAATCCGTTGTGTGACCACCTTCCAAAGGTGTCCTCCGCAAGTCTTCGTACAATCCCAACACCCGTGTTGCTCAGCATTACAGTATTGTTGAGGATTTCTCTCAGGCACCATCCGCAATGTCTACATTAGAAGTACTTCTGAGTTTTCCTTCACAAAGGAAAGCGTTGTTATCCATGATAGGTGGGGTTGATCATGCTGATACTAGCTTACTTGCTTTCGATTTAGAGAATTTCGTTCTGTGACTCCCACACCAAATTGCACTCATCATTCAAGTTGGTATAAATAGTTTGAACATTCATCGGGTAGTCGTGGACGAGGGTGCATCTACCTGTGTTATGTCATCTACTTGTTGGAAAGCCATTGGCTCTCTAGCTCTCACCTCGTCACTCAATGCCCTTGAAGCATTTGATGGAAGAGAGTCTAAACCTCTTGGTGTTCTCGCTAGTTTACCGATCACATTAGAAGGGAAGATAGTCAATGTTGAAGTTGAAGTCGTTGATGCTAAAATCAATTATAATCTTCTCCTCGATTGCAACTATACTCACGCAATGCTATGTGTTCTGTCCACTCCCTTTCGTGTTTTGAAATTCTCGCACGAAGGAAATATTATTGCTATCGATCCATTGTCTTTTGCCACTTCTTCTTCTTCCGAGAACAACGTTCTGTATGTGGATAAGATTCCTAATCCCTACGAGAGCGTAGGGCCATGCCTTTTCAAGGATCTTGCCCTCATGGGTATTTTCCCTCTTCCACCACCAAACACTGTTCAATTCAACATGATTTATCACATCGATGACCCATGGGTTATCCCTTCCCCTGAACATATCGATTATTTCGGAGATTCGATGCCGTTGATTCCAATTGAAATTGATTATTGTGAACTCATCATCGTGTCGGATACTCTGTCTCCTGATTCTTCTCCTTCGAGCATGTCTCTTGACATTTATTCTCAATCCCCTTGGCTTGGTGATTTTGATTCGCCAGATCCTTTGAAAGAAGTTTTTCCCTCCAATGAGGCCACCATGGAAACCATGTCTCTCGAAGATCTCCCATGGGATGATAATCATCATCGTTCCTCGTTTCTCCCAAGTCTTCGGGCCATGTCTACTTGTCTTGAGCATTTTGCTTCTCAAGTTCCTTCTCCTCCACTTTAAACCCTGTTTAGATTCATGAAGTTTTTTCAGAAGGTAAGTTGAGTAACATTACATAGATGATGCCTATTGAAATTTCCGTTAAACCAGGAATTTTTGAGAACATTCATATCGGGGTCACTTGTTCTTCCGATGAAGTACAAGTCTATACTAGCCTTTTTCGCAAATTATGTGATGTCTTTGCGTGGTCCTACGAAGAAATGCCCGAAATTGATCCTAGCATTGTGGTACATGCAATTCCTACTTACCCTGGTTCGAAACTTGTTTTCCAGTGTCTTCGTCCGGTTCATCCTCGGAAAACTACTGCCATTAAAGCTGAAGTGGAAAAACTTCTCAAAGCTGGTTTCATTTATCCGATTCCATTGACAAAATGGGTCTCTAATATTGTTCCTATAGATAACAAACATGGTACTATTCATGTCTATTTTGACTACCATGATATCAATCGAGCTTGTCCCAATGATAATTATCCTACTCCCTTCATCGATCATATCATTGACGACTGTGCCGGGAGTGAGATTTTTTCCCTTATGGATGGTTTTTCTAGTTATAATCAGATAAAAAGTATCCTGATTGATTAGCACAAGATTTCCTTCATCTGTACTTGGGGTACCTTTGCATATAAGAAGCTTCCTTTTGGTTTAAAGAATGTTGGGGCCACATTTCAACGTGCAATGTCCTACACCTTTCATGATATTTGTCACATCGTGCAACCTTATTTGGATGACTTTTCGGCTCATTTGGCTAAGCGTAGGGATCACCCTAACCATCTTCGTCAGATTTTCTTCATTGTAGACACTATAACATTCGACTTAATCTACACAAGTGTGTCTTTTGCATTGATTCCGGTAGACTCTTAGGGTTTATCGTGTCTCAAGACGGAATTTACCTCAATCCTCTCAAAGTTGAGGCTATTATTAATCCCCCCTCTCCTTCCTCATTGCACCAGTTGCAGAGTTTACAAGGGAAAGCTAATTTTTTTATGTCTTTTTATACCTAACTATGTCGAAGTAGCTAAAGGATTCACACGATTGTTGAAGCAGGGCATTCCTTTCTGTTGGGATGAAATCACTCAGAAATATTTTGATGCGTTGAAGACATTGCTTGTCAATGCTCCTATACTCCACCCTCCAAATTATCATCATGATTTTTCCCTTTATTTAGCTGCCACTTTCAACATGATTTTGATGGTTTTGGTACAAGACGATGATGAGGGTCATGAGCATGTTATCTATTACTTGTCTTGTAACCTTCTCGACCCAGAAACTCGTTATGCTCATGTTGAGAAATTAGCGTTAGCTGCAGTTCAAGCAATCCAACGTTTTCATCATTATATTCTCTTACGTAGAGTGACGGTGATTTCTAATTGCAACCCCATGACTTACATCTTGTCTCGAAAATTTCTGGGGGGAAAATACTCTAAATGGATTGTTATCCTCCAAGAGTTTGATTTGGAATTTACTTCTGCCAAGTCTAAGAAATCATTAGTTTTTGCTGATTTGGTTTGTTCTCTCCCTTCTGACTCCACTCCTTTTCATTATGAGGAATCCATTCCAAAAGATTCAATTTTCTTGATTAGCACCATCGATCCATGGTATGGTGATATCATTGTTTATCTCCAGACTTCGTCTTTTAGATTTGAGTTAACAAAGGATTCCCACCGACGCATCCACCATCAGTCATAACCTTATCGTATAGTCGGGGATACCCTCTATCGTGTCGGAGTAGATTCCATTCTCCGTTGGTGTTTGAACCTTGAGGAAGCTGAGAAAGTCCTTAATGATTTTCACAGTAGTGCCTATGGCGGTCACATGCCTGGTTATGCTACTGCTCAAAAAATCCTTCGTACTGGTTATTTTTGGCCCTCTATTTTCAAAGATTGCATTGTCGCGGTTCGTAAATGCTATGATTGCTAGATTTACCAACACAAGATGCATGCGCCACCCATTCCTCTTCATCCTGTCATTATCGTTGGTCCCTTTGCGAAGCGGGGCATCAATTTTATGACATGTAACCCTCACTTGGCTAGGGGGCATGCTTATATTATCGTAGCCATGGACTAATTCACCAAATGGGCCGAAGCAATGCCTATACTTGCCGCCGACGGTAAGACAACTGCTCAGTTCATATTCAATCACATTATTGCTAGGTTTGGTGTCTCACAAGCCATCGTTACTGATCATGGTTCCCATTTTCGGCATTATATGGTGGCGGAGTTGACTTCTAAGTTGGGTCTGCGTCACGACAGCTCAACGCCGTACTACCCTCAAGCCAATGGCCAGGTTGAAGCTGTGAAAAAATTCCTTGTCACTATACTTCTACGTACGATTGGGATCCATAAATCAAATTGGCATCTCATGTTATTTTCAACTCTTTGGGCATACCGAACCTCAGTTAAGAGTGCAACCGGGTTCACTCCTTTCCAATTGGTCTATGGCCTAGAAGCCACTCTCCTGATTGAATGTGAAGTACCTTCACTCAAGTTAGATGTTGAATTACTACCGAATAATTCGTCGGAGGAAGAACGTCTCCTTTATTTAGAAAGACTGGATGAAACCCACCGCTTTTCTGCTTTGTTTATCGAAGCACAAAAAATGCGGGCCAAGGCTCATTTTGACCAATCAATTTCCCCTCGTTCTTTCGTTGAAGGAGATCTCGTCCTCCTGTATGACCAAGCTAATGATAAGCTGGGGGCAGGAAAATTTCAATCTATGTGGCATGGGCCCTACATCATTAAACATGTATTGTAGAATGGGTCCTATGAGCTTATTGATTACGAAGGTCATCCTCTTGAACAACCTAGAAATGGGTTGTATCTCAAAAAATATTATGCATGATTCATCCATGTGTAATAGGTGTACATAGGTGTCATTTTAATTTTTTGTACATATTTTGGTTTGATGTTCTTTGAGCATTTTATTGTTGGGTCTTCCTTATGATGTAGATGTCTATTACCCCTTATGTCGGTTTCGCGGATGGTGCTTCCCGCAGTACCAGGAATTTGTCTTCGGTAGCCTGGGTAATTTATGATCCTACTGGTGAGTTGATAGATCTACAAGGTATTTGTCTAGGATGAGCTACAAACAATGTCGCTAAATATAACGCTGTTATTGAGCTATTAACTGAAGCAATCAACCTCAGAATACGTGCATTTCTTGTAAATATATATTCAAAGCTTGTTGTTCTGCAACTCAATAGTCATTATTTAGTTAGAAATCTGCACATTCTAAGATTTTATTTACGTATTCATTTTCTATAAAGACATTTTGATTTTATTACATATCAGCATATTCCTAGACGAATGAATACATTAACTGATACAGTGGCTAACATTGTGTTAGATAGACATTTGCGTAATTTGTAAAATCATCATCACATGTGAAAGATCCATGTAGGAAAATAGATGTATATATATATATATATATATATATATATATATATATATATATATATATATATATATCACATGTTTGTAGCTGTGTGCATCATAACTTCAAAAAATATATGTGTGTTTTTGTTACATCCTGAGACATCATGTCTTCAAAATATGCATATGAAAATAAAATCGAGGTGTCTAATCAGCATGGTGCTCATGATAACATGTCACTGCCCATACAAGCCACCTCAGCAAGCGGTGAATTTGGCTAGGCACCCCTATAATATGTCTTTGGTATGCGTGTGGAACATCGTCAAATCATGCATAGTCCAGGACTCCTCGAGTGATTCCATCCAGATTACGTACTATTTGATCTTCCTCGCCACCTTCGCCTTGAGGGTCGTAATCGTGAGGGATTCACCCCGCTATTGGTGACATGCCTGCGGGTCTCTCTGGGCCAACATCTGCAAAAAAATGGATTTAATGTTAGAACACACATAGATATAAAAAAAATAATACTCATGAAACTTAAAAAATGAGTCTCACTCAAATATTCATCCCAATCCTCTCCCTCCGGGAATGGGAGGTCTGGATCTTTAGTGAAATCTGTACCAGAGTAGGGCCAGTTCTCCATGAAAATCAGTTGTCGGAGGAGCCAATCAAAGAGTTCTAGTCTCCAGGACATCTGTTGACCGCCCCCTACCCTTCGCATCAGAGCTGCCCATGAGGCCATCCATGGTTCTCTCGCTGGTGGTGTTGAGACTATGACTTCCTGTTGCTGGAAAATGGGTAGTCGTTCCAAGAAGAATGATACCAGAATAGATCCATAACCAAATTTCTTCAATTTGGTCTTCTTGCATTTTGTTAGCTGGCATTTCATGTTTATTGTCACGGGCTCTACCCAGTTGTAGATGGTCGGTGCCAAGCAGTCTACAACAAGAAGCAATTGTGTCTTTGTTTCTTCGTGTAGTGCTTGTGATCCCGTAGCTCGTGTGATGGTATGTAGCACTACTCTGAGTGTCAAGTCTGGGATAGTCTGAATATCAAATTTCCCACTTCATGATCCTTTCCGTGCTCCTGAACATACCCTGTCTATCACCATGGTCATGTTTTCCATGCAGAGATGAGTGCCGGTCAGGATTGGTGCTATTCCCCTCCGCGATAATCCTGATATGAAATAGACGTCAGAGACTTCAATCTCAAGTTCTTGATCCCGAAGGATGAACTTCTCTTGATTTTTGTCCCATATGCTGATCAGATACTGCAATAACTCTAGTTGGGCTCAAAGACATGGCGTTAGGAAGAATTTATTCAGACCACAATTTCTAAGAGATTCCATGACTCTCTCATTTTCCATGGCAAGTTTGTCTTCTTCGCTATGTTCCCGCTCTTTCCATTCTATGACCATTTTTCCTCTTTCTACCTGCAAACACATCAATATGAGTGGTATTAGCCATTTTTGAACCTTAAATTTGTGAATAATTGGGGTATTTGATTAAATTTTTACATTAAAATGGTTTGCACCATTGGCGCGACTATTTTCCAAACAGTCGTGCCAATGGGCGTGCCCTAGTGTAGAAAATTAGGTGGTTGGCGCGACTCCACGCCCGAACCTGCGCCGACCATCATGCCCTAATATTTACATTTCCTCCCCCATAATTAAAAATTGGAAATTTTAGTTAGTAAGAAATGACTTAAAATGACAAGAGGGATCTCGACTCTTACTTGGAACTGAAGGATTTGAGATTGGTCTACTGGATTGACCGCTATTGTCATTTCCTCCCCCATAATTCAAAATTGAAAATTGCAGATAGTAAGAAATGACTTAAAATGACAATAGGGATCTCGGCTCTTACTTGGAACTGACAGATTTGAGATTGGTCTACTGGATTGACCGCTATCGTTGCTGCAATATTGCACAGGGAAATCAATAACTATTGTTCCATAAGAGGTAAAAAGTGAAAAGTAATTATTTTTACCATTTTTGGCATTTAATAAACTTTTCACAACCCTAATTAGGTTTTAAGACATATTTTTCGATTATTTTATTATATTATTTTCAAGAAATGGGTTTTACACGTGTCCCTTGTGCAGCAATAGGTTTTGATGCGACAGTGATGAAGTAACGAGTTATATTTTATACTTTTTCGGACTCGGTAAAAACATGAAAAGTCACTACTGGAGTCATCTTTCAGCTCTTTTTGGACTCTTTAAAATTGAAAAGATTGCCGAGATTCTTGTCGTTTTAAACTCGTTAAATGGTTGCGAAATGATATCCACCCAACATACATTTAACACTTTTTCGGGATGGGATGGATTATTTATGAAAAATGAATACCTTAACCTATCGCGACTAAGAGGCTCTCGCAGACACAATTTTCTACCTTTTTGGATATGCGAGACTACCTACGAAAAGGGACTGTTGGAGTTTTCTTTTGCGCCTTATTTTCAAAATCTATAAACATGAAAAGATGCCGAGTTCTCCCTTTGTCAGATTCGTTAAACACTGATGACATCGGATTTCGTCACCATGACGTTAATCAAGTTCCTCCTTCCTAGGGCTTGTAAAATGTACTAGGATGGATTTTTTTGAAGGAAAAACTTACAACGCAAGCATATGCTATCCCCTTCAATCTCGTTTTAAAAAATAATTGGGGTAATCGCCAAAAATGGTGGGGGAAAAATGGAACCAAGTTTTAGTTATGTTGGCAGTATGTTGCTCTTGAACATGGCACTTGTCTGCATTCGTGTCAGGTTGGGGACATCTCATTTCGTCATTTTTGCCTCCATGGGTTTGGGTAATCTCTTTTGACCTCTCATCCACTCTTTTCCATGTCGTCATGACTTTAGATCCTTTGATCTCAAACACTGCCAAATCCAGTGTCGTGCTGCTGATATGTTCAAGAGAATTTTGCCTCTGTAGTTTTCAACCACCCTCTAATTCTCTGTTGGTCCCGATTCACTATTATCATGTTCCTCTGTCTTGTATCGATAATGTGGGAAATATTATGGCCCACCTTCGATCAGGTCACTTCCTGTCGACTTCTACTCATTATCCAGGAATTTGATCGAGAGACTCTATTCTGGTACCTTGGAGCCTGCATGCCTTAATGGAAGGTTTTTCGCATTCGACACAAGGTCCACATCATTGGCCTTGGATCGAGTGATTCTGAGGATGTTTGACACCATATCACTGTTCACATCCCGCGGATTGTACCAGTTGTATCTTGAGAGCCATTGTCATTATTGGTGGTTTCTCTTGTGCCTGTTAACAACTTTCATCATTGGCTGGTAATCAGGTGATTTTCATGCATTTTCGACTTTACTTCATATATTCGCATGCCTGAAATTGTACTTGTTCGAGTCGAGATGGAGTGCAAGACCCTGGATTTTGTTTGATAAATTCCATGCTACAGATTTTGGTTGATTTTTATAACTTATTACATGACTCTTTTGATTGGATGGCTGCAACCATACCTGAGTCTATTTGTTGATCCCTACTGCTAGATGGTTGCGTCCATACCTCGAATCTCAGTTTTTATATATACTCTATTATGGATGGCTACACCCATCCTGCATGTTCATGTATTAGAGATATCATTTGTATTTTTAATTGTAGGTTTTCTGACAACGGTGTTTGGTTCGAACGCGTTCTCATAAAGTATTTCACCCCTCCCTCTCCCTCGAACCTCATGCTATAGGGGGCATCTGTTACACAGAATTTTGTCACTGTCCCTGCAATCCCCATCTCACCCATTGGAGGGTCATTTTTGTGACCAATATGCAGTGTCATGCCTTGAAAAAGCCATCACTGCATTCCTTTGCATGAGAGAAACATTCCTATTGTTGATAATTCCCTGAGAAGGACTGTAAAAACCCTTGTTTTTGCCTTGGCGTGAGTAGCCAGTTACACTCCCACGCCGAGTTGGAAAATTAAAAATGAGCCCGCGCGAGTTGGCGCTCTGTCCCAGTTAAGTGCTTGCACCAAGCTATTTATGGAATGTTTTTTAAAAATAGAGGCAAAGGTTTTATTCCAACCACCTCTAGGATGAGTCATTGGGAGTCGTTGAACTGAAACGACCACAGACTCCCTCCTTTATTTAGTAGTTTCCACCTCCCTTGTAACTCTCCTAAAGGATAGGACTCCCTCCCACCTTTGTAGGGATCCCAACCTCCTCCTTTTCCTCTATAAAATAAGCTATCCCTCTTAGTACAAACTAGCTGAACTTGGAGAGATGATACTATAGTTGAATGGTTAGGGAAGATAGATAGAAGGAATTACGTTGAGGAGATCTTGAATCCATGCCCTCATCCCATCCAAATCCCTTGACAGGTACTGAGACACGCTTCGGCTGAACCCCGCTGGAGGAGACTGTGACGTCAAAGCATTTGTTGTACCTCTTCCTTCTACTTATATATACATGACTACTGTTTGGTTCCACTATTGTGTTATGATGTTTGTGTAATGTGATAGCTTTAGCCCTCTTTGACTGGCTAATAGTTATGAGTGAAACTATGATGTCGTATGTTGTTCTTGTTTCTTGTTCCTTGTGCAGGTATCCGAGCGTAACAACAAACAGATTGTGATTTTCCAAGGCAGGAGCGAGAGGCTACTACTCTTTCTGCAACGACGACAACATTGGATTCCAGGTAGGTTGATCTACCGTGTCTCTTGTTCATTCATTAACTAGGAAGCAACACTTTAGCGTGTCCTTTTGTTTCTAGACCCACCCCAGGGCTAGAGGGATCGTCTCCGCCCGTAGAGAGGATTTACCTACGTAACACAGACCCACCAATAAGAAGTCAATAGGAACCTTCTTAACTAGTGAAAGTAAAGGACCATGTTGCTGACGTGATATTGAGAATGACATGAAAGACTGGGTATGGTCATTAGGCATAAATGAGTTAGGAGACACCATAGAATGTCTGACAATAGGTTTACTTCCATTGAACAAAAACACGACTTGTTGTGACTTTATGGAAACATAAAATAAATTTTTATAAGTTTGCAATGCAAGAGGCATTAACAAACTCTCCATATGATTGGAAGAGATAACCAATCAGTGGAGGATTGACTTAAGAACAAGATTATGGCTTCCTTAAAGTCAAACAAATTCCCATCCCAATGGAAGAAAGAATCATTTTAAGTATTTTTTTCAAGTGTGAAACAACTGACTCTTGCTGCCATCAAATGATGAAGAAACTGTCTCGTTCCTGCTCTTTTTTGGAATATTTAATTTTTTGCCTTTTCCAACTTTAAAGACTGAAAAAGAATAAAAGAATGCATATAGTACAATGGACAGAATGAGTGTCAAGGGGAAGTGCACCAACTCTAGGGACCAGAACATTCCTATGCCCAATGCAAGGTGGTGGATGTTGGTCATCGACACTCGGGGGATGTTCCCTACATGGAAAAAGATTTCAAGTCGCAAAGAATAACGAATGCATGGTATAAACTTGTAGAAAATTCATGGTCAAAATATTCTTATACATAAGTCTAAATGAATCCAGATTAAGGCCAAAAGGGGTGAAAGTGGTCAATATGCAATGCAATAATACAACTCAACAGATGGGAGCCTCTAGGGTATAAAGCTAGAAAAATAAAGAAGAAGACGAAGAATGAGGCTTCAATGCAAACTCACAACAAGACTAGAGAGGACTCCCAAGCCTACACAATACTTGCAACATGGGAAACATATGCTAACAAGGAGCTAACTAGGAAGCCCATGGACAGAAAGGCTCTACCACTCTGTTACAATTTTACAAAACGATGAGTTTGAGAGTTTAAAAAATCACAACACAGTGGGGTCGACCCTGTGGCTAAATATCACAGTATGAGGTCAATATACATAATGCAATAGAAAAGTGATATGTCTTAACATAGATGCTAGTTTAGAATATAGTACTTGCCATGATAGGTTAACGATCGTGTAGTCGAAGCTACAGAAAAATATCACTAAGTGATAAAAAAGTCTCCGTCACCCTGAAAAAGACCTTTACCAACACTTCAAGCAAAGGTCAAAAGTTCATAAAATAAAATAATAAAGTTAAAAAATGAACTTTAGGAAAGTGGGTTTTAATTTTTCACTATAAAGTAGAGTTTTGGACTTACCCAATTTCATTTCCACTATCTAAGTGTTGAGGAGAGGGATTTAGAGCGAATTTGGGCAAGCCAATCCAACAATTCCACCAACGAATCCGGAGGCCACGAACTCTAGGTAATTAATGGTATTAAACTCTTCCATTTTATCAAAAATTTCATAGATAAAATTGAAAAATTGAGTCGATTTTTTAAAATTTCAAAATCGTTTTGCATGTACATGGGCTTGGACTTTTAAATTCACGTATAGAAATCCCTATATGCGAGTTACTATAGGGAAATCCACATATATACGTGACTGTCTCTTACAGAAACTACGTATACGTAGAGAAAACTTTAAATATTAATTTCTAATGGATGAAATATTTCAATTTTTTGGAATGTCGATTGCTTGGAGGGAAAGAAACATAGTGATGTGGATAATGAGCTTTTAGATGATCAATAACCATTGGACAGATTGCAAAATTTTAGTTTGCTCAAATTATTCATGATGCCCAATATGAGAGCTCAAACTCAATTATTGGATATGTTGATTCATTACTGGGACCTGGAGCAAGAGCAATTCATCATAGATTCAATGCCTTAAGAGTTTGAAGTAGAAGATATCTATTTCATCACAAGACTCTACTGAAGTGGAGAAGAAGTTAATTTGAAGGGCAAGGTCAATGGAGGTCTTAATATTTCTGATTATATTTTTGTGTATTTGCACCAGGCACAAACAAAGTTGGTTCATAATTCTCGTTAAAACAAATTATAAACCTTCCCATCAAGCTAATCCCTTTCACCATTTATAGGATATTAGGTTCAACTTCGTTGCATCAGGCCTCACAACCAACTATGGTTTTTAAGAGTGGAACGTCTAAAACCAATAGTGTATGAATGGTGCACAATGCTTCTAGATAATATGAAGAAGTAGCTGACATTAGTGAGACAAGGGAAGACAAAGAACTTCCACTATGGCACCACCCTCTGCTCATTTTTCTTTGAGGGGATTCCTGTGCTATGAACCAAAGTAGCATCTTCCATTAGCAATACTAGAGATCCGAGGATGACCAGATGTGTAGATTTGATCAAGAGACTTGGCAGAGGTGAAGTTACTCAGGTAGCCTTTGATGATGCGTTCATCCAATGGTGGGAGCAACAAGTCATATCCATAGAGGGTTACCCATATGCAGGACCTAGAGTTAGCACTTTCCGAGGGAGCTGCATGGGGCAACATTGGTAATTTTTTGATTTTTAACATATTTTATTTTTGGGATTTTTTAAATATAATCTCAAGCAATCTAAAGTCTTTTTTTGTGAAACAAAAATCCTTACAATATTAAATTATCATGATACAGATGTGGGACCAATGATACTTGAGGGTCTACTGAGGCATAGGTGTTGCGACAGAGACGTGGAGAGAGAAGCAACCGAGTCTGAGAGGTTCTATCGAGGCACATCTATCGTGATAGAGACGTGGAGAGAGAAATAACTAAGTCTGAGAGGGTCCTTCATACTGTATATAAGAACTTGGAAAGTTTGACTATTATGAAACCAGCTCACAAAATAGAAGAAAAGAGAAATCAATGACTTAAAAATCAGCAACTTCGAGGGGGAAGCCTCCTTTACATTACATAAATGAACAATTATTGGATGACACAAATGACAAAACCTCCTTTCTATATATAGGAGTCCATGGGGTCACAATATAATCCTAGCTAACCTAACAATAATAATTTAAGGGCAAGACAATAAAAATAGTGGGCTATTATGGGGCACAATAATAACAATATGGGGACTACATAGGTACAACAATGACAATAAAGGGGCTACACTAACAATACTAAGGGACTAAACTAGTAATATAGGACCCTAACATGCTCCTCTCCTTCAAATAAGTGTTGTCCTCAACGCTTGAGTAGTTCTGGATGCTTCTGTATAAAATTCTCATCCTCCCATGTGGAAACTTCAGTGGGTAAGTTCTTCCACTTGATGAGATACTCTGAAATTGATCAATATCGTAGCTATCGAGTTCTTATTTCCATGACTGCTTTAAGTTCCAATATGATTTTTCCTTCTGTTGAGGCCTCAAAAATCCGTGGCAATAACAAGGAGGATAACCACCCGGTCCAGACCTTAAAACAGTTCCTTTTCCGTTTGGGATAGTGGCTCCGACTGGGTGTAATGGGACCAGTTTCCTAGATTTGGGTTTTTGTATGATTGTTGGGTCTCCCTCAAAATATTTTCATAAAGAATTACTAAAAACTAAAAAAAATTATTCTAAAATGCAAAAATTTGAATTAAGTCTAATCTAATATAACCCAGGATAATGCTAATTTTATGCAATCTAGAATGATATCTATTTAGTCTGTGATGATTTAGATCAATCAAAGAATTAATAGAATTAATACTTTGTAAGATGATTATTTTGAGAAATAGTTAATCAAAATAAGATGTGAAACATATCGCATATATTATAATGATCATATATAAAACAAATCAATTTCTATCTTTATATCGTACAATAGTGCAACTGATAGTTCAAACAGAAAAAAATTAATTTCATATATAATTCATGAAATCTAGACTTATCACTAATGTTTAAAATAGAGTTTAGCATACATGATAATAGTACCAGATGTATACTGTCTTGTTCATTTGATCAACAATAATAGGTGACAATAAATCCTTTTATCAATGAGTCTTTCATAGAATATAAAAGTGCATCAATAGTGATCAACAAAATGATGTATAACTGAAAAGGCCATGTTCCATTATTTTATCAAGGCATCCACAAAATTACAATAAAGAATTCTTTGTAAATGTTCTCAATAAAATTCTGAACCCTTCTCTAAATGCATGAGAAGGGTTTAAATACTACATTAACTACTTACAAAAATAGATTATACAAAATATCCTATGAGGTGCTTTCAAACAACCTTCCTTGTTCCTAGTATCTAATTGCTAATTGAAATTATTAAAAACAACTAACTTATAATCATGCCCAATGATAGATTACTGCTAGCTCTATTTTTCTTCTCACAAATATCAGACATCAGCTGAACTTGTGGAGGCTTCCCGAATTGCGTCTTCATTTTCCCAGTAAATATAGCATCATGCAAAAGTGGCTGCATTTTCTGTATGGAATCCAGAGAGAAATTAAATGTCATTACTTGACTATGCGACTTAACCAGTAACTGCCAGTATGATTCCCAATCATTCTTCTTTAGCTGTGCAAGCGTTTCTTCTCAAAGTTGACCTGTGTTTTTCCAACTTTGCTCTAAATTTATGATATCAGTGTTAGGTAAACTTGACTCGGGATAGAGTCAAAGTTGACTAGGGTAAATAGTAGTGGTTTTGGGGCACATGGTTTTGTGCACCCATGGTTTTGGCCCATGGTATTGCATGTAATGGAGCCTATAAGAGGCTGGGAATACTTCATTGTAATGTAGGCCCGAAGGTGAGTGGTGAAGGCTCACTTGGCCGGATTTGCCAGGGTTTTGGCCAATCGTTAATGAAATTTCATTGGTTGGGTTTTTCCCCGGAGTATGGGGTTTTCCCGGTTAAAAATTGTGTTTATGTTTGTGATTTGTTGCTGGTCTCTTTATGTTTATTTCTATCAGAAAATGTTTATTTTTTCTGCCAGTAAATATTAACAACTGGTATCAGAGCCATATTTGGTTTTAGAGGGATGCAATTGCAGATCACACTCTGGTGATAAAATACCGTGTACGTGAGTGAAATCCCAACGAGGACGAGCAAACTTGTTAGGAAATTCAGAGTAGAACAAATTCGTGCAGGCTGCAGCGTGAATGTGTGAAAATGGTAGCATTGTTTGAGATTAAGATAATATGCAGTGAGTCGCGATCTGTCTGAGCCAAATGTTGTGTGGTCCACTATTGGAATTCATTGCCAGGTGGGCAATGACTAAGGAGATTCTGGAAAGAGGTCACTTGGAGTAGGAAGAATTGATGCAACGCAATGGGTTCTTAACTATGTGAGCGGTAAATTTTCTGGACGACAGAGCAACAAATGGGCGTTCATGGCCGCTCGTCACGAGGCGACAGAAGGAAATTTCCACGTGATCCCCGAAGAAGCTGCGGGAATTTCAAGACACTGTAAAAACGAAAAAAAAATAAAAAATCAAAGAATAAAATTCCAAAAATACAAGAGCATTCGGGTTTCAATCTGGTCGCGAGTTCGTGTCGCAGTAGCAGGAATATAAAGATGGAGAAAGTGAAGGCATCGTCTGCTTGGGTTGCCAGCAATTCATCTCACGTATTTGTAGATGCCTCAGGGCTTGAGAAAGTGGTTGAGGAATTTCATGATAATGGGACTTTGAGGGGATTCATTATTTTGACAATGGGCCGCTCACTGTTCAGTATATTTTTTGTGTTGGATACACTGAATTTTTTGCTCTTGGCTAGACGAAGAACTAAATTATGATCATCTGGTTGCTGGTCTAAAAGCAGCTCTAGATAATGATAGTGCAGTGTTTGATGCAGATCGTCTGAAAAGTTACTCAGGTCCTCAATTAAGGAAATTGCTTAACTGGTCATGTCCTCTTCCTTTGGAGGATGAGCATGTACGATTGTTGCATGAGGTAGGGACAGAGTTGGAGAAGAGCTTTGGAGGAAAAGCAGCAAACCTTGTGACTACTGTTGGTAATTCAGTAGTGTGTCTGGTAGAGTTAGTCACATGTCACTTCCCTGGCTTTCGCGACCATTCCGTCTACAAAAGGGCACAGATATTTGTAGCGGATCTGTGGGGGGCCTTTAAAGGCCAAGGATATGGAGTTTTTCATGACATTGGTTCGATAAAAATTTTTGCTGACTATATTTTTCCCGCTGTTTTGAGGCAATTGGGTGTACTGACATATAGCCCATCACTAGCTACTATTGTGGACGGAAACAAGGAGTTACCTTCAGGAACTGAAGAATAAGTAGAAATACGGGCATGCACAATCTATGATGAAAATAAATAAAATAAAATAAAATGAGAGAGGATATTTGCAGGTGAATTAATTAAAAATTGATGAACCATGTATTTGAAGAGAATTCCTAGAGGACTGGCGGTTATAGAGGCTGGTGACCCATGTAATCCGGTAGATGGATTATTTTTATATGGACATTGATGTCATTCGGCATATTGATGTACAACTTTGATGTCCTCTTTGGAGAGGAAATCATGTATGAATGTAGAGAATGGTCATACAAAGAACAACAACAATGAAATAAAAAAATTATTATAATGGAGTTAATGTTTTACATGTAAATGGGCATACTACTGTAAGACCTGGTATGGCATGCGTACCCCTGGGTAATCACTGGTAAAGTCTGGGTTAGACCTAGGTGATAGGGGGGATGTCAAGTTAACAATTACCCTGGGTAAAAATTTGAGGGGGGAGGAGCTAGAGTGAGCGGGGATGTCTCATTTAGCAGGTTTGGCTGGATTTAGTCAATAATCCCCAAGTCAAATTTAAGGGGGGAATTGTTAGGTAAACTTGACTCGGGATAGAGTCAAAGTTGACTAGGGCAAATAGTAGTGGTTTTGGGGCACATGGTTTTGTGCACCCATGGTTTTGGCCCATGGTATTGCATGTAATGGAGCCTATAAGAGGCTGGGAATACTTCATTGTAATGTAGGCTTGGAGGTGAGCGGTGAAGGCTCACTTGGCCGGATTGGCCAGGGTTTTGGCCAATGGTTAATGAAATTTAATTGGTTGGGTTTTTCCTCAGAGTATGGGGTTTTCTCGGTTAAACATTGTTTTTATGTTTATGATTTTTTGCTGGTCTCTTTATGTTTATTTCTATCAGAAAATGTTTATTTTTCTACCGGTAAATCTTAAAAATCCGGAATTGATTTGTGATTTCCTTCTTTAATCAAACCAGAGGTATGAAACATGTGGTTAATCATTTTGACCATACTCTTTGATATACCTGCTGCTCTAGCTATGGCCAATTCTTCCTATTTTACTTGTGCATCCCAGTCAGTAAAAAGAATATCTTTAAAATTTTTGTTGATCTTTGGAAGACTTGACTTTATCCCTTCCTCTGAATCCTGCCATTCAATATAATCAAAAATTTTGGTATTGAGTTCATTAAACTATATTCTCTAGTCAATGAATGTATTGGTAAACTATTTACTGATTTCCAAGTGTGGGATTATGTCTGACATCTGTAAGATAAACAAGTTTTGTTGTTTTGAGAGTAAGGCATTCAATACCAATGCTTCTTTTATGAATTCCTTTGTAGTAGGAATACCTTCATATTTTGTAAGATCTTCTCTCAATTATTTAATTAGTGTGTTTTTGATAGATAAGTCATTTTCATGACTTATCTTAAGCACTTCCATATCTTGCTGAAATTTGAGGAGTTGCTGCTCTACCTTATGATTTAGACTGCTCCTTTCTTCATCCAGTTGCTGCTGTAGCTGCATGATCTTATCATATTTTTCTTGAACCAAAATGGATACTTCGGCTGCCTTATCCATTGTTGCAGCAGTGTATGCTCCAGCAAATTGTGATACCTGAGTCAGATTTTCAATTGGATTTGAAGAAGTGTCTTTCGATACAACTTCCATAACTTCATTTCCTGGAGGTGTTTCAATCCTTCTCCTATTTCTTTGTTTCCTTACTACAAATTTAGGAAGAGGGCTATAGAATACATCTAGCGGAGGGATATCAGTTACCTTTAGAAAAATCTCGTCAGTAGGAAACACAAGAATGACTTTTGAATCTTGGGAGGTTATCCCAGGAGTTTCAATGATTTATTTTGTTGAAACTATTTGTCCCTTTGGAGTGTGAAATTCTGTATCCTTTTGTGAAGATGATACCTCTGTGGTATTTATCAATGTGTTGCTAGCTGAAATACAAAATTTATCTAATTCACTCTGATTCTGTGAATCTGTTTGTTCTGTTCAGATTTCTTTGCTTGCTTCAGTTATATAACTAGTAACCAAGACATTTCGAGGAATACGTCTGAGTATTTGTTCTCTGTATTGATTTAATCTCTATAATTCTTCGGTATTTAGATTCAATTTTAAAAAATATTGAACTTCCTCAAAAGTTCTAACAAATTGCAAAATGTCTTCAAATCTATCATCTGTGTGTATGATAGGTTTGACTTTAACTGACTGAGAAAAATTGTTAGAAATCTTCTCTGGGTTGAACTGCCTTGAGGGTAAAACGGGGAGCTTCAAAAGCTCAATCTTCTAACATTCTTTCAATGCATGATTGAAATTTCTAAGGGTGAATGTATCACATTGAATTGGAAAACTTGGCCATAAGGATTTTTTACTATCCTTCAAAGATTTAGTGAGTCCATTACCAATAGTTTGGTAAGCGACTTTTCTCGCCATTAAATTATCAGAAACATACAAAGGAAGAATATGTGGGGGAGAAGAGCTTCCAAATAATCTAATATATGAAAATGATTCTTCAATAAAACATCTCCCTATCATTTGAAGGTCTGCAAGGGCTTCCTTAGTGAACCTAGGGCTCACTCTGTCAAACATAAATTGATGTAACATTAATAAAACTCCATAACATAGCCTATGAAAATGTGGTGCATAATTATACTCCCATATCTCTTTATGACTCAAATGAATAGGGGTGGGATCCTCGGGAGTCCATTTCCAACCCATAAATGGAAAACTAGTAGAAAAACAAATAGCATAAAAAATATATGCACTCATAAAAAATTGAGGGATGGGCTTGGAGAAAAAAGCTCTTATTTGGCGATATTCATTAATTGCTTTAGCTAGATTTTCAGAAAGAATGGTTTCCCAATTCATGATGTGGGAATTAACATAGGAATCAATCAGGGGAAGCCAATTTATGGATAATTTGTTATTATCAGGGAGACCATATAATCTGCATAGCATCGCAGTTGCAAAATTGTAGGGATTTTCCAGTGAGGTGATAGGTTACATACTTGATTTCTCATGTTTGAACTTGTTATCCAGTTTCCTCCAACCTTGGATTGTCTTGAAAGGATCCTCAGTGTTCTTTGAAAATTTCTCAACAAATCTATTATCATAGATTTCTTGTGGGTCGGGTAGCTTGTACATGGATTTCAAATCTTCAGCTATAAAATAACCTAAGATCTCATTCTTATTGGTTCTTAATTGTCTATCCTTGATTGTTGAATTGTCCAGCATCCACCTAATCATGTCGGTATATGGTAGAAGAGTGGCCCTTGCTGCTATCCTATGAAGGAAGGAGCATGCAATATCTTTAAACTGTAAATTTGAAGGTGTTGCATCATCGACAGTTGCCTTGACCTCCACTACTTCAGGTTCTTCGTCTTCAAGAATGGTATAGATATCTTGCCACTTTGTGGCACCTCCATCGGCATTGCAGACTGTATCTGAGACTATCAGTGACATTTCTGTGTATTCCTCTTCTGCAACAGTCTGTTTTCTTTGATTTTGCATTACTTTGCAGATGGAGATATCTTGAAGGAAAATCCCTATTAAAACAGAGTAATGATCAAATGATGGAAGATATATTTGAAATGACCAATTCGAAAAGAAAATATTCGTGAAGCAGCTATTCCATTAATTATCCATAACCAAACAATAACTATTTGCATTGGGATGATAAAACACACTTAGTCATTTCTAACATGATTTATTTTCACATAAAAAACTTTATTAAAACCTGTCAAATCCATCGCATTGCGCCTTTTGAATCTATCTTTATGAATCACATTACATTTTGTTTATGCAATATGCGATTTCACAATATCGTGAAATCGCAAAATCGCAGTATCGGAATATCGCAAAATCGGAGTTGTCGCAATATCAAAACTTTGGTAAAGTTTGCTTAAAATTTTAAATATTTATTCGCGTTGTGCGATTTATGCTGTTGCTTGCGAAACTCCGATCGTTGATCGTAAAAATGGGATTTCACTGTTTTTTTACTTATCTTTTAATGAGAAAAGATTATGCACGATGCGATTTGCGATAGGGTAATTTCAAGGATGTTTCTATTAATTTCTTTTTGTTTTTTATGTTTTTATTTAATAAAAGCAATAATGTTTTTGGATTTTGATTTTTTATCTAAAATGAAACAAACATTTTTAAGAAGGGTCCCTATTTCTATTTATCAAAGGTCTAGATTATTTTGAAAACAAAAATGGGGGGAGTTGCATAGCAAAACAATTGGTGATTCACTTGGGAGAACCAGATAGCTCTAGTTGTTTTTATTTTGATATTTATAAACTTTGAAAACAAGAAAAAGGTATAAGAATAAAAATAGTATGATTCATGAATTAAAAAATGTTTTTCCAGAATATAATCTATTTTCCTATCTCATTTCTTATTAATTAACTCCTTCAGTGATAATACATAGGTATCTATATCAGTTAGTTCTCAGATTTAAAAATATAAAGTAGGTATTCTCTAAAATTGGTTTCATAGGTTTTTACGCATTTATCATAGATAGAGCCACTGTTGCCAGCAGGCGTTCATAGCCTCGATAGGGTTATATTTTAACCAGTAATGATTCATGGTCCCATCTGAATTTGATTTCTTATTTCAAAATATAATTTTACATGTAATTTTTTTTTTTTTTAATACATTTTCAAAATCATTGTCCAGGTCTGGTGGCCTGAAAGTGACAATGTCTATCACTGATAGTAATTTAGACTGAACAAGATGGCTCGTAATGAGACCCCTTGTATATTGATTTTTTTATAATCATTCAGCTATTACCCTGTTGTTGTATGCAGTATTGGTAATATCAGTGTAGATTATTTCTCTATGATCATGATAAACAAGCTCGTGATGAGACTTATTTTCTTTGAATTTGTACATAGTATATATTTCTTTTTCTTTTTTTGAACTATAATTTGAAAAAGAAATTTTATCAGATGGGATGAATCATTAGCTCGTTTAAGAGTTATGGATGATAATTATAAAGTTGGTAGATACCTTTTTATAGAGAATCCTTGATAAGTTAAAAGTTTCCTTTTTTGACTGATACATAACAACTATATTTTATGATATTAAGAGTCTTTTCGGAAAGTAAATGTCTTTAGTGAATTTCAAATTATTTCAAAAAAATAATTTTTATTCAATTCTCATAGTTATAATCATCTTTTTACTTTACTTTTTTATAGAAGCGAAATATCAAAATAATTTATTAGATTTTTTAAAAATTTGAATCAACCAAAAATGATGTTATTTTCAACTTTTATTTTCCTAAAGAAAATAAAATAAAATTTAAAGCTTGATCTAAGAGAAATATTTTTTAAGAATTTAACCATTCACATGTAATGAATCTTTCTTACCTGATAAGTCTTGCAGCAAAAAGGTGGATAAGCCTATTTTCTCAATGATTTGAAATGGACCAAGCCATAATCTTTGGAATTTGGTATGCTTGCCTTTTTCCACATGTGCCTTATCCCTTTTCAAAACAAGGTCTCCAATATCAAAAGCTTTTGAGCTGGTGGATGGTGTGTCAAACGAGGCTTTCACTATTTGTTGATGATGAGCATGTATAGCTTTGGATTTTTCTCTCTGTTCTTCCATCTTAAAAATTTGATCTTGTCTAAGTTGAAGGGAAGACGAAGGATTTTCATCAATAAATTCCACTAAAGTAAATGATGGTATTGTTATATTTGTGGGTAGAGCTGCTTATTTACCATAAACTAACACAAATGGTGAAGCACATATTGAGGCTTTATAGGTGATTCTATTTTCCCAAAGAGAAAATAATAGTGCTTTGTGCCAATTTTTATGATTTTGTTCTATAGTTTGTTTGATGATTATGATAAGGTTTTTATTTGTAGATTCAGCTAATCCATTACCTTGTGGATAATAGTTAGTTGAGTATTTTAATTTAAAACCTCTTTTCAATGCAAATTCTATCATATCATTTCCAGAAAAGTAAGATGTATTATCAAATATCAAAGCTGATGGGAAGCCAAACCTGGTGATTATGAACTGATCAATAAAATTTGTAATACTTTGTGTATTAACCACCTTTATTGGGATAGATTCTACCCATTTTGTGAAATAATATGTTGCAGTTAGAATATACTTATGGTTTTTAGAAGAGTTTGGAGTTATTTCACCTATGATATCTAACCCCCATTGTTCGAATGGTTGTTGGATATTTACTAGTTTTAGTGGGAATGCTACTTTCCTTTCTCTTCCTGCTACAGTTTGATATATTTTTCATTTTATCGCGTATTCATGTGCATATTTAAATAGAGTTGGCCAATAGTAACCAACATGTAGTATTTTATGAGTTGTTGTGTTTCCTCCGAAATGACCTCCAGCTGGTCCATCATGTAATTCCTGCATTAATTTTTCAGCTTCAGTTTTCTCTAAAGATCTCAATAATACAGAATCATAATTCCTTCTAAATAACACGTCATCTATGAGTTTATATTGATTTTATTTAAGCCTCAGAGCATGCTTTGTTGTATAATTGAGATATAATGGAGCATATCCATTTTTTAAGAAAAATTTCAAATCAACATATTGTGACTGTGAATCGTTTAGGCTTACCTCAGATAGTTGTATTTATTTTTCTTGATCTTATTCTTTTGGTAAATGAGAGGGTCCAGTTAACATCCTGCAAAGTCCTTGTCATTTAGCAATTTTAGTAGGATGTATCTCTACATCATATTCTTAAAGTGCAGTGACCCAATTTTCTCTCTTCTCCCCTACTTCTTGTTGGATTAATATTTGCCTTACTGCTAAGTAAGGTACTATTATTTTAGTATGTGTTTTTAGGAGAAAAGATCTAAAATGTTTCAAAGCTTTAAATACAGTATAAGCTTTTTTTTCCACAACTAAAAAATTTAACTCAACACCTTGAAGGTTAGAACTAAAAAATGCAATCGGTGCTTCAACATTTTAATCATTTAGCTGTGTCAAAACTGCTATGTATGATGTATCAGAAGAAAATGTGTATAATAAAAATGGCTTAAGGAAATTAGGTGTTGTTAAAGAAGGAGATTCAATGATGGCTTTCTTAATTAACTCAAAATAATTTCTCTCATCTTTTCCCCATTTGAAAATTGAATTTTTCTTGATCATTGATTGCAAAGGCAAGATGATTTGTGAAAAATCAGGAACAAATCTTTTTACAAAATCAATTTGTCCTAAAAATGATTGCATCGTTTTTTTATTGTGTGGTAGAGGGATGTTTTCAATTTCCTGGATCCTATCAGTGTCATTATGAATTCCTTTTTTAGAGACAATGAACCCTAATAATTTACCTTCTGATAAGGCGAAATAAAATTTTTTAGGATTCAAGGAAATGCTGAATCTTCCACACCTTTCAAAAATGTGTTTTTGGTGATTAACATGATTGTTTCTATGGTTAGAGTAAAAAGTAATTTCATCTAAGTATATAAAAACTGAGCAGTTGATGAGTCCTCTGAAAGCTATATCCATAGCACATTGAAATGTAGCACCGACATTAACCAACCCGAATGAAATTTTTTGATATGTGTATGTTCCCCACTTTGTTTTGAATGTTGTCTTTAATCTATCATCCTTATGTACCATAATTTGATTATATCCTGAAAATCCGTCGAGAAAAGAAATCAATTATAATCCTGCAACTGACTGTAATATTTGTTCCATGGTAGGCAAGGGAAAATTATCCTTTTGGCAGGCTTTATTCGAATTTCTAAAGTCTATACAAATCCTGATGTCTCCATTCTTCTTTCTAATTGGGACCATGTTTGACACCCATTTCGAATATCTAATAGGAAAAATAACTTTGGCTTTGAGCATTTTATTTAATTCAGATTTAATTTGACTTTCTAAATTTGGATGGATCTTTCTAAGTTTTTGTTGAACAAGCTTATCATCTAAGATCATAGGTATGGTATGCTAAATTATGGAAGTATCACATGTCTTGAGATCTGAATAATCCCATGCAAAGATATCTTTATATGTTTTCAATAACTTAATGAATGAAATTCTTTCTTCAGGTTTTAAAACAAGACCTAAGTTGATGTTTTGAGCTTTTTATGGTGTACCAAGATTAATCAATTCAAATTTTAGAGTAGAACTCTGGGTTTTCAAATTGATAAATTTTTTAAACCTATATTTTAAATCATAAAGATCGTCCATTTTGACTTTAGATTTAGGAATTGGATTAGTATTTTGTTTATCTTCAATCTATAAGTCATGTTCATGTTCATCTATGATTTGACCTTCATAAGCTCTATCTGATGTAAGAAAGTCTACTATATTTGCATCATTGTTAAATACTCTCCAATTTGCTACATTGTCAGGAATGGAAGGCCTAAAAATTAACTCAATTGAAAATATATCTGGGCTAAATTCTTCAGATGGTATAAGCTTAGATGCTACATTAGCAAGTAAATCAGCACTTGCATTTTGTAATCTAGGAACTGTGGAGATATTAGATGCAAAAAATGGGATGTAAGGCTCTGAGCTAAAGTTTGATAGTGTTTCAAATGTCCATAAATAAAATGAATTGTATTTCAGACTTGTTTAACAATTATTTCAGAATCTCCATATACCTGCAAATATTTAACATTTAAAATAATAGCTTTGTACAAACCTTTTATCAATGCTTCATATTTAGCAGTATTATTCGTGCATTGAAATTCGAGTCTGCAAGCTAGCATTGTTTTCTCTCCTTGTGGATTGGCTAAAATGCAACCTGCTCCTACACCATCTTCTGATTTTGAACCATCAAAGTATAAAGTCCAAAATAAATAATTTTTCAAAATTTTGTTGCTAAGATTAAGACATCTAGAAGTGTCTTTTTGAGAAAATTTTTCAATTTGAGCAATAGTTGTGCTTGTTGAAAAAGGTGAAATATGGGCATTGAACGATCCAAGAAATGATCTAGATGAATAATTTCCAATAATATTATTGATGAAAGCTACAGGCTCATTTGTTTCTTCTAGTTCAGTGACTATATGTTACATAATTTTTTCGCGATCAACTCTGATTTGATTTGGTTTACCATTGTATGGTAACCACATGTGTGACCAATCGATAGAAAAATATACATGTAAATTTTCAGACCAATCCCTGCTTAAAATAAGACCATAAAATTCAGGGATGTCTGTGACCAAAATATCAATTACTTGTAGTACTTTTGGATTGGATGATAATCTAATGGATACTGACAACATTTCTCCAAATGACCTCTACTTTTGTTCTATCTAATTGAACTATATGTACAACATATTTTTGAGGAGTGATATTCAATTTTGTACACACTGTTCTTGGCATGATGTTTGAAGAAGCTCCTGAATCAATAAGAAAGTTATGAACATTTTTGTTGAAAATATCATAAGTCAAAATTAAAGGAGGAGTGTGAGAAATATATATATCACCAATTAAAACAAGATCATTGGGATTTAATTTTTTTGGAGATGACGGAGGTTTTCCCATATCTTTGGAAGCTTGGGCTATAACTGGTGGTTGTATATAGGATCTACAGGGATTGCCTTGAGTTCTCTAAGTAAAATTTTCTGTTGTTGTTTAAGTTTGGTCATTTCATGTAATGAAATATTTGCTTTGGTCTTTTTCATATATTCAACTATATTGTATTCCACTGTATCTGAAACTATCAAAGTTTTGGAAGTTGTAATAGGATCAAATGAAATAGGATATGTCTGGACAATTTTAGATTTTTTGATTGCTGTTTTCTCCTTTGTGGGGAGAGATTTCTGTTTCTGATTTGATATAGTTGAATCCAAAGAAGATTTGCTTTTTGTAGACACATGCATAGCCTCTCTTTCTTCTTCTATGGGAATAATGAAATCCCATAACCCATTCAGTTCAACTTCTTCCTCAGACTCTAGTTCTTGTTCAGATGGTGAGGGGTCTTCAGTAACTTGATTAGATTCGGCATTTGAAATAACATTTGGAGGCTAAGAAGTGGAAGAGGGATTTTTCTTAAATGGGCGATATGATTTTTTAGGTACTAATGATTTAACAAATTGTTTCTTTATATCAATTATGCCATTTAACATAGTCTTTAACACTTTTTGAATACCTTTAAGATCGAATGGATCTTTCGAGACTTTCTTTTTGGAATCTTGACTAAATGTCACTTTCTTTGATTTTCTGTCTTCTATCTCTGATCGTTTTTCTAATGCTAAGATTATTTTCTCTACAACAAGAGCTTCTTTCATGTTTTCTAAAAGGGTAGCTTTACCAGCTCTATGTACAAAAATAGCTATATTAGAAGGTAAAGAAGAAATATACCATTCTATTTGTACATCAACAACAGGCTTGGAAGCGGTTGGGATTTTGTTTAATAACTTGTTAAATCTGGAGTCGAAATCTTTGATTCTGTCACCTGAATTTGTTTTTAGATTGGAAATAGCATTAATTAAAGATGCAATAGTTCTATCATCTCCTAGTTTTGAAAGACAAAATTGTTCAAAATTTGCCCAATTGGCAATAGATCCTGCTGGAAGCGAAAAGTACCAGGATCCTGGAGATCCTTGTAAAGTATAAGGAAACAATCTGACTACAATGTCTTCATGAGAAACTCCATTAATATTCATGGCTAACATAAAATTATTGATATGTTCTTCAACAGGAAGACCATCATCTGGATTATATTTAGGTAGCCTTTTTTCTGGATGATCTGGAAGAGGATTTGGATTTGCAATCAATACAGCACCAGGATTTGTCCAAGGTCGATTAGCCATAATTGGATTTGAATTTTGTGAAGATATAGAAGTAGATCCAGAAGTAGGAGGGATGGATGTATAACCTACAACTGGAACAATACTACTTGTGATAGTACTGATTGTTTGAGTAGAGGAAATGAAAGAATAAGAAGACGTGGATTGAGTAAGAGGATGCGAAGAAGTAATTGAAGGAAAATTTTATGTGACTTCACTCGTATCTGACTTAGATCTGGATATAGAAAATTTTTTGTGATTTGATTCTATTGGGAATTCAAAAGGAGGAATTCCAAGTCTTTAACTTTTGGATTGGGTTAATATACCAGTTTCTTTAAATAGGGAAGTGACGATTTCTTTAGAAGCTTTTGGATTAATAGGCTTTTCAGAAATAGATATTCCTTCTAATTTTTGAATTAAAGACTGAACTTTGGGAGAATTAGGAGTGAATTCTGAAGAAAATGTCTATTGAGATATTTCAGGAGATGAGGGGAAAGTTTCTACAATTTCCGATTTATGAGTTGGTGATTTAGAGTTTGATCAAGAAGTTGTAGGATGCTTTTGGGGAGATTGAATCTTATGAGGGCTTCTAGTTTGAGGTTTAGATTTATATGCCATTCATAGTCAGGCCCTCCTTCTAGTGCCAAAAATGTCGAGGCTGCTAGCCACCTATAAATTTTGTCAAGCAAACAGGTGGCTAAATATTTTCTGAGCATTCAAGAGATACATTTCCTCTAAAAACATATCACTCTTGAAGCCTCCATGTGTTGTTTATATTTGAAGAGCTCTCATTGCTATTTCCATTTCAAAAAACCTCACTGTCTGTGAAAAACTTATGCTCAGAAAAGCCTCCATTTGCTCTCTTGTATCCCTGCAAATTTCCCCATTTTAACCCTTTTTCCCCTTCTCAAAGTTTCCCTTTTAACCTCAAAAGTCCCTTCGTAAGTTTTCTAAACCATCTAATTCCCTTTTTAAACCATGTGAAATCCATTCATTTGGTGAAAAACCCCTTTTCCCCCATATCGGAACCCTTCTCTAAGCCTTAAAAACCCTCTTTTTGGCTTAAAAAAAACTTATTTTGCATTACAGGCTTTAGCTCCTTTTGGCTAAGCCTCTAACCACTTCCCCTCCGTGAAACCCGGCGCCAAGACCAGGCACTAAGCCCTTGAGCACTTATCAGAATCGTAAGTTGTTGTGAGCGGCCTTTCCTTTGTAAAGTGAAATCTTTCGATGCGAGAGTAAATTGTTCTATTTAGCCTCGGGTGCAATACCCACCGTCGATTTTTAAAGATCCAACGGTCCACGCAAATCTAACCACGCGCCCGCTTCATTTCATTGCTACCCTCCGATGGCGATCTCCACCGTTGACCTTTAAATAATCCAACGACCATTGCACCATTTCCCTAATCACCAATCACAATTTTTTAAATGTGCCACTTTCGTTTCCCCAATTGGCCGACTCCCGATTGGATCCTAGCCGTTGAATCCACAAGAACCAATGCCCAGGATCTGATCTCACTCCGCCGCTATGTCCCTAACTGGCCATCCTCGATCTAATCACAACCGTCAATCTTCCGTCGATCCGACGGTCCATATGTAATCACAACATCATACCATCGGAGTTTTTTGGGCCATGCCATCCTTCGGTGCGATTAGATCGCAGCTGTCCATCCCATCTGATTCGATGACCCTCCTTTCTCCCGCTCAATCATTCGGCCCTTTTGCCTCTGCCTCCTCTTTTAATCTCCACCGTCAATCCCCATGGATCCAACTGTCAGAATTCCTCTCGCCCATTAACATGCCCTTCCGACTTCGTTTTCCATCTGGAGATCTCAACCGTCCATTCCATAGATCAGACGACCCACATTAAAACCACCATTAACCTGTCCCCCCATTACCGACCATGCAACTGTCCATATCGCACTCCATCCATCACCGTTAGATCTCACAGCCCCAGATCCGACGGCCAGCATCCATATTGCGTAACTTTGGTGTCCCAGCTTTAATAGTTTGAAATCATGGGATATAGGCGGTTTCATTTTTCCACGTGTTGGGCGGCAGACCATATCGTGTGATTTTGGGAAAATTTAAAAACCATCCTTTTGCTGCATTAAAATAGTAGTTTTCTCCATGAAACCACTTCCCCTCTTTCTACGTTTGAAAGTCCATCAGAAGATCCCGATCGTTGATTTGTATAGATCAACGACCCTCATTCCATCGCGTTCTCCATTCTTATTTCTCCCATCGTGCTTCCACAGAGTTCATTGGAGTAATCTCTACCATTTATCTCCTCCTGAGATCCAACGGTCGATGATCAATTTCCCTCCGCCCATGCCGATCCCACCATTCAAAGCCTAGTTTCACTGCATTTTCATACTTTTCCTGTGTATTGCGCCCAAAGGATAAATTTTGATGTTTTACACTAAAGGAAACTTATTCCGTCTAACTTCTAAAGCAATCCCACCGATGGATCCTGATCGTCGATCTCCTCCATTAGATCTAATCCAACAGTCCAGAGCCATTTCTTCACCAGACCTTCATCTGATCATTGTTTCACCTTTCACAATTTTCACCGTTTTTTCGCTACAGCCACTGCTTCCACTGCTGCACCTCCATCTTCCACTGGCCTCCACAAGCATCCAACCTCTGTTCCCAGGGATTTTCTTAAGAAATTTATTGTGTTTTATAGGTTTACAGAGTGATGAATTCGTTCTGTTTCCATAGTCATAGTCACTATGACCCAGAGCGCAGAAAGATCATCACAGAAGCGACAAAGAGTATCAGTTAAGGAAATTAAAGGATTAAGAGCCTTTATTGAAGATTAATGATTACGATCCAATGTTTAAAGCTCGAAGAGACAACACAAAGAACATAAATAAGACTGAGGCATAATTCCGCCTAAAACACAGACATGAAAGTGAATTAAAAGTGTTGTAGGAAAAGACAAAGACATCTGTCAATAAGAGAAAGCCTCCACCACCATAATAGAGGCCAATTGAACCCTCTCCAGCACCCAAGGCCAACCTCTCCAGCTACCAAAAGACACCTGCAGCCTCACTGAAATAAAAGAAGGCCTATTTATTACCAGAATAGAAGAAATTTTCTTAAATACGACTGAACAATTAATACAAATCAAAATATATTATTTCTAATTGTCGGAAAAGTTATTTTAAAAGATAAAAAATAGCCCAGAAGCCAATATTTTCGACCATTAGGCCTCGAAAATAAAAAACAGAGTTATGAAGTAGAGTTATAGGTTGAGTGCATTCCTGCCTTATGTCTTGCCTGATTTTCAAAGGCCAGTAATTGCATTAATTGTGAAATTAATGATACTTGACCCCTAGAAACTCTCCCACTTCCAGATTTTCTTATAAATTCTCCTTGAGGACCACATTGTAATGGTTGGTATCTAGATATCTTATTGCATGTAATAGTTTTCTGAAGATACTGAAGTTCTATTTGCAATTGAAGATACATAAACTGAAATGATAAGTTTGCAGCTGTAGAGGCCCACCGGGCTTGCTGATTGTAACTGGTTTTAACATCAAATACAAGCTGTTGATTTATGGGATCCTAATTTATGTCGATGGTGATGTTTTTCTCATTGTCAATTGTGTTTCCTCTTTATATTTCCATTATTTCCACTTTCTCTGATAAAGAACAGTAAATATAGAGCCAGTATTTACTCTTGACGGTACCCTACTCTTGCTAATAAGCCTTATCTATATGTTTTCTTCCTTTGAAATTTTTCCTTGAGAGTACATTGAAGTAGGTTAGTTTCGAAGCACTTACCTGATCTTAGATTGCTCTTTATGATTATCATCTGTGTTTCCTTATAGAATATGCTGAAAGCAGGATAGGTTAAAAGTCCTTACTTGATCTTAAGCTATTCTAATTGATTTTTAATGTTTTCTAACTGAAAGTACTTCAATGCAGGCTAGTTTAAAATCACTTACCTGATCTAGGATTACTTTTACGTTTTTCTTGAAGTGTACGCCAAAGCAAGATAGTTTCAAAGCACTTACTTGATCTCAGGCTGCTCTTTGTTCTTCACTTGCTTGGTCTCCATTTTTCTATTTATTTCATTCCATAAATTCAACTTAAGAGATCCTTTGACATATGTGACTTGCCCCATGGATTACTCTTGTACCTTTCTGTCCAATTAAATCCTCTTATGACTCCATAGCCAAATGGGTTAAAGCTGCTTGTTGCCTATCTTATCAGCTGAATCATCCCTTCACTTGCATACACCTTCATCCTTTATTTGAACTTCCTTCACCTTCCATGTCCTTGCCCAACCAAAAACAAACAAAAACAAAAACCTATACTCTTCATAACTAGCCTAAAATAAAATTTCAAGCCTTAAAGATCACATCTTTTAACACACTCATAGAGAGATCCCTCTCTGGATTCAGGAGGGCTAGATCCTAGAATCCCAAAGTGGTTCATATGTTGCCTCTGCAGTTTGTATTTCCAATTTGCAAATTACGGAGACCTAACATTCTGGCGACTTCACTAGGGATCAAGACCACATTAGCCTACATTTGGTAATAAATCACTGTGGTGGACAATAAAAATCCTTTAAGAAACCTTATACCTCCCACCTGGTGACTCATCAGTTCTTGAATGACCATAAGACTCCACTGGTGATCAGTAGGCCTGCTGATTATCTTTGTTTTCACAAGACTCCACTGGGAGACCTGTTTCCATTACAACATCATCCATTCTAAAGGAAACACATAGGATTAAGCTTCCTTGTTTGAAGATAGTTTGCCTCTTTTGAGATTTTCATATGTACTGGCTTCAAGAAAAATCCATACTAGAGTTTAACTTAATCCAAACCCCCCTGCAATAGTGGACATCCCTGAGAGTATTCTTAGGAAGCCTTCTTCATCTAGGAACTCAACTATTTCCAGACCCATTTATAGAGCTAATTCAACACTTGAAAACCTTACAGCTCTATCAGAAATTCAGTTTGATTTAGACTTACCAAGCGATTCACTAAGAACTAAGTCATTCAGTAGCTTAGATCAGACAAACTTTGAGCCTGCAAACTCACCTCCTCATAGTGCTTAGCTTATTGGTGATAGAGGAACCCCTCCATCTACACCTCCTGATATACATTTCATTCAAAACTTGGGTCTCTCTTACCCCAGATTTGCTCAACAGTTTGCTGCTGGTCCTAGCATTTCTGTCACTCATATACCTACTGCTCAAACCCATCCTTTACCTCCATAAAACATCATCATGGCAACATGGTATGCTCCCTTAGTGTTACCATAGCCTTTAGCTCCTTTACCTAATGAATATCAGTCTAAAATTCCTCATTTCACTGGGAAATAATCCACTACAGATCAACACCATGTAGATAGGATGGAAGATGCCTTTGACTACATGGAAATAGAGGATGAAGCAATTAAGATGTGGATCTTTGCCCAGAGTTTAGGAGGAGAAGAGAAGAAGTGGTTTAAAGGCTTACCTCCTCACATCATCAATGATCTACCCTCCTTTCTCCAAACCTTTATAAACAAATGGGAAGTCAGAAGTAACTCTCTCCAAATCTTAGCAGAATATAAGAACCTGAGAGAAATCAAGAAGAGAGTGTCCAGGACTACTCTACTAGATTTAACAGTATCTACAACACTCTTCCACCACACATGAAACCCCCCCAAGGGATGGCCCTAGTGTAATACCCTAAGGGCTTTGATGATGATATGGCCTACCAGATTAGGGAGAGAGATTATAACACATTGGAAGACATGCAGAAATGAGTAGTGAGTGTAGAGGCAAACTTGATTGAGAAAAGAGCCAGGATGAGGCCCGAGAAGAAGGTAACCTATATAGATGACAACATAGCTTCTTCATCAGATCCAAAATATGATAGCCTAGCCAAAAAAATGGAGAGGATGGAAAGAATGATGGAGAAATTGGTCATCCAGGCAACTAATCAGAACAGAAACCAAAACCAAAACCAAAAGCAGAATCAGAACTTTAGGAGAAACAACCCCCCGAATAGACAAAGAGACTCTGATCAAAAGGTCATCCCTCCATTCCAAGATAATTTTTTTGATGAGGACGAAGGGATAGTAGAAGAATCAGAGGGGACCACCATAAATATGGTAGAAGTGGATGAACAAGATCACACCTTTTCCATAGAAGAAAACCAGATCTCATACTCTCATTGGGATGAGGAAGGGTTGGAAACTAAGGACTATATGTTAGGATTTGAAAATTCCATCATGCAGGTCCGAGAACAATATGACCTCAGGAGAAAAAAGAACACAGATAATTCTAAACCAAAAGCTTCTAAAATCACCATAAAAAAAAGACCTGAAGACCTCTAAAGTGATTGCTGAAAGCAATAAATCAGCAATTGAGAATTCTGGTAAAAACAAAGGTAAGAACACCCAAACCAGTGATAAATCAGGTCAAGAATCTAGCAACACTAGCATTGCAGCTAATGCTCCTGATAGAATAGTTTCAAACATTGTACATACTGAAAAACATCAAGCTGATCTTGCTAATAAAACGGTGCCCAACAAGACAAAAACGAACCTCTCAAAGAGTCAGTCTCCTTTCAGTTTGTACAGTGAAATAGCCAAGATTAAAATTTCTATCCCTCTCACTGAGTTGGCCACCCAAGATGAGCCAAATTTTGAAAGCTTTAAACTTGGGAGAAAATAGTGACACTGTCAATTTAAATGATGATCAACCAACTCTCTTGTTTGGCTCGAAAATTGAAGGGAAATTTCAGGAAGGGGTAGTCCTTCCTTTCTATGTCAGCCTCAATATCCATGATAAAATTTTACATAATGCTATGCGTGAGTATGGAGCTTCACATAACCTTATGCCAAAGGTGATAATGGAGAGGCTAGGCCTAGAGATAACCAGACCTTACAAGAATTTATATTCTTTTGACTCTAGCAGAGTGAAGTGCCTTGGCCTAATCAAAGAAATTTGTGTGAATTTGACTCAAATCCCAGCCAAATGCATGCTAATAGATGTTGTAGTAGCTGATGTCCCTCCTAAGTATGGCATGTTGCTATTAAGATCATGGTGTGCCAAGCTGCAAGGTACAATGCAGATGGATGGGACATATGCCACTATCCCTTTATTTAACCAGCTTAGAGGACTATATAGAGAGGCACACATGAAATTCATGGTTAGTAGCCCAGAAAAGCTTGATAATTCCCTTCTTTACTCTGTGCATACAGATATGAACTCTTTTATCCTGTACAATGATGAATCCATGAATGAGCCAGAGCTAGAAGACAAAAATTCAGACAACCAATTAGAGGCCCCAAATCTGGAAATAATGGCAGTTCTAGATATAGAGGGAAATGAGAGATAAAACTTTGAACAGTGTGTTGAGACAAAAAACCAGAGTGAACAAAGCCAAGACTGCAAACAACAGATTACCCATCACTCTGAACTCTATGAAAATCCTGAAGAACAATACATAACACAACATGGTGCAGACCTCAGAATACAAAATAATTATGAACATGGCATTAAGGATGAAAATGATGTCAATCCTACAGACAATCCCTTATGGTGCATGAAATTTGATGGATCTTGCACTAAAAGGAATGCAGGGGCTGGGGTATTGTTGGTCAACACTGAAAAAAATTACACAGAAAGCCATGCTTTCAAGCTAGACTTTGCATGCACAAACAACGTCGCAGAGTATGAGGCTCTCATCCTAGGATTGCATCTATTGAAAGAACTAGAATCCAAGAGAATAATTATTTAGGGAGACTCAGAATTAGTCATAAAATAGCTAAACGGAGAGTATACTGCAAAGCATCCTAGATTAAGGGCCTACAGAAACAATGCCGTGGATTTCCTGAAAACATTTGTAGAGTATGAGCTGATGTTTTTTCCTAGGAATCAAAACATAATAGCAAATGAATTGGCCTGCACTGCTAGTTCATGTCAGAAGACACCTAGAGACAAACAAATCATTATCCAAACAAAATATAGGACTGCAGTGCCAAATAATGAGAAATATTGGTAGGTCCTTGAGGGTGACAAGCAAATAGAGGATTTCTTGCTCTGCAGGAATGAATTTGAACTACATGATTTAGATTCTAAATCTGATTAAAACTATTTAGATGAAAATCCCCCGGATGAAGAAAAATCGTCCCTCAATGCGGAAATAAACTTGTTGACCAAAGAATTTGAAAAACAAACTGAAGAATACATGAAATCAGATAGAGAAGACATTGAGGTGCTACAGTTTAAGGACAAAAGCATGCCTAGAGGATTGGTACCTTTATAGGAATTTTTTGATTTCAATGATGTAACAAAGAAACCCACCATAGAACACACTGAATCAGATGTTGAAGAATGCAATATAGGCAGCAAAGATAGGCCTTAAATGATTAAATTATCCAAGTCTTTGCCTACCCATATCAAACAAAAATACATTGATCTATTCAAAGAGTTTGTTGATGTGTTTGCTTGGAGCTATGAGGACTTAAAGGCTTATGACACAGAGATTATCCAACATAAAATCCCCTTGAAAGAAAACCAGAAACCCTTTAGGCAGAAGCTACACAGAATTAACCCAGTACAACTGCCTTTAGTGGAAAAGGAAATCAAGAAAATGTATGAGGGAGGAATCATAGTGCCTGTGAGGTTTTCTGATTGGGTATCCAACCTTGTAGCTGTGAGGAAAAATACAGGAGAAATCAGATTGTGGATTGATTTTAGAAATTTAAACAGAGCCTCTTTAAAAGACAATTATCCTTTACCCAAAATGGAACACATCCTACAAAGGGTAGTTGGCTCAAAAATGATTTCCCTGTTAGATGGCTTTTCAGGGTAAAACCAAGTCTTAGTACTCCCAGAAGATCAGTGTAAGACAACCTTCACAACTCCTTGGGGCACTTTCATGTATGTTAAAATTCCTTTCGGACTAATGAATGTTGGGGCCACTTTTCAAAGAGATATGGACATTGCATTTTCAGAGGAAATAGGGCACTTCATTGTAATTTACCTTGATGACATAACAGTTTATTCAAAATATGATGAAGAGCACCTTAAACATCTAAGGAAAGTCTTTGAAAAGTGCAGAAGTTTCGAGCTATCTTTAAACCCCAAGAAGACAATATTTGGCCTGTAAGAAGGTAAAATTCTTGGCCATATTATATCAAAAAATTGGATTAGAATAGATCCAAAAAGAGTTGAGGGAATACTACAGATTAGCCACCCAAGGAAAATAAAAGAATTATAGTCCTTTATTGGGAAAATTAACTTCTTAAGGAGGTTTATTCCCAAATTAGCAGAGCTCCTTAGAAACATGACTAATATGGAGATTCCGAGCTGTGATTCTAAAAATATACACCACAGAAATCTACAATCCATCATGACTAATATGCTTAAGAAAGAAGTGGGAGTTAAGTGGACTGTAGAAGCCAAAAATTCCTTTGAATTGGTGAAACATGCACTTACCCAAGCACCGGTTCTAATCATCCCAGATTTCACCAAAGATTTCCTCATTTTTTCCTTTGCATCAGAGCATAATGTGGCTATAGTCCTATTCCAGAAAAATTCAGAGGGACATGAGCAGCCAATAGCATTCTTTAGCAAAGCACTAAGAGATGCACCCTTGAAATACAACATTATGGAAAAACAGGGCTATGCCTTGGTAAAGGCCTTAAAATACTTCAGGGTGTACATTCTACATTCTCACACCATTTCTTATGTGCCTAACATAGTGGTAAAGGATATCTTGTCACAAGATCCAAATGGAAAAAGAGGTAAGTGGATTGCAGTAATACTAGAGTATGATTTGGAAATCAAACCCACAAAAATCATTAAAGGTCAGGGCTTAGCTCAATTAATGGCTGAATCTAACCTACAAGCCCTTGACATTAACATGGTAGATGCCTTGGATGAGCATGAAGGATTTCCTGCTCCCACTATTGAAGAGAAGTTCCAAAACTCACCTTGGTATGCTGACATCTTGTATGTGATTACAAATCTTAATGCTCCTCCTGATTTATCAAAGACTAAGGCAAGGTTTTTAAAGTTGAAAGCTAGGAATTATTGCATTTTAAATGAATGTTTATATTGGAAAAATGATAATGTTTTATTGCTTAAATTTTTTCCTGAAGTTGATGCAGAGAGGATCAAGCATGAATTCCGTGAAGGAGAGTGTGGAGGTCATATCTACTGGAAAACCACAGCCAATAAGATCCTTAGAGTTGGCTATTATTGGCCTACCCTCTTCCAAGATTTCCATAAAATGATAGTTTCCTGTCACAAGTGCCAAAATTTCGAGGGAAAAATAAAGCTCCTTCCCTTACCATTACAACCAATTACTGTTGAAGCTCCTTTTTAATAGTGGGGCCTAGATTTTATAGGGGAAATCCATCCTGCTTTATCTTCCCAAAAAAAATGGATTCTTACAGCCACAGATTACTTCACAAAATGGATAGAGGCCATCCCTTCTAGGAATGCCACAGGTTTTGTTATTATAAAATTCCTTGAAGATCATATCCTATCTAGATTTGGCTGCCCTAGAAAGATTATTACTGACAATGCTGCTGCTTTTGGTTCCAAAAAGATGATTTTTTTTTTCACAGGTATCAAATTGTCCTTGGTCATTCTACCACTTATTACCCTCAGGGTAATGGGATTGCAGAATCATCAAATAAAAGTTTGGTGACCATCATCAAGAAGCTGCTTGAAGAGAATAAGAAATCATGGCATAACAAGTTGGTGCATGCTTTGTGTGAAGACAGATTGACCACAAAGAAATCCATTGGAATGTCCCCTTACCAGCTTGTTTATGGAGCAGATGCAGTGTTCCCTACCAGCCTAGGAGTACCAATGATTAAATTGGTCCAAGAGATACAGTCAGAAGAGGACAACATGGTAAGAAGGATCAATCAAACAATACATCTCCAGCAGACAAGGGAGGAAGTCTACAACAGAGCTCAAAGGGTACAAGAGAACATCAAGAAGTTGTTTGACAAGAGAACCAAAGCTTGTGACTTCAAAATTGGAGACAAGGTACTCAAGTGGGACTCCAGAAGAGAAGAAAAGGGTAAGCATGGAAAATTTGATAGTTTGTGGCATGGTCCTTACATCATCCAATCCACTATTGGTCCAAATGCCTTTTTTTTGCAAGAGCTAGATGGTATAGATCTGATTGGGGGTCCTGTCAATGGCAGGATGCTCAAGCATTACTACTACTGATTTCCAGTTTACAGTTTCATTTCCATTGTAAATACCATTGCTATGTTTTTTTTTCAAAGAAAAAGAGAAAATGTCACAAAAAAGAGAGAAAGAGAGGTTCAAACATGCTCAAAACTAGAACCTCTAAGAGTGCAAAGGATTGGCTCTAACATGATCAAAACCTGAGCCAAAGGAAGTAAAAAAGCTGGTTCTAATATGATCAAAATCTGAACCAGAAAAGAAGAAAGAAGAATAAGCTCTAACAAGCCCAAAACTAGAGCTGAAGTGAAGAATAAGGTGACTCTAACAAGCTCAAAATTTGATTCACAAAGGAAAGAAGGATACTTCAAAGTTCCACAATTTTAAGCCTTCACAATTTTGGTTTCAAATTTCTATAAAGTTCAGTTCATGTACAATTGTCTTTATGCCATGAACCCAAAGCAAACTAGACAGTCTAATCTTGGTTTGACTGTTTTTAAATTTCTGTTGTAGAATGTAGAGAAGAAATCTGCTAGACAGTTTAATCCTAGCAGATATTAGTGTAGGTAGAGAAACTATGAGGCCAACTATCTAATCTGGTCTTATGGAGGAATAAGGGTAGAATTAGATTAGTGCTTTCTTCTTTCAATAAAAGTGATGATGTAAAAGGTCTGCAAGTCTAAATGCACCTTGAAGAAAAAATGTTAGGACAGTAGGTTGGGTAGGTAGATTGTTTGGGGAATGTTTTCTGCTGTTTAATATCCATCATGTTTGTAACAGTCGAATCAGAGAAGAAAGGATGGTCCAAAGATCAAGCATATGGCCTACTTCCCAAAGAATATTTCTGAAGTTCTTGACATCTTCAAGAAGATGCCATCCCCATGTGGAGCCACTGTTAGCCACCTATAAATTTTGTTAAGCAAAAAGGTGGCTAAATATTTTCTGAGCCTTCAAGAGATACATTTCCTCTGAAAACATATCACTCTTGAAGCCTCCATGTGTTTTTTATCTTTAAAGAGCCCTCATTGCTGTTTCCATTTCAAAAAGCCTCACTCTCTGTGAAATAATTATGCTCAGAAAAGCCTCCATTTGCTCCCTTGTATCCCTGCAAATTTCCCCATTTTAACCCTTTTTCCCCTTCTCAAAGTTTCCCCTTTAACCCCAAAAGTCCCTTCCTAAGTCTTCTAAACTATAAAATTCCCTTTGTGAACTATGTGAAATCCCTTCATTTGGTGAAAAACCCCTTTTTCCCCTTACCAGAACCCTTCTCTAAGCCTTAAAAACCCTCTTTTTGGGTTAAAAAACACTTATTTTGCATTACAGGCTTTAGCTCCTTTTGCCTAAGCCCCTAACCATTTCCCCTCCATGAAACCTAGCGCTAAGACCAGGTGCTAAGCCCTTGAGTGCTTATCGAAATTGGAAGTTTTTGTGAGTGCCTTTTCCTTTGTAAAGTGAAATCTTCTGATGCGAGAGTAAATTGTTCTATTTATCCACAGGTGCAATACCCACTGTTGATCTGTAAAGATCTGACAGTCTGCGCAAATCTCACCACACACCTGCCTCATTTATTTGTTACCCTCCAATGGCGATCTCGAGCGTTGATCTTTAAATAATCCAACAACCATCGCACCACTTCCCCAATCGCCAATCACAATTTTTTAAATGTGCCACTTTCGTTTCCCCGATTGGCCAACTTCCGATTGGATCCTGGCCGTTGAATCCACAAGAACCAATGCCTAGGATCTGATCTCACTCTGCCCCTGTGTCCCTGATTGGCCATCCTCGATCAAATTGCAACCGTCGATCTTCTACCGATTCGACGGTCCATATGTAATCGCAACATCATACCATCCGAGTTTTTTGGGCCATGCCATCCTCCGGTGCAATTAGATCGCAGCCGTCCATCCCATTTGATCCGACGACCCTCCTTTCTCCCACTCAATCATTTATCCCTTTTGCCTCCGCCTCCTCTTTTAATCTCCATCGTCAATCCCCATGGATCCAACAGTCAGAATTCCTCCCGCCCATTAACATGCCCTTCCGCCTTCGCTTTCCATCTGGAGATCTCAGCCGTCCATTCCATAGATCAGAAGGCCCACATTAAAACAACCATTGACCTGTCCCCCCATTACCGACCGTGCAACTGTCCATATCGCGCTCCATCCATCACCATTAGATCTCACAGCCCCAGATCCGACGGCCAACATCCATATTGCGTAACTTTGGTGTCTGGGCTTTAACAGTTTGAAATCATACGATATGGGCAGTTTCATTTTTCCATGTGTCGGGCAGTGGACCATATCGCGTGATTTTGGGAAAATTTTGAAACCATCCTTTTGCTGCGCAAAAACAGTAGTTTTCTCCATGAAACCACTTCCCCTCTTTCTACCTCTGAAAGTCCATTAGAAGATCCCGACCGTTGATCTGTATAGATCAACGACCTTCATTCCATCGTGTTCTCCATTTGTATTTCTCCCATCGGGCTTCCACAGAGTTCATTGGAGTAATCTCCACCATTGATATCCTCTTGAGATCCAATGGTCCATTATCAATCACCCTCCACCCATTTCGGTCCCACCATTCAAAGGCCAGTTTCACTGCATTTTCATACTTTTCCTCTGTATTACGCCAAAAGGATAAATTTTAATGTTTTACACTAAAGGTAACTTATTCCACCTAACTTCTAAAGCAATCCCACCAGCAGATCCTGACTATCGATCTCCTCCATCAGATCTAATCCAATAGTGCAGAGCCATTTCTTCACCAGACCTTCATCTGATCATTGTTTCACCATTCTTTCACAATTTTCACCGTTTTTTCGCTACAACCACTTCTTCCACTGTTGAACCTCCATCTTCCACTGGCCTCCACAAGAATCCAACCTCCGTTCCCAGGGATTTTCTTAAAAAAATTATTGTGTTTTACAGGTTTACAGAGTGATGAATTCGTTCTATTTCCATAGTCATAGTCACTGTGACCCAGAGCGCAGAAGGATCATCACAGAAGTGGCAAAGAGTATTAGTTAAGGAAATTAAAGGATTAAGAGACTTTACTAAATATTAATGATTATAATCCAATGTTTAAAGCTCGAAGAGATAGCACAAAGACCATAAAGAAGACCGAGGCATAATTCGGCCTAAAACACAGACCCGAAAGTGAATTAAAAGTGTTTTAGGAAAAGACAAAGACATCTGTCAATCAGAGAAAGCATCCACCGCCACAACAGAGGCCAATTGAACCCTCTCCAGCACCAAAGTCCAACCTTTCCAGCTACCAAAATACACCTATGGCCTCACTAAAATCAAAGAAGGCCTAGTTATTACTAGAATAGAAGACATTCACCTAAAGACGACTGAACAATTAATACAAATCAAAAGATCTTATTTCTAATTGTCGGCAAAGTTATTTTAAAAGATAAAAAAAAAGCCTAGAAGCCAATATTTTCAACCATTAGGCCTCGAAAAGCAGAAACAGAGTTATGAAGCAGAGTTATAGGTTGAGTGCATTCCTGCCTTATGTCTTGCCTAGTTTTCAAAGGCCAGGAATTGCATTGATTGTGAAATTAATGATACTTGACCCCTAGAAACTCTCCCACTTCTAGATTTTCTTATAAATTCTCCTTGAGGACCACATTGTAACAGTTGGTCTCTGGATATATGATTGTATGTAATATTTTTCTGAAGCTACTGAAGTTCTTTCTGCAATTGAAGATACATAAGCTGAAATGATAAGTTTGAAGCTGTAGAGACCCACCAGGCTTGTTGATTGCAACTGGTTTGAACATCAAATACAAGCTCCTGATTTATGGGATCCTGATTTATGTCGATGGTGATGTTTTTCTCATTTCCAATTGTGTTTTCTCTTTATATTTCCATTCTGTCCACTTTCTCTGATAAAGAATAGTAAATATAGAGCCAGGATTTACTCTTGACAGTACCCTACTCTTGCTGATAAGCTCTATCTATATGTTTTCTTCCTTTGAAAGTTTTCCGTAAGAGTACATTGAAGCAGGTTGGTTTCGAAGTGCTTGACTAATCTTAGATTGCTCTTTATGATTATCATCTGTGTTTCCTTATAGAATATGCTGAAAGCAGGATAGGTTAAAAGTCCTTACTTGATCTTAAGCTATTCTAACTGCTTTTTAATGTTTTCTAACTGAAATTACTTCAATGTAGGCTAGTTTAAAATCACTTACCTGATCTAGGATTAATTTTAGGTTTTTCTTGAAGTGTACGCCAAAGCAAGATACTTTCAAAACACTTACTTGATCTCAAACTGCTCTTTGTTCTTCACTTGCTTGGTCTCCATTTTTCTATCTGTTTCATTCCATAAATTCAACTTAAGAGATCCTTTGACATAGGTGAATTGCCCCATGGATTACTCTTGTACCTTGCTGTCCAATTAAATCCTCTTATGACTCCATAGCCCAATGGGTTAAAGCTGCTTGTTGCCTATCTTATCAGCTAAATCATCCCTTCACTTGCATACACCTTCATCCTTTATTTGAACTTCCTTCACCTTCCATGTCCTTTCCCAACCAAAAACAAACAAAAAAAAAAACCTATACTCTTCATAACTAGCCTAAAATAACATTTCAAGCCTTAAAGATCACATCTTTTAACACACTCATAGAGAGATCCCTCTCTGGATTCAGGAGGGCTAGATCCTAGAATCCCAAAGTGGTTCATATGTTGCCTCTGCAGTTTGTATTGCCAAATTTGCAAATTACAGAGACCTAACATTCTGGCGACTCCGCTGGGGATCAAGACCACATTAGCCTAAATTTGGTAGTAAATCACTGTGGTGGACAGTGAAACTCCTTTAAGACACCTTATAACTCCCACCTGGCGACTCCTCAGTTCTTGAATGACCATAAGACTCCACTGGTGATCAGTAGGCCTAATGATTATCTTTGTTTTCACAAGACTCCACTGGGAGACCAGTTTCCATTACAACATCATCCATTCTAAAGGAAACACATAGGATTAAGCTTCTTTGTTTGAAGATAGTTTTCCTCTTTTGAGTTTTTCATATAGTTTTCCTCTTTTGAGTTTTTCATACGTACTGGCTTCAAGAAAAATCCATACCAGAGCTTATCCTATCCATACCCCCCTGCAATAGTGGAAAACCCTGAGAGTATTCTTAGGATGCCTTCTTCATCTAGGAACCCAACTATTGCCAGACCCATTTATAGAGCTAATTCAGCACTTGAAAAGCTTACAGCTCTATCAGAAACTCTGTTTGATTTAGACTTACCAAGCGATTCACCAAGAACTAAGTCATTTAGTATCTTAGATCAGAAAAACTTTGAGCCTGCAAACTCACCTCCTCATAGTGCTCAACTTATTGGTGATAGAAGAACCCCTCCATCTACACCTCCTGATATACATTTCATTCAAAACTTGGGTTTCTCTCGCCCCAGATTTGCTCAACAGTTTGCTGCTAGTCCTAGCATTTTTTTCACTCATATACCTGCTACTCAAACCCATCCTTTACCTCCACAAAAAAATCATCATGGAAGCAGGTATGCTCCCTTGGTGTTACCACAACCTTTAGCTCCTTTACCCAATGAATATCAGTCTAAAATTCCTCATTTCACTGGGAAATAATCCACTACAGCTCAACACCATGTAGATAGGATGGAAGATGCCTTTGACTACATGGAAATAGAGGATGAAACAATTAAGATGCGGATATTTTCCCAGATTTTAGGAGGAGAAGTGAAGAAGTGGTTTAAAAGCTTACCTCCTCACAACATCAATGATCTACCCTCCTTGCTCCAAAACTTTACAAACAAATGGGAAGTCAGAAGTAACCCTCTCCAAATCTTAGCAGAATATAAGAACCTGAAGAGAAATCAAGGAGAGAGTGTCCAAGACTACTCTACTAGATTTAACAGTATCTACAATGCTCTTCCACCACACATGAAACCCCACCAAGGGATGGCCCTAGTGAAATACCCTAAGGGCTTTGATGCTGATATGGCCTACCAGCTTAGGGAGAGATATTATAACACATTGGAAGACATTCAGAAAGGAGCAGTGAGTGTAGAGGCAAACTTGATTGAGAAAAGAGCCAGGATGAGGGCGGAGAAGAAGGTAACCTATAGAGATGAAAACATAGATTCTTCATCAGATCCCAAATATGATAGATAGCCAAATACATGGAGAGGATGGAAATAATGATGGAGAAATTGGTCATCCAGGCAATTATTCAGAACGAAAACCAAAACCAAAACCAAAACCAGAATCAGAACTTTAGGATAAACAACCCCTCGAATAGACAAAGAGATTCCAATCAAAAGGTCATCCCTCCATTCCAAGAGAATTTTCTTGATGAGGATGAAGGGATAATAGAAGAATCAGAGGAGACCACCATAAATATGGTAGAAGTGGATGAACAAGATCACACCTTTTCCACAGAAGAAAACCAAACCTCATACTCTCATTGGGATGAGGAAGGGTTGGAAACTGAGGACTATAGGTTAGGATTCGAAAATGCCATCATGCAGGTCCAAGAACAATATGACCTCAGGAGGAAAAAGAACACAGATAATTCTAAACCAAAAGCTTCTGAAATCACCATCAAGAAAAGACCTGAAAATACCTCTAAAGTGACTGCTGAAAGCAGTAAATCAACAACTAAGAATTCTAGTAAAAACAAAGGTAAGAACACCCAAACTAGTGACAAATCAGGTCAAGAATCTAGCAACACTAGCATTGCAGCTAATGCTCCTAATAGAAAATTTTAAAACATTGTACATACTGAAAAACAACAAGCTGATCTTGCTAATAAAATGGTGCCCAACAAGATAGAAATGAACCTCTCAAAGAGTCAGTCTCCTTTCAGTTTGGAGAGTGAAATAGCCAAGATTATAATTTCTGTCCCTCTCACTGAGTTGGCCACCCAAGATGTATATAAGAGCCAAATTTTGAAAGCTTTAAACTTGGGAGAAAATAGTGACACTGTCAATTTAAATGATGATCAACCAACTCTCTTGTTTGGCTCGAAAATTGAAGGGAAATTTTAGGAAGGGGTAGTCCCTCCTTTCTTTGTTAGTCTCAATATCCATGATAAAATCCTACATAATGCTATGCATGAATCTGGAGCTTCGCATAACTTTATTCCAAGGGTGATAATGGAGAGGCTAGGCCTAGAGATAATGAGACCTTACAAGGATTTATATTCTTTTGAATCTAGCAGAGTGAAGTGCCTTAGCCTAATCAAAGACCTTTGTGTGAATTTGACTCAAATCCCAGCCAAATGCATGGTCATGGATGTTGTAGTAGTTGATGTCCCTCCTAAGTATGGCATGTTGCTGTCAAGATCATGGGGTTCCAAGCTACAAGGTACAATGCATATGGATGGGACATATGCCACTATCCCTGTCTTTAACCAGCTTAGAACACTATATAGAGAGGCACACATGAAATTCATGGTTAGTAGCCCAGAAAAGCCTGAGAATTCCCCTCTTTACTTTGTCCATACAGATCTGGACTCTTTTATCCTATATAATGATGGATCCATAAATGAGCCAGAGCTAGAAGATAGAATTTCAGACAACCAATTAGAGGCCCCAAATCTAGAAATAATGGCAGTTCTAGATATAGAGGAAAACGAGAGAGAAAAACTTTGAACAGTGTGCTGAGACAAAAAACCAGAGTGAACAAAGCCAAGACTGCAAACAACATATTACCCATCACTCTGAACTCCATGAAAATCCTGAAGAACAAGACACAACACAACATGGTGCAGACCTCATAATACAAAATAATGATGAACGTGGCATTAAGGATGAAAACGATGTCAATCCTACAGACAGTCCCTTATGGTGCATGAACTTTGATGGATCTTGCACTAATAGGAATGCAGGGGCTGGGGTATGGTTGGTCAACATTGAAAATAATTACACAGAAAGCCATGCTTTCAAGCTAGACTTTGTGTGCACAAACAACGTTGCAGAGTATGAGGCTCTCATCCTAGGATTGCATCTACTGAAAGAACTAGGAGCCAAGAGAATAGTTATTCAGGGAGACTCAGAATTAGTCATCAAATAGCTAAACGAAGAGTATACTGCAAAGCATCCTAGATTAAGGGCCTACAAAAACAATGTCATGGATTTCCTGAAAACATTTGTAGAGTATGAGCTGATGTTTGTTCCTAGGAATCAAAACATAATAGCAAGTGGATTGGCCTGCATTGCTAGTTCATATCAGAAGACACCTAGCGACAAACATATCATTATCCAAACAAAATATAGGCCTGCAGTGCCAGATAATGAGAAATATTGGTAGGTCTTTGAGGGTGACAAGAATATAGAGGATTTCTTGCTCTGCAGGAATGAATTTGAACTACATGATTCAGATTCTAAATCTGATGAAAACTGTTTAGATGAAAATCCCCCGGATGAAGAAAAACCATCCCTCAACGTGGAAATAAACTTGTTGACCAAAGAATTTGAAAACAAACTGAAGAATACATGAAATCAGATGGAGAAGACATTGATGTGTTGCAGTCTAAGGAAAAAATCATACCTAGAGGATTGGCACCTTTAGAGGACCTTTTCGATTTCAATGATGTAGCAAAGAAACCCACCATCGAACACACTGAATCAGATGTTGAAGAATGCAATATAGGCAGCAAAGATAAGCCTAAAATGATTAAATTATCCAAGTCTTTGCCTGCCCATATCAAACAAAAATACATTGATCTATTCAAATAGTTTGTTGATGTGTTTGCTTGGAGCTATGAGGACTTAAAGGCTTATGACACAGAGATTATCCAGCATAAAATCATGTTGAAAGAAACCAGAAACCCTTTAGGCAGAAGCTACGCAAAATTAACCTAGTACAACTGCCTTTAGTGGAAAAGGAAATCAAGAAAATGTATGAGGCAGGAATCATAGTGCCTGTGAGGTTTTTTGATTGGGTATCCAACCTTGTAGCTGTGAGGAAAAAGACAGTAGAAATCAGATTGTGCATTGATTTCAAAAATTTAAACAGAGCCTCTTTAAAAGACAATTATCCTTTACCCAAAATGGAACACATCCTATAAAGGGTAGTTGGATCAAAATGGATTTCCCTATTAGATGGATTTTCAGGGTACAACCAAGTCTTAGTACTCCTAGAAGATCAGCTTAAGACAACCTTCACAACTCCTTGGGGCACTTTCATGTATGTGAAAATTCCTTTCAGACTAATGAATGTTGGGGCCACTTTTCAAAGAGATACAGACATTGCAATTTCAGAGGAAATAGGGCACTTCATTGTAATTTACCTTGATGACATAGCAATTTATTCCAAATCTAATGAAGAGCACCTTAAACATATAAGGAAAGTCTTTGAAAAGTGCAGAAGGTTCGGGATATCTTTAAACCCCAAGAAGACAATATCTGGTCTGCAAGAAGGTAAACTTCTTGGCCATATTATATCAGAAAAGGGGATTATAATAGATCCAAAAAGAGTTGAGGGAATACTACAGATTAGCCACCCAAGGAACATAAAAGAATTGCAGTCCTTCATTGGGAAAATTAACTTCTTAAGGAGGTTTATTCCCAACTTAGCAGAGCTCCTTAGAAACATGACTAATATGCTTAAGAAAGAAGTGGGAGTTAAGTGGACTGTAGAAGCCAAACATTCCTTTGAATTGGTGAAACATGCACTTACCCAAGCACCAGTTCTAATCAGCCCATATTTCACCAAAGATTTCCTCATTTTTTCCTTTGCATCAGAGCATACTGTGGCTGCAGTCCTATTGGAGAAAAATTCAGAGGGACATGAGCAGCCAATATCATTCTTTAGAAAATCACTAAGAGATGCACCCTTGAAATACAACATTGTGGAAAAGCAGGCCTATGCCTTGGTAAAGGCCTTAAAAGACTTTAGGGTGTACATTCTGCATTCTCACACCATTGCTTATGTGCCTAACATAGTGGTAAAGGATATCTTATCACAAGATCCAGATGGAAAAAGAGGTAAGTGGATTGCAGTAATACTAGAGTACGATTTGGAAATCAAACCCACAAAAATCATTAAGGTCAGGGCTTAGATCAATTAATGGCTGAATCTAACCTACAAGCCCTTGAAATTAACATGGTATATGCCTTGGATGAGCATGAAGGATTACCTGCTCCCACCGTTGAAGAGCAGTTCCAAAACTCACCTTGGTATGCTGAAATCTTGTATGTGATTACAAATCTTAATGCTCCTCTTGATTTATCAAAGACTAAGGCAAGGTTTTTAAAGTTGAAAGCTAGGAATTATTGCATTTTAAATGAATGTTTATATTGGAAAAATGCTAATGGTTTATTGCTTAAATGTTTGCCTGAAGTTGATGCAGAGAGGATCAAGCATGAATTCCATGAAGGAGAGTGTGGAGGTCATCTCTACTGGAAAATCATAGCCAATAAGATCCTTAGAGCTGGCTATTATTGGCCTACCCTCTTCCAAGATGTCCATAAAATGATAGTTTCTTGTCACAAGTGCCAAATTTTTGAGGGCAAAAGAAAGCTCCTTCCCTTACCATTACAACCAATTACTGTTGAAGCTCATTTTTAATAGTGGGGCCTAGATTTCATAGGGGAAATCCATTCTGCTTCATCTACCCAACACAAATGGATTCTTACAGCCACATAATACTTCACAAAATGGATAGAGGCCATCCCTTCTAGGAATGCCATAGATTCTATTATTATAAAATTCCTTGAAGATCATATCCTATCTAGATTTGGCTGCCCTAGGAAGATTATTACTGACAATGCTGCTGCTTTTGGTTCCAAAAAGATGATTGATTGTTGTCATAGGTATCAAATTTTCCTTGGTCATTCTACCTCTTATTACCCTCAGGGTAATGGGCTTGTAGAATCATCAAATAAAAGTTTGGTGACCATCATCAAGAAGCTGCTTGAAGAGAGTAAGAAATCATGGCATAAAAAGTTGGTGCATGCTTTGTGGGTAGACATATTGACCACAAAGAAATCCATTGGAATGTCCCCTTACTAGATTTTTTATGGAGAAAATGCAGTGTTCCCTACCAGCCTAGGAGTACCAGTGATTAAATTGGTCCAAGAGATACAGTCATGGTAAGAAGGATCAATAAAACAATACATCTCCAGCAGACAAGGGAAGAAGTCTACAACAGAGCTCAAAAGGTACAAGAGAACATCAAGAAGTTGTTTGACAAGAGAAATAAAGCTTGTGACTTTAAAATTGGAGACAAGGTACTCAAGTGGGACTCCATAAGAGAAGAAAAGGGTAAGCATGGCAAATTTGACAACTTGTGGCAAGGTCCTTACATCATCCAATCCACTATTGGTCCAAATGCCTTTTTTCTGCAAGAGCTAGATGGTACAGATCTGTTTGGGGGTCCTGTCAATGCCAGGATGCTCAAGCATTAATACTGTTGATTTCCAGTTTACAGTTTCATTTCCATTGTAAATACCATTGCTATGTTTTTTTTCAAAGAAAAAGAGAAAATGTCTTAAAAAAGAGAGAAAGAGAGGTTCATACATGCTCAAAACTAGAACCTCTAAGAGTGCAAAGGATTGGCTCTAACATGATCAAAACCTGAGCCAAAGGAAGTAAAGAAGCTAGTTCTAATATGCTCAAAATCTAAACCAGCAAAGAAGAAAGAAGAATAAACTCTAACAAGCCCAAAATCAGAGTTGAAGTGAAGAAGAAGGTGGCTCTAACAAGCTCATTACTTGAGTCACAAAGGAAAGAAGGATACTTCAAAGTTCCAAAATTTTAAGCCTTCACAATTTTGGTTTAAAATTTCCGTAAAGTTTAGTTCATGTACAATTGTATTTATGCCATGAACCCACAACAAACTAGACAATCTAATCCTGGTTTGACTATTTTTAAATTTCTATTGTAGAATGTAGAGAAGAAATCTGCTACATAGTTTAATCCTAGCAGATATTAGTGTAGGTAGAGAAAATATGAGGCCAACTGTCTAATCTGGTCTCATGGAGGAATAAGGGTAGAATTAGATTAATGATTTCTTCTTTCAATAAAAATGATGATGTAAAAGGTCTGCAAGTCTAAATGCACCTTGAAGAAAAAATGTTAGGACAGTAGGTTGGGTAGGTAGATTGTTTGGGGAATGTTTTCTGCTGATTAATATCCATCATGTTTGTAACAGCTGAATCAGAGAAGAAAGGATGGTCCAAAGATCAAGCATCTGGCCTACTTCCCAAAGAATATTTCTGAAGTTCTTAACATCTTCAAGAATATGACATCCCCATGTCGAGCCACTGTTAGCCACCTATAAATTTTGTCAAGAAAACAGGTGGCTAAATATTTTCCGAGCCTTCAAGAGATACATTTCCTCTAAAAACATATCACTCTTGAAGCCTCCATGTGTTGTTTATCTTTGAAGAGCCCTCATTGCTGTTTCCATTTCAAAAAGCCTCATTGTCTATGAAAAAATTATGCTAAAAAAATCCTCCATTTTCTCCCTTGTATCCCTGCAAATTTCCCCATTTTAACCCTTTTTCCCCTTCTCAAAGTTTCCCCTTTAACCCCCAAAGTCCCTTCCTAAGTATTCTAAACCATCTAATTCCCTTTGTAAACCATGTGAAATACCTTCATTTGGTGAAAAACCCCTTTTTCCCCTTACTGGAACCCTTCTCTAAGCCTTAAAAACCCTCTTTTTGGCTTAAAAAACACTTATTTTGCATTACAGGCTTTAGCCCCTTTCGGCTAAGCCCCTAACCACTTCCCGTCCATGAAACCCAGCGCCAAGACTAGGTGTTAAGCCCTTGATCGCTTATCGGAATTGGAAGTTGTTGTGAGCACCTTTTCCTTTGTAAAGTGTAATCTTCCAATGTGAGAGTAAATTGTTCTATTTAGCCGCGGGTGCAGTACCCACCATCGATCTGTAAATATCCGATGGTCCGCGCAAATATCACCCCGCACCCGCCTCATTTATTTGCTACCCTTCAATGGAGATCTCCATCATTGATCTTTAAATAATCCAATGGTCATCGCACCACTGCCCCAATCACCAATCGCAATTTTTTAAATGTGCCACTTTCGTTTCCCCGATTGGCCGACTCCTGATTGGATCCTGGCTGTTGAATCCACAAGAACCAACGCCCAGGATTTGATCTCACTCCGCCCCTGTGTCCATGATTGGCCATCCTCGATCCAATCGAAACCGTCGATCTTCCGCCAATCCGACGGTCCATATGTAATCGCAACATCATTCCATCAGAGTTTTTTGGGCCATGCCAACCTCTGGTGCGATTAGATCGCAACCGTCCATCCCATCCGATCCGACGGCCCTCCTTTCTCTTGCTCAATCATTCAGCCCTTTTGCCTCCACCTCCTCTTTTAATCTCCACCTTAAATCCCCATGGATCCAATGGTCAGAATTCCTCCCGTCCATTAACATGCCCTTCCGCCTTCGCTTTCCATCTAGAGATCTCAGCTGTGCATTCCATAGATCGGACGACCCACATTAAAACCAACATTGACCTGTCCTACCATTACCGACCGCACAACTGTCCAGATCATTCTCCATCCATCACTGTTAGATCTCACAACCCCAGATCCGACGGCAAACATCCATATCACGTAACTTTGGTGTCCGGGCTTTAACAGTTTGAAATCACGCGATATGGGCTGTTTCATTTTGCCACGTGTCAGGCGGTAGACCATATCGCGTGATTTTGGGAAAATTTCAAAACCATCCTTTTGCTATGTGAAAATAGTAGTTTTCTCCATGAAACCACCTCTCCTCTTTCTACCTCTGAAAGTCCATCAGAAGATCCGGACCGTTGATCTTTACAGATCAACGACCCTCATTCCATCACGTTCTCCATTCGTATTTCTCCCATCGGGCTTCCATAGTGTTCATCGGAGTAATCTCCACTGTTGATCTCCTCCTGAGATCCAACGGTCCACGATCAATCTCCCTTCGCCCATGCTGGTCCCACCATTCAAAGGCCAGTTTCACTGCATTTTCATACTTTTCCTATGTATTGTGCCCAAAGGATAAATTTTAATGTTTTACACTAAAGGTAACTTATTCTGCCTAACTTCTAAAGAAATCCCACCAGCGGATCCTGACCATCGATCTCCTCCATCAGATCTAATCCAATGGTCCAGAGCCATTTCTTTACTAGACCTTCATTTGATCATTGTTTCGCCATTCTTTCACAATTTTCACCGTTTCTTCGCTACAACCACTGCTTCCACTACTGCACCTCCATCTTCTACTGGCCTCCACAAGCATCCAACCTCCATTCCCAGGGATTTTCTTAACAAATTTATTGTGTTTTACAGGTTTACAGAGCGATGAATTCGTTCTGTTTCCATAGTCATAGTCACTATGACCCAGAGTGCAGAAGGATCATCACAGAAGCATCAAAGAGTATCAGTTAAGGAAATTAAAGGATTAAGAGCCTTTATTGAAGATTAATGATTATAATCCAATGTTTAAAGCTCAAAGAGACAGCACAAAGACCATAAAGAATACCAAGGCATAATTCGGCCTAAAACATAGACCTGAAAGTGAATTAAAAGTGTTTTAGGAAAAGACAAAGACATCTGTCAATCAGATAAAGCCTCGACTACCACAACAGAGGTCAATTGAACCCTCTCCAGCACCAAAGGCCAACCTCTCCAGCTACCAAAAGACACCTGTAGCCTCACTGAAATCAAAGAAGGCCTAGTTATTACCAGAACATAAGACATTCGCCTAAAGACGACTGAACAATTAATACAAATCAAAATATCTTATTTCTAATTGTCGGCAAAGTTATTTTAAAATATTAAAACAGCCCAGAAGCCAATATTTTCGACCCTTAGGCCTTTAAAAGCAGAAACACAGTTATGAAGTAGAGTTATAGGTTGAGTGAATTCCTGCCTTATGTCTTTCCTGGTTTTCAAAGGCCAGGAATTGCATTGATTGTGAAATTAATGATACTTGACCCCTAGAAACTCTCCCACTTCCAGATTTTCTTATAAATTCTCCTTGAGGACCACATTGTAACAGTTGGTCTCTGGATATCTTATTGCATGTAATAGTTTTCTGAAGCTACTAAAGTTCTGTCTGCAATTGAAGATACATAAGCTGAAATGATAAGTTTGAAGCTGTAGAGACCCACCGGGCTTGCTGATTGTAACTCTTTTGAACATCAAATACAAGCTGCTGATTTATGGGATCTTGATTTATGTCTATGGTGATGTTTTTCTCATTGTCAATTGTGTTTTCTCTTTATATTTCTATTTAGTCCACTTTCTATGATAAAGAACAATAAATATAGAGATAGGATTTACTCTTGATAGTACCCTAGTCTTGCTGATAAGCTCTATCTATATGTTTTCTTCCTTTGAAAGTTTTCCTTAAGAGTACATTGAAGCAGGTTGGTTTCGAAGCACTTGCCTGATCTTAGATTGCTCTTTATGATTATCATTTGTGTTTCCTTATAGAATATGCTGAAAGCAGGATAGGTTAAAATTCCTTACTTGATCTTAAGCTATTCTAACTGCTTTTTAATGTTTTCTAACTGAAATTACTTCAATGCAGGCTAGTTTAAAATCACTTACCTAATCTAGGATTAATTTTAGGTTTTTCTTGAAGTGTACACCAAAGCAAGATAGTTTCAAAGCACTTACTTGATCTCAGGCTGCTCTTTGTTCTTCACTTGCTTGGTCTCCATTTTTTTATCTGTTTCATTCCACAAATTCAACTTAAGAGATCCTTTGACATAGGTGACTTGCCCCATGGATTACTTTTGTACCTTGCTGTCCAATTAAATCCTCTTATGACTCCATAGCCCAATGGGTTAAAGCTGCTTGTTGCCTATCTTATTAGCTGAATCATCCCTTCACTTGCATACACCTTCATCCTTTATTTGAACTTCCTTCACCTTCCATGTCTTTGCCCAACCAAAAACAAACAAAAACAAAAACCTATACTCTTCATAACTAGCCTAAAATCACATTTCAAGCCTTAAAGATCACATCTTTTAACACACTCATAGAGAGATCCTCTCTAGATTCAGGAGGGCTAGATCCTAGAATCCCAAAGTGGTTCATATGTTGTCTCTATAGTTTGTATTGCCAAATTTGAAAATTACGGAGACCTAACAAAGGCCTCAGAAATACGTGGCAACAAAAAGGGGGATAACCATCCGGTCTGGACCTTAAAGCAGTTCCTATTCCGTTTGGGATATTGGCTCCGACTGGGTGTAATGGGACTAGTTTCCCAGATTTGGGTTTTTGTATGGTTGTTGTGTATCTCTCAAAATATTTGCATAAAGAATTACTAAAAACTAAAAAAAATTTATTCTAAAATGAAAAACTTTGAATTAAGTCTAATCTAATCTAACCCGGGATAATGCTAATTTTATGCGATCTAGAATGATATCTCTTTAGTCTGTGATGATTTAGATCAATCACAGACTTAATAGAATTAATTCTTTGTAAGATGATTCTTTTGAGAAATAGTTAATCAAAATAAGATGTGAAACATATCACATATATTCTAATGATCATACATAAAAAAATCAATTTCTATCTTTATATCGTATAGTAGTGCAACTGATATTTCAAACAGAAACAATTAATTTCATATATAATTCATGAAAGCTAGACTTATCACTAATGTTCAAAATAGAGTTTAGCATACATGATAATAGTACCAGATGTATACTATCTTGTTCATTTGATCAGCAATAATAGGCCACAATCAATCCTTTTATCAATGAGTCTTTCAGAGAATACAAAAGTGCATCAAAAGTGATCAACAAAATGATGTATAACTGAAAAGGCCATGTTCCATTATTTTATCAAGGCATCCACAATCTTACAATATGTTGGGTATGTGTTATATTATTTCCACGACTAATCATGCGTGGGGGGGTAAGAGGTGGGCGAAGGGGGGGTAGCGCCTCGACGAAAATTTTTGGTCCTTAATTTCTAGTGGACGGTCCGCGCCCATTGTTTTATGCATGGTTTTGCACATGGTTTTGGGGTACGATCGTTTTCAACCCCTAGTATTTTTGTAGATCTGGTCAAGGGAACTATAGTTATGTTCTAATCCAGAGTTAATGGATTAGGGTTTATGTATGCTTCAGCATATATATATATGTGTGTTTTAACACTAAAAGGAATATAATGAAATATCAAGCTGGTCATCCCGATTTGGGATCCAGGGGAAAATCTCTGCGTTTATATGTTTTATGTTTTATGCTCTCGCTATTATTTATTTTTTGTTATAAGATTCATGTGTAGATAATTTCTGTTCAGGGTTAAAACCTACATTTGGTATCAGAGCTGTTTCGGCTTCAAGGGGACGCCTTTGTTGCTGAGAGTTTTTTTCTTAGGCCTGAGGTAGACCATGTTCATTGGGAGATATGTGGGATCGATTCTTGCGGTGAAAGAAGATGGCGAGTGGCGGAAAGATAGAGATCAAGAAATGGAGTTGTGGAAGCTCAAGATGGAGGATCTGCTGGTGGATAAATATTAGTGGATCGCGGTAGATCCAGGTACTAAACCAATGGCAATGTCAAATGAAGAATGGAAGAAATTGGATCAGAAGGCTAAGAGCACAATACGGTTGTGTGTCTCAGATTCAGTATTGTTGAATGTATCTGGGGAAGCTATGATGAATAATTTGTGGGAAAAACTTGGGACTTTGTACCAATCTAAGTCTCTGGTGAATAAGTTGTTCCTGCGGAAAAAGATGTATAACCCGAGGATGAAGGATGGAGACTCAACGACAGAGCATCTGAACGCCTTCAATACTGTGGTAAGTCAGCTGTCATCTATTGATATTAAAATCTCAGATGAAGATAAGTGCATCAGTTTGTTGTGTTCTCTACCAGACTTGTGGGAAATTCTGGTTATTGCAATAGGTAGCAATACAACTACCTTGAATTTTGATGACATTGTCTCAGCCTTGTTGTCAGAGGAAATGAGATGGAGAAATATGGAGGGCCAGAATGGAGATGCCTTATCTGTACGAGGAAGGTCCCAAAACAAAAGTAAGAATAAGGTTTCGAGTGGGAGATATAAATCTAGAGGGAGATCTAAATCTCCTGGAAAGTTTGTAAACGTATGCCGAAAATGCGGAAAGGAAGGGCACTACAAAAGGGAGTGCAGATCTAAAGCTCCTGAGAAAGGAAAGGGATCTGATGATGCTCCTTCTACAGAGGCAAAAACCACCTCCAATGAAGGTGGGGATGTGTATTTGGATTCTTCTTCAAATACACATGTAGATCATGAGTCGTGGTTGATTGACTTAGGTGCATCCTTTCACTTCACTCCCCATCGGGAGTGGTTATGCGAGTATGAGAAATATGATGGCGGTGATGTCTTCCTAGGGGATTATAGGAAGGCCAGAATCGTTAGACATGGAAAGGTGAAGCTGAAGCTGCAAGGTGGAAGGATTAGAACACTTCCCAGTGTTCTGCATATTCCTGCATTGGCCAGAAATCTGATTTTTGTAAGCAAGATGGATGATGCAGGTGGAAAAACAGTGTTCGAGAAAGATGCCTGCAAGATGGTTCGGGGAGCACTGGTATTAATGCGGGGAGTTCGGATTGGAACCCTATATAGGCTATAAGGTAGCACTGTTATTGATGGGTGTAACAGTTTTGTGGTTCCTGAAAGTGGAGTGGAAAGCCTAGCTGTCTCTAGAGAAAATACCATGCTATGGCTTCAAAGGCTTGGACATATTGAAGAGAAGGGCCTTCGGATACTGCATAGAAATGGTATGGTAGAAGGTATGTCTAATTTCTCTCTGGATTTCGATTTCTGTGAACATTGTGTATATGGGAAGCAGAATCGGGTGAGTTTTCCTTCTGGTACTAAGAGGGCAAACAAGATATTAGAACTTGTGCACAGTGATGTGTTTGGACCTGTGTTAGTTCCATCACTAGGAAAGTCTGTGTACTATGTTTCATTCATAGATGACTTCTCAAGGAATACATGGATATATTTCTTGAGGAATAAATCTAAAGCTTTTGACAGATTTAAAGAATTTAAGGCTTTGGTGGAAAACTAGACAGAGAAGAAGATAAAGGTGTTGAGGACAGATAATCGTGGGGAGTTATGCAAGAAGGAATTTGAAGATTTATGTAAGAAGTGCGGTATAGCATGGCAGAAGACTACTCCATACACACCTTAGTAAAACAGAGTTGCAGAAAGAATGAACAGAACACTGATGGAAAAGGAAAGAAGCATGCTCAGTGGTACTAGGTTAGGACAAGAATTCTGGGCAGAGGCAGTGGAGACTACATGCTATCTGGTTAACAGATCACCTTCGTCAGTGTTGGAGGATAAGACTACACATGAGATATGGAATGGTAAGAAACCCTCTCTTTCACATCTAAGGGTATTTGGATGTGATGCATATGTACATCTTCCAAAGCAGAAAAGGACCAAGTTAGCTAATAAATATGAAAGGTGCATCTTTATTGGGTATAAGGATGGTTTAAAGGTTTACAAGCTTTGGAACCCAGAAAAAAGGAAGGTTGTGTACAGTCAAGATGTGGTGTTTAGAGAAGTGAAATATGTTGTTAAACATGAAGTTCTACCAAAGGAACTTGAGAAGATAGATTTTGAGCTAAAGGAGGATGAATCAGACTCTGCAACAGAAGTAGACTTAGAAGATGAAGAGCCACAAACTCTAACTATTAGAAGATCAGTTCGGGAAAGAAGGAAACCAGAAAGGTATAGTCCATCTACTTTCTGTTCAGGTTTTTCCATAACTATAACTGATGATGATCCCAGAACTGTCAGGGAGGCAGTAGATTTAGAGGATGGAAAACTCTGGAAGGAGGCCATGGTTGAAGAAATGGCATCCTTTCACAAAAATGAGGCATGGGATTTGGTGAATTTGCCGGCTGGAAGGAAGCCCATCGAGAGCAAATGGGTGTTTAAGAAGAAGATGAATGTAGAAGGCAAGGTGGAGAAATACAAAGCTCGGTTGGTAGAAAAAGGTTATTCCCAGGTGTCGGGAATTGATTTTGGTGATATTTTTTCTCATGTTGCCAAAGTTACTTCTATTATATTACTTTTATCTGTTACTGCTACGTTTGATTTTGAGATAGAACAGATGGATGTGAAGACATAATTTATTCACCGAGATCTAGAAGAGGAGATCTACATGAAGCAACTTGAAGGATTTATGGTGAAGGGTAAGAAAGAATTGGTATGCAGGTTGAAGAAGTCTCTGTATGGGTTAAAACAGTCACCAAGGATGTGGTATCAGAAATTTGATACCTATATACGGGGACTTGGCTTCACCAGAAGCAAGGAGGATCACTGTGTTTATTTTAAATTAATTGGTGACCGTGTTATTTATTTGGCCTTGTATGTGGATGATATGTTGTTGATTGGAAATGACAAAGAAATTATCCAAGATTTGAAGACCCAACTGTTCTCCAAATTCGACATGAAGGATCTTGGTGCTGCAAACTATATTTTGGGTATGGAAATTAAGAGAGATCGGGCAAAGAGGAAGCTCTGGTTAAACCAGAGGAAGTATGTCGATACTATATTGCAGAGGTTCAATATGCAGGATAGTAAACCGGTGAATGTTCCTATTCCTATAGGTGTAAAGTTGTCTGCTGAACAGTGTCCCAAGACACAAGAAGAAGAGGAGTATATGTCCCGTGTTCCATATGCAAGTGCAGTGGGTAGCCTGATGTATGCAATGGTTTGTACTAGACCAGACATTGCACATGCAGTGGGAGTATTGAGCAAGTTTATGTCAAACCCAGGGAAGGAGCATTGGACAGCAGTGAAGCGGGTTTTCAGATATTTACATGGCACTAGTGATTATGGCTTGTGCTACCAGGGAAGACCAGGATGGGAAAGAATGTTGGACATTCGTGGTTTTGTTGATGCAGACTGGGCTGGAGATCTGGACCAAAGAAGATCTACAAGTGGGTATGTGTTTAGCCTATTTGGAGGCGCAGTCAGTTGGATGAGTAAAAGACAGTCCGTAGTGGCTCTTTCAACTACAGAGGCAGAATACATAGCAGCCACTCATGCAAGCAAGGAAGCAGTTTGGTTGCAGAGATTGTGTTCAAGTATGGGGTTGGTACAACAAGCTATAAGGATAGACTGTGATAGCCAAAGTGCAATTTTCTTGGCTAAGAACTCTGCTTACCATTCAAAGACAAAGCACATTGATGTTCAATATCACTTTTTTAGAGATATGGTTGAGGCTAAAAGGGTGTTGCTGGTAAAGGTGGACACTTTCAAGAATGTTGCAAATGCATTGACGAAGTTTGTGAGCACTCATAAGTTCTCTTGGTGTAGAGAAACAATGGGTTTTGAAGAATTGGGCCAATGACTAAGCTCTTCTATGGTCCCCTGCAGAAAGAAAACAACAAGTGGGAGAATTTTGGGTATGTGTTATATTCTTTCCACGACTAATCACGCGTGGGGGTGAGTAGAGGAAGCAGACTTCCTATCGGTCCAGTATGAGCCCCTAAGGAAATTTTTGTCCCACGCTGCGGACAACGACACCCATGGTTTTGTGCATGGTTTTCGCACATGGTTTTGGGGCACGGCGTGGTTTTCGGCCCCTGATATTTTTGTAGATCCGGTCAAGGGAACTACGGTTATGTTATAATCCAAGGTTAATGGATTAGGGTTTATGTATGCTTCGGCATGTATATATATGTGTTGTAACACTAAAAGGAATATAATGAAATATCAAGCTAGTTGTCCCGATTTGGGATCCAGGGGAAAATCTCTGTGTTTATCTGTTTTATGTTTTATGCTCTTGCTATTGTTTATTTTCTGTTATAAGATTCGTGTGTAGATATTTCTGTTTAGGGTTAAAACCTACACAATAAATCATTCTTTGTAAATTTTCTCAATGAAATTCTAGACCCTTCTCTAAATGCATGAGAAGGGTTTAAATAGTACAATAACCACTTTAAAAAATAGATTATACAAAATATCATATGAGGTGGTTTCAAACAACCTTCCTCATTGCTAGTATCTAATTGCTAAAATTGAAATTATTAAAAACAAACTAACCTATAATCATGCCCGATGATAGATTATTGCTAGCTTTGATTTTATTCTCATAGATATCAGACATCGGCTGAACTTGTGGAGGCTTCTTGAATTGCGTCTTCATTTGCCCAGTAAATATAGCATCATGCAAAAGTGGCTGCATTTTCTATATGGAATCCAGAGAGCAATTCAATGTCATTACTTGAATATGCGGCTTAACCAGTAACTGCCAGTATGATTCCCAATCAGTCTTCTTCAGCTGTGCAAGCCTTTCTTCTTGGAGTTGACCTATGTTTTTCCAACTTTGCTCTAAATTTCTGATATCAGGAATTGATTTGTGATTTCCTTCTTTAATCAAACTAGAGGTATGCAACATGTGGTTAATAATTTTGAACATACTCTTTGATATACTTGCTACTTCGGCTATGGCTAATTCTTCCTGTTTTACCTGTGCATCCCAGTCAGTAAAAAGGATATCTTTAAAAGTTTCCTTGATATTTGGAAGACTTGACATTCTCCCTTCCTCTGAATCCTGCCATTCAATATAATCAGAAATTTTGGTATTGAGTTCACTAAACTCAATTCTCTGGTCAGTGACTATATTGGTCAACTGTTCATTGATTTCCAAGTGTGGGATTATGTCTGACATTTGTAAGATAAACAAGTTTTATTTTTTTGAGAGTAAGGCATTCAATGCCAATGCTTCTTTTATGAATTCCTCTGCAGTAGGAATACCTTCATATTTTGTAATATCTTCTATCAATTATTTAATCAGTGTGTTTTTGCTAGATAATTCATTTTTATGACTTATATTAAGCACTTTCATATCTTGTTGAAATTTGAGGAGTTGCTGCTCTACCTTCTGATTCAGACTGCTCCTTTCTTCCTCTAGTTGCTGCTGTAGCTGCATGATCTTATCATCTTTTTCTTGAACCAAAATGTATACTTCGATTGCCTTATCCATCGTTGCAGTAGTGTATGCTCTAGAAAATTTTGATAGTCGAGTCATATTTTCAATTGGATTTGAAGGAGTGTCTTTCCATACAATTTCCATAACTTCATTTCTTGGAGGTGTTTCAATCCTTCTCCTTTTTCTTTGTTTCCTTACTATAACTTTATGAAGAGGGTTTTAGAATACATTCAATGGAGGGATATTAGCTACCTTTAGAACAATCTCATCAGTAGGAAATACAAGAATGACTTCTATATCTTGGGAGGTTATCCTAGGAGTTTCAATGATTTATTTTGTTGAAACTATTTGTCCCTTTGGAGTGTGAAATTATGTATCTTTCTGTGAAGATGATACCTCTGGGGTATTTATCAATGTGTTGCTAGCTGAAATCCAGAATTTATCTAATTCACTCTGATTCTATGAATCTGTTTGTTTTGTTATGATTTCTTTGCTTGCTTCAGTTATATAACTAGTAACCAAGACATTTTGAGGAATACATCTGAGTCTTTGTTCTCTATATTCATTGAATCTGTGTAATTCTTCTAGATTTAGATTCAATTTGACAAAATATTTAACTTCTTCAAAAGTTCTACCAGATTGCAAAATGTCTTCAAATCTATCATTTGTGTGTATGATAGGGTTGAATTTAGCTGACTAAGTAAACTTGTTAGCAATCTTCTCTGGGTCGAACTACCTTGAGGTAAAACGGGGAGCTTCAAAAGCTCAATATTTTGACATTCTTTCAATGCATGATTGAAATTGCTAAGGGTTAATGTACCACATTGAATTGGAAAACTTGGCCATAAGGAATTTTTACTAACCTTCAAATATTTAGTGAGTCCATTACCAACAGTTTGGTGAGCGACTTTTCTCGCCATTAATTTATTAGAAACATACAAAGGAAGAATATGTGGGGGAGCGGAGCTTCCAAATACTATGATATATGAAAATTATTCTTCAATAAAACATCTCCCTATCATTTGAAGGTCTGCAAGGGCTTCCTTAGTGAACCTAGGGCTCACTATGTCAAACATAAATTGATGTAATGGTAATACAACTCCATAACACGGCTTATGAAAATGTGGTGCATAATTATGCTCCCATATCTCTTTATGACTCAAACGAATAGGGGTGGGATCCTCAGGAGTCCATTTCCAACCCATAACTATAAAATTGGTGGAAAAATAAATAGCATCAAAAATATATGCACTCATGAAAAATTGGGGGACGGGCTTGGAGGAAGAAGCTCTTGTTTAGTGATATTCATTAATCGCTTTAGCTAGATTTTCAGAAAGAATGGTTGCCCAATTCATGATGTGGGAATTAACACAGGAATTAATCAGGGGAAGCCAATTTATGGAGAATTTGGTATTATCAGGGAGACCATATAATCTGCATAGCATCATGGCCGCAAAATTGTAGGGATTTTACAGTGAGGCGATAGGATACATACCTGATTTCTCATGTTTGAACTTGTTATCTAGTTTCCTCCAACCTTGGATTTTCTTGAAAGGATCCTCATTGTTCTTTGTAAATTTCTCAACAAAACTATTATCATAGATGTCTTGTGGGTCGGGTAGCTTGTACATGGCTTTCAAATCTTCAGCTCTGAAAGAACCTAAGATCTCATTCTTAGTAGTTCTTAATCGTCTATCCTTGATTGTTGAATTGTCTAGCACCCACCTAATCATGACAGTATATGGTAGAAGAGTGGCCCTTGCTGCTATCCAATGAAGTAAGGAGCATGCAATATCTTTAAACTGTAAATTTGAAGGTGTTGCATCATCAACAGTTGCCTTGACCACAACTACTTCAGGTTATTTGTCCTCAAGAATGATATAGATAGCTTGCCACTTTTTGGTACCTCCATCGGTAGTGCAGACTGTATCTAAGACTATCGACGACATTTCTGTGTATTCCTCTTCTGCAACAGTCTGTTTGATGTGCTTTTGCATTACTTTGCAGATGGACATATCTTGAAGGAAAATCCCTATTAAAATAGAGTAATGATCAAATGATGGAAGATATATTTGAAATGAACAATTCGAAAATAAAATATCCAGGAAGCAGTTGTTCCATTAATTATCCGTAACCAAACAATAAATATTTGCATTGGGATGATAAAACACACTTAATCGTTTCTGACATGATTTATTTTCACGTAATTTTTTTTATTAAAACCTATCAAATCATCGCATCGTGCCTTTTGAATCTATCTTTATGAAGCACATTACATGTTGTTTATGCGATATGCGATTTTGTGATATTGCGAAATTGCAAAATCGTAGTATTGGAATATCGGAAAATCATAGTTGTTGCAATATCGGAACTTTGGTAAAGTTTTCTTAAAGTTTTAAATATTTATTCGTGATGTGTGATTTATGCTGTCGCTTGCGAAACTACGATTAATGAATTCAAAATTGAGATTTTGCTATTTTTTTACTTATCTTTTAATGAGAAAAGATTATGCGGGATGCGATTTGCGATAGGGTAATTTCAAGGATGTTTTTATTAATTTCTTTTTGTTTTTTTATGTTTTTATTTAATAAAAGCAATAATGTTTTTGGATTTTGACTTTTTATTTAAAATGAAAAACACATTTTTAAGATGGGTCCTTATTTCTATTTATCAAAGGTCTAGATTATTTTGAAAATAAAAATGGGGGGAGTTGTTGCATAGCACAACACCTTCCTCATCAAGTTCTGGAAATATTGTTTGAAATAGAATTTTTTCACCTATAACCTTCTTTAAGCATGAAACATGGAAAACTGGGTGCACTCGGGAAGATGCAGGAAGCTCCAATTTGTATGCCATAGTACCAATATTTTGCAAGAAATTGTAAGGACAATAATACTTTGGCGATACTTTATTATCATTATTATCTTGCTTGAGGGACATTTGTTTTTATGGTTGTAGCCATAAAAATACCCATTTGCATACATCAAAACTTCTCTCGCTGCAATGTTGATATGCATGTTGTTTCATTCAATTCTGTGCCAAATTTAGGTTATCCTTTAAGAGTTGGAGAACTTTTTGTTGATGCTCGATGTGATATTCCACTTCTTGAACCTTAGAATTTTCTCTTAAAGATGATGTGATGGACAACATATGATATCCATAAAGTGCCATAAATGGGGTCATTTTTGCTGCAGTGTGGAAGGAAGTGTTATACCATGATTCAGCCAGAGGTAGCCAATTGACCATTGTGTTTTTTGATCATATGCAAAGAAACAAATATATTCTTCCAACATTTTTTCACTATCTCAGTTTTCCCATCAGATTGAGGATGATAATATGAGCTATGAGCTAGTTGAGTACCCAAACAAGAAAATAACTCTTTCCAAAAATTTCTAGGGAAAATGGGATCTCTATCACTTACAATAATCTTTGGGTTTCCATAAATGCAGTAGCAACTGTACTTTCTTTAAATGGATGAGATAATGCACAAAAGTGTGCATACTTGGTAATTCTATCAACTACCACAATTATGACACTCTTTCCTTCATACTTAGGTAAACCTGTGATAAAATCCATTGAAACCTCCTCCCAACGCTGATTTGTAATGGATGAAGGTTGTAGAAAAGCCGAGTTCTTAATTGTCTCAACTTTATTTTGCTGGAAAACCAAACATTTCTCCACAAAATTTTGAATATCAGATTTAAGGCCATCCCAAAAAAATTCTTTCTTCACCCTGTGGTAAGTTTTTAAAAATCCCGAGTGTCCTCCTAAGGGAGAGGTGTGCAATTCCAAAAGAATATTTTGTTTTAGTTGGGAATTCTTACAAATATATAAGCAATCTTTGTACCATAAGGAATCATTTTTCCAACGAAACGTATTAGATGTATTGGGGTCTTGTTGCAACTTTTGAATGAGTGTCTATACTTCTTCATCATTCTTCCATTCCTCCTTTGCTTCGGTTATCCGATTAGGTTGGATAATAGAAATGGCACAAAGCAATGCTTCCACATCCTCATCCTTTCTTGAGAGTGCATATGCAACAAAATTTAGCTTCCCTTTTTTGTAGACGATTTCAAAGTCATAACCCAACATCTTTGTGACCCCTTTTTGCTGCTCTTCTGAACATAGTATTTTGTTCCAAAAAGTATTTAAGACTATCATGATTAGTTTTTACCTTGAAGTGTCTTCCCATTAGGTAGGGTCGGAATTTCTTTAATGCATGTAGTATTACCAACATTTCCTTCTCATAAATAGCTTTCTATAAATACTTTCCCTTGATTGGATGTTTTTCAAAATCATTGGGTCTTCCTTCTTGCATTAAAAAAACACAAATTCCATTTCTTGAGGCATCACATTTTACAATAAATTTTTTTGTGAAGTCTGGCGTAGCTAAGACTGGTGCTTGGCACATTTCCTCTTTAAGATGTTAAAAGGCATTAGTTGCTTCATGAGTCCATGAAAATGCATCTTTCTTCAATAATGTTGTTAGAGGTGCTGCTATTCTCCCATAATTCTTAACAAACTTGAGATAATACCCCATTAACTCAAGAAATCCTCGCAACTTCCTTATGGTTGTGGGTAATTTCCATTCCTTAATGGCTTTAATTTTGTTAGGGTCTACCTTAACACCCTCTAGAGATACAATATGACCCAGATATTCCACCTCTTGTACTCTAAAGAAACATTTGGAGGTTTTTGCATATAATATTTTCTCCTCCAATAGTTTGAGCACCCTGTCAACATGTTGAACATGATCCTTCCAAGACCTACTATAGATTAGTATACCATAAAAAAATACTAACTCAAATTTTCTAAGGAAATGTTTGAAAATGGAATTCATCAACCCTTGAAATGTAGAAGGTGCATTGGTAAGGCCAAAAGGCATGACCAAAAATTCATAATGACCCTCATGAGTTCGAAATGTTGTTTTTGGAATGTCTTCAGTCTTCATTATAATTTGATGATATCCTGAACGAAGATCCAACTTAGTGAAATACATTGCTCCATGTAATTCATCCAATAATTCATCAATCATAGTAATGTGAAAATTCTCTTTAATAGTGAGCTTATTGAGCTCCATATAATCCATACACATGCACCATGATCCATCCTTCTTGTGCACCAATACTATTGGAGCAGAAAAAGAACTTTGACTAGGTTGAATTATACCAACCTCTAGCATTTCTGCAATCATACGTTCAATTTCACTCTTTTGGAGATAAGGATATTCGTAAGGCCTGATGTTTGGAGGAACACTTCTTGGAATAAAATGAATAGCATGATCATGATCATGATCATGAATAGGTGGGAGTCATTTGGGAGTTTCAAACACCTTGGAATGATTTTCTAGGACTTTTTGGAGATATGGAGAAATAGATGATTTTGATTTGGAACTTCTAGTGAGAATAATTGTGAAATGACACCTCATTATTATTTATTTAGAAGCTTTGTCATGACATTAGAGCTTATTATCTTTCTCAGCTTCCCTGCGATACCCTGTAATTCAACTTCCTTTCCTTCAGAATTTTTTTTCAAGAAAATTTCTTGAAAATTAAAATCTACTGTCCCTGAAGATTGTAACCATTATACTCCTAGTACAACGTCATCACCACCCATTGGAATGGAAAGCATTGGAATATTCAATACATATTCCCCCATGGTTAGCTTGATATTATGTAACTTTCAAGAGAAAATTATAGTTCCCCCATTTTACACCATCACTTGACACTCATGCATCGGGTATAAGAAGAAATTCAATTCCTTCGCAACCTTACAATGAAAAAAATTATGGGTACTACCCGAATCAATAAGCACTGTTACATTTTTCTACTTGATATTTCCTTCTATCTTGAGATTTTGAGGAGTGGTAATTCCCACCAATACATTACAAGATATGGTCAGATTCATTTATTCTTCCTCTAGGGTTGATTGCTGGTGTATATCCTCTTCTTTTGAAGTTTCTTGTTCCTTTTCTTCCTCCTCTTCACAATATATGTAAAATAATTTCTTCTCACCACACTTATGACCTTTAGTTTATTTTATATCTCAACTATAGCAAAGCCTTTTTTCTCTTTTTTCTTCCAATTTTTGTGGTGTCAACCTTGTAGGTTGTGGAAGTCTAGGAGTGAAACACTTCCATATTTATAGTTGTGAGTGGTAGGCTTCCTTGTCGCCATAATTTTACTTTCAATTTTTCTTTCCAACCTGAATGCCTTCTCCATTGTATCAAGTTCCCAAATTAGAACCTTATGTTGGATGTTATCCTTTAGATTCCCTATGAAGACATCAATCCTATGTCCCTCTGGAATATTATTTACCCTTATATTCAATTTTGGAAGTCCTCAATGTGCTCCATCATTAAACCCTTTTGTTTGAGATTTATCAATTGGCTAAAGAAGGTGTTTCTCCTTGTATCCTCATAATGTGATATCATTTCCTCCATAAAAATTGACCAAGTGACCACTTGTCTACCAGAACAAAGCCATCAATAACATACAAATTGATTTTTTTCTAAATATAAAGTTGAAATGCGTACCTTTTGTGTGTTTTGCTTATTATGGAGCTCAAATTATTGCTCCATTTTTAGTATCCAAGTTATCAGATCCTTGCCATCAAAATTCCTCATATCTATCTTTGGAATATGACGGGTCTTAAATCCAAAACTAGAGTTTATGAAATCATGATTAACATTTATTTTTTTCTCATCATGAGTTTCGTTTACTACTTTTTTTCCATTAGGAAGCTTTTCTTATAGCAACTTTTCCAAACCTTCCTTCAAAACTTCCATGTATTTATTCAAATGTTCCATGTTTCCTTATATACTAATCCATCTTAGCTTCCATTCCATTCTTCAAACCATCCATCTTAGCTTCCATGACATTATTTAAACCATCCATCTTAGCTTCCATGTCTTTCTTCAAACTATCCATCTTAGCTTTTGTTAGTCATCAATAATTTTTGCTGATATCAAAGATGACTAAGTTATAATCCTAGACTTCTAAAAACAAAATTTGAGAAATATTGTGAGTTTTAGAAATCTCACTGCCTTCATTATCCTAAGTCAAACTGCTTCACTAAATTTCTCCCTCTTTGCCCTCTTAAAAGGTTTACCCCAATGAGATAAAAAGGACTTCATTATTGGGCTTGTTTGCCTCATTTCACTACCTCACCCTCACTCTCATTCATGGCCTTTTTCCTCTGAAAAATCCATTTCTTCCTTTCCTCAAAACCTTCATAAACCCCCCTCATTCATCATTTTTCTTCTAAAAAAATTAAACAATGTAAAAGCTTCCTTTTACATTGTTCAAAGAAAAGTTTAAGCCTATCAGGTCCTTTTAATTTCATTATAAAACCCTGTTTTATATCTAAACCCAACCTTTGTATAAAAAATATGCCTTAAGCCCCTTTTTATTTTTTTAGCCCTAGCCCCATCACATTCATAAAACCTCGACCCTCGCTTATCCCTAGCCCCTTTCCTCGTATGAATTTATGCCTCCACCCTTTTCATTTCATACACCCCCAAACATTATAATAGGCCACCCCATAACCTTTAAAATATTTAAAGTGGTCCCACCTCTCATTACACCTGACGCCCTCTCCGTAAACCTTACAAACTTAACGCATTTTGTTAATTTTTAAGGTCTCGGGCCCCATCCTCCATTTAACCCCGCCGTCCAATTGCAACTCGCCACCTGTCCTCCACTCCACAAATCCGACAGAATTTTCACCCCTCCCGGATGTGCGACAACCGTCGATCTCCCATCCTGAGATTCGACGGCCATTATCGCATATCAAAAATAAAGTTGCGATTGGACTATTTTTTCGCGACCCACGTGAAATTGGTGGTTTTGCCCCGCCACTTGTCTCATCCTGAGACATATTGTGCACCTCCCTCATAAAACCACTAACCACTTATCCTTTGTGCGATAAACTACCCCAATTTTCCAATACCCCCTCCCTCCACACCATTTTTCAAAAATATTCACGCTCCCGTTCAAAATTCCTCCTGGTTCCACCTTTGGAACTTTTCCTCCTACACCCTCTCCTCCTCTGCAAACAACTCTCGATGGTTCAAAACCCCGAGAATACAATGAAACCCTCCCATGGGCCTTTTAACTAACTGTTTGTGTTTTGTGCAGGTTTTAATGGTAGCCATATATAAATATAAATCCACAAGGTCAAAAATTTATCACAGAGAGGACCTGGATGATGATATAGGAGCTCATAAAGGATCAAATGTGGCTAGAAGGTCTGTTCCAGTATTTGAAATGGATGAAACATGATCATCGATGGATCAAATGAACCCTCCAGTCATGAAGAAAGCCTCCCCTATACACAGACAACTGAAACAGTCAAAGACACAGTGAAAGGAAGAAACCAGAAGGATTAAAGGGATAATCCTAATCAGAAGCCAAAATAAAAGGGTTAGCGAGTCAAAGCAAAAGATTAAAGAAAGGATAGATAGATGAAAGTCAAAGATGAAAGGATAAAGGTAAAAAATATGAAAAGAAATAAATCAAAAAGATTTAAAGCAGACAGTAAAAGCATAAAAACATAGATTAAAGATAAAAAAAGGGCATATTAGCCCAAAGAAAATTCGAATGACTCAGCCTATGGCAACTACTCTTCTCAAAAGATATTTTTGCCACCCAATGCTTTGTTTCCTTCAATAAAGCATTAAGCAGCTATTGAACTGAGTTAGAGATATTTATATTTGTCAAAACAATTATTGTAAAAGTTATGAATAGGCCTTAAAGTCAAAAATTTCACCTATTTTCCCTTACAAGTTAAGATATAAGTTATTATTCAGAGAAATATCTACAGATATTCCTGCCTTGAGCCTTGCATGGTCTTCAAGGTTAGGAATTCATTAAATCTGTAATAAATGACACTCAAAACCTAGCTTAGCTTCACCTCCTCATTTGTAGCATAAATACTGCATCTGAACTCATTATCTTGTTGGCATTTGATGACTCTTTGAAGTAATACATAGTCTCTTGGAAGTTGAAAAGAAATTGATATCTTGGAACTTATGGATGCCTTGATTTGTTTGTTAACGGAGGAGGATAGATCACTGGATCCCTGAGCTTGGTTGTTCGTGAAGTGCTTCTAATCTGTTATTGTTATTTCCTATTTCATTATGTTTCCACCTTTCTATGTTGCAGTAGAATAAAAAATTTAGACTACGAAATGTCTTTTGAAAGCACCTTAGTTCTGTTTATTCTTCACTACCTTAATGTTTTCTTCTGCTAGGACATTTTAGAGAATTATTAATTGCTCTATAGACCCCTTAAGCTTGTTTATTTCATAAATAGTTGAATACATTTGGTATCAAGCATGATTTATGGCTAGCCCTACTTATTTGATGCCACTAAAACACTATTTTTGAAGTTTCTCTCTCTAAAGTACCATTCTTTAATGTCTTCCAAAGAGGTTTCATTTTGATCATACCCTTTGTACTTGCTTAACTAATTTTTTTAGAGATATTCATAACTATAATCAAGGATGCTTAGGAGTTCCCTCTTCTCTGATTACAGTTATATGTGTGTCTTAAGTGTTTTTTTTTCTTGAAGGTGAAATCACTAGAAGTTAAATGAGTTTCTCACCTTCTATATTTCATTGGAAAAGTTTGTCTTGAATTATCATCCGCTTTAGTTGAATCAAAGAATTTATAGTTTGCCCTGTCTATTGATTGCCTCTTCATGCTTATGATATTTAAGTCCCTTTGTTGAGAAGTAGATATGAAAAGGATTTTTGATTTCCCTTTGTCCTAATTTTCATTATTACAATTGTTGTCCATCTCATTACCGCTAAAAACTTGAAGATCCACTGACCAAGTTATATTTTCCCTATGATTCTCCTCGATCCATTGATGAAATTATCATGAATTTCACTAGACTCAATTACCCAATGACTTATAGATTTAATCATTCTACCTATGCTTCTTGATCATTATACCCAACCAAAGCAAAACAAAAAAACCTAACACTTAATAACTAGCCTAAAATCAACCCTATAAAGAAAACAAGTTCATATCCTTGCCAAAAAAATAGAGAGATCCATCTTTGAGTCTAGGAAGGCTAGGTTCTAGGACTCCATAGACTGGTTTGATGTTACCCTTTGCATTTGGTCTACCAATCTGCTAAATCACGGGACCCTAACATAATGGCGATCACGGTGGGACCTTTTGAGTAAATCTTAAGCTAAAAAATTTTGTATCCATTAATATCCATCCATTCATAGCCACTTCACAACCATTACTAACACAATAGTGATCATGATGAGACCTTCTGAGTCAGTGACAATCTAAGTATACCTTAGGACTTCAGAAACCTTTATGACTCATTTGACCCTTAGTTAAGCTTAAGAAAATCAACTGATAGTCAAGAGTAGACTTTTTTTGTTTCACCAGCTTAGATAAATGATGATTCAGTTAGAGAACACTCTTACAAACCTTAAGACTACATAAAAACTCATAAAACCCCAAAAATATCCCTAGATTGGTTTTTGTCAATTATTGGTGGTGGACCATACATATTTACCTTCAAAAAACAACTAAAAATTTCCACTGGGCGACTCCACTAGCCCCAGTAGGCCTATTACTTCATTAATCTTTAGAATCTCTTAGGATAGTGTCAAATCAGCCTTAATAAGTTTAGAAGCCTAGTCCCATATTTTAGATGTTTACCAAGCACTGTGAAAGGTCAACCTTTCAAAAACAGTCCTAAAACTTTTTGCCTCTCCAAATTTTGAGTTTGAAATCTGGCTTCCTATAGGATCAATACCAGATCTCATCCAGATCCTAATCCTCCTACTATAGTTGATGATGAAGAAAATATTTTGTGGCAAACTTCTAGAACTGGGAATTTAACTAATGGTAGGACTATTCAAAGAGCAAGATCTGTTCCTGAACACCTTATAGTCTTGGATCTTTAGTTTGAATTGCACCATTCAAAGAACCTATTTAGAACCAAGTCATATAGTAATATTGACAAGACTAACATTGAGCCCACAGATTTGCAGCAAAGTTTCAACAGAGTAGCATCTCCTTCCACTCCTGATTTTCAACTTCTCCATCACTCTAGGTCCGTTCATAACAAATCTGATCAAAATCAGTTTTCTAGTCCAAGTACTTCCACCACAAAAATCCACACATCCACTATTCAAAACACTCCCTTCCATCCCACATTCGCTCTCACAAACCCACCTCTTGTAAATCTTCCATTTACGCCCATCATGGCAGCATGGTATGCTCCCTTAGTGTTACCACAACCTCTGGTTCCTTTACCAAATGATTATCAATCTCGAATTCCCCATTTCACTCGAACTGAATCTACTACTGCCCAACAACATGTAGATAAAATGGATGATTCCTTTGATTAAATGGAAATAGAAGAAGAGACTATTAAGATGAGAATATTTGCCCAAAGTTTAGGAGGAGAAGTCGAAAAATGGTTTAAAATCTTAACTCCTAATAGCATAAATGATCTCCCTTCTCTATACCAAACATTTATAAACAAATGGGAAATTTAAAAGAATCCTCTCTGAATCCTTTCAGAATATAGCAACCTTAAAGGAATGCCGGGGAAAGTGTCCAAGATTACTACACTAGATTTAATAGTGTTTACAATGAACTTCCCCCAAACATGAAACCTCCACTTGGCTTAGCCTTAGCAAAATTTCGAGAGGTTTTTGACCCAGACATGGCCTATTAGCTAAGAGAAAGAGACCCCTTGACTTCAGAAGATATGCAGAGGGGAGCTATAAGTGTAGAAGAAAATTTGATTGAGAAAGAGTTAGGTTGAAATAAAAAAGAGTTACATACAAAGATGAAACAATGGCCTCAACCTCATCATCTGATGCCAAAATTGATAACTTAGTGAGGGTAATGGAAAGAATACTGGAAAAGATAAAATTAATTAATAGAGTACCTCCTAGGGAGAACTAACTAAATCCCCAAAACAGAAACATAAATCCAAATTTCAGAAGAGATCCTATTCAAAATAGAAAAAGAGATAATGACCAACAAATTAGGCCTCCTTTCCAAGAAAAATATGTAGATGAGGAAGAAAGAGAGACAGAAAGGTTGGAAGAAAATCATGTAAATCTGATAGGATCTGATAGTGAGGGTGATGCTTTTCTCACTAAAGAAGAACAAGGATTATTATCCTCAGAACAAACTAAAAACAACCATGAGGATTTTGAAGATTACCAATTGGGGTTTGAAAATGCTATAATATAGGTCCACAGACAATATGATCTTAGGAGCAAAAAGAACCAAGGGGCCTCCAAGAATAATAGCACATAAATTTTCGTTAGGAATACCTTATAAAATATTCCTAAAAAGACAACAAACACTACCAACATTGTGGCTAAGAAAGCTGATCTCAAAAAAGACAAAACCAGTCAGCAAAGTGTTGACACAAGCTGCCCTAGTACTTCTGCTAGTGGCCCTGAGAAATATGTCCTAAATAGCAGTCCTAATAAAATTCAGCAAAACAGAATTGCTGAAAGGACTATGTTTGACAAACCAGATGTAAATATTTCAAAACACTAGTCCCTTTCAGCCTTGAGGGAGAAGTTTCCAAGATCAAAATTAGCATACCCTTAGCTGAACTAGTAGCCCAATATGTTTATAAAAATCAAGTTTGAAAGATTTGAATATAGGGAATGATATTGATACTTTAAACTTGATGGATGATAAACCAGAATTGTTGTTTGGTCCTGAAGTAGAAGGAAAATACCAAGAAGGAGCTATCCCTCCATTCTATGTCAGCTTAAATATACATGATAAAATCTTACACAATGCCATGCTAGACTCTGGTGCCTCTCATAACCTTATGCCAAAAGTGGTGATGGAGAGATTAGGCCTAGAAATTACTAAACCTTACAAAGACCTGTATTCCTTTGATGCAATCAGAGTCAAGTGTTTAGGTTTGATCACAGATTTATGTTTCAATCTGTCACAAATTCCTGCTAAGGGTCTAGTTATGGACATAGTTGTTGCTGACCTTACCCCAAAGTATGGCATGCTTCTATCTAGATCATGGGGAGCGAAACTTCAGGGAAGCCTTCAAATGGACATGTCTTATGCTACCATTCTAGTATTTAACCAGACAAGAAGGTTATACAGGGAATCTCATATGAAATATATGGTAAGAATCATAGATAGGCTAAACAACGCTCCTGTTTATTCCATCCATTCAGATCTTGATTCATTTATCTTGTTCAATGAAGATAAAGTCAAAAAATAAGAAAATGAAAAAGAGTTAAGCCCACTTGAACAGCCAAATCTACCCTCAAATGAAAAACATAGCAGCTCAAACTTTAGTAGCCTTGAATAGAAGAATGAGGATGAATACGAGATAGAAACACTTTGGAACATGAGCTTTGATGGATTTTGTGGAAAATCTGGTTCTGGAGCAGGTGTATGGATACACAATACAAACAAAGGACATTACTACAAACTTGATTTCTAATGCACTAATAACATTGCAGAATATGAAGCTCTCCTCCTAGGCCTACATTTTCTCAAAGATTTAGGAGCCAAGAAAATATCAGTCCAAGGAGATTCAGAGCTGATTATTAGGGAAATAAAAGGGGAGTATTCAGCCAAAACCCAAGGTTAAGAGAATATAAGAATGCTGCCCTAGATCTCCTAATTTTTTTTGAAAAATATGAACTCACTTTCATCCCTAGAGCTCAAAATAACCTCGCAAATGAGCTTGCCTTTGCTGCTAGAAATTATCAAGTACCCCATATAAATGAACTATTCACTGTCAAAGTTAAAAATAGGCCTACAATCCCTGAAAATGAAAACTATTGGCAAGTGTTTGAGGGAGATAAACACATTGATGATTTTCTGCAATCTAAAAATGAATTTTATGTACCAATACCTAGCTCAAGCCATAAAGAAGATTGTTTTGATGAAAAACAAGTCCCTAAAACAGAGTTGTCCTCTACTACTGATATAAATCAATTTGAACATATTTATAAGGCAGAATTACGTGACAACCTAGACCAAAAAGACCTTAAGGTTTTTACAATGCAAAGATGATTCAATACCAAGGGGCCTTACACCATTAGAGGAGATTTTGACTTCAATGATGTAGCTAAAAAATCAAAGATGGAGCCTACAGAAACTAATGTAGAAGAACATAACATTGGTAGCATGAATGAACCCAAAATGATCAAGTTATCTAGAACTCTTCCTACTCATATCAAACAAGAATATATTGAACTTTTCAAAGAATTTGGAGATGTGTTTGCATGGGGTTACAAAGATATGAAATCATATGATACCAACATTATTCAACACAAAATTCCTCTTAAGGAAAATCAGAAACCTTTCAAAAAAAGAAGAAGAAGAATAAACCCTATTTTATTACCTTTAGTTGAGAAAGAGATAAAAAATATGTATGATGCTGGGATCATAGTTCTCCTTAGATACTCACAATGGGTTTCTAACCTCGTATCTATTAGGAAGAAGACCGTGGAAATTAGGCTTTGCATTGAATTTAGAAATCTGAACAAAGCCTCCCTGAAAGATAATTATCCCTTGCCTAAAATGGATCACATACTCCAAAGGGTGGTTGGATCTAAGAGAATATCACTCTTGGATGGTTTTTTAGGTTACAACCAAGTACTAGTACTCCCAAGTGATCATCACAAAACTTCTTTCACCACACCTTGGGGTACATTCATGTATGTTAAAATTCCATTTGGTTTGATGAATGCAGGGGACACATTACAAAGGGCGATGGACATAGCTTTTTCAGAAAACATAGGCTATTTTATAATCATTTAACCTGATGACATCATTGTTTTCTCCAAAATTGACAAAGAACACTTAGTCCATTTGAGAAAAGTTTTTGAGAAATGTAGGAAATATGGATTATCTTTGAATCCCAAGAAAACACTCTTTGGTCTCCAGGAAGGAAATCTCCTAGGCCACATAATATTTGAATAAGGGAATCAAATTAGACCCCAAAAGGATTGAAGGCATATTGAAAATTAGCCATCCTAAAAACCTCAAAGAGTTGCAATCTTTCATTGGGAAGATAAACTTTTTGAGAAGGTTCATCCCCAACCTTGTTGAAATTTTAAGGAATATCACAAATATGGTCAAAAAGGAACTAGGAGTTAAATAGACTTTAGAAGCCAAACAGTCATTTGAACTAGTGAAACAAGCCCTCACTCAAACACTAGTTCTTATCAGTCCTGATTTCACCAAGGATTTCTACATTTTTTCAATTGCATCTGAGCACACCATAGCTGCAGTGTTGTTACAAAAGAATAATATATGGCAAGAACAACCAATATCCTTCTTCAGTAAAGCCTTAAGAGATGCTCCACTCAAATATAACATCATGGAGAAACAAGCCTTAGCCCTGATAAAAACATTGAAATATTTCTGAGTCTACATTTTACACTCTCATATCATTGCTTTTGTCCTACATACAGTTGTCAAGGACATTCTAAATCAAGACCCTGATGGTAAAAGGGGAAAATGGATTGCCATTATCTTATAGTATGATTTATAAATTAGGCCTACCAAGCTTATTAAAGGACATGGATTAGCAAAAATCATGGCAGAATCAAATTTCCAAGCATTATACATAAATATGATTGATGTTTTAGAAGAAACAGAAGAATTCACTGCTCCATACATTGAAGAAATGATTTTGAATTCTTTGTGGTATGATGATATCATATATGTGCTTCTTTATCTTAATAATCATCCTTCTTTATCAAAGACTAAAGCTAGATTCTTAAAATAGAAATATTTAAATTATTGCATTTTAGATGGAGTGTTATATTGGAAGAATGTTGTTGGTATATTACTTAAATGTTTTCTTGAGAATGATGCAAGAAAAATCATGCATGAGCTGCATGAGGGAGAATGTGGAGGCAACCTTTACTGGAAGACCACAACAAACAATATTCTTAGAGCTAGATATTACTGGCCCACCCTTTTCCATGATACTAAAAAATTCGTTATGACTTGCCATAAGTGCCAAATTTTTGATGGAAAGAGAAAACTCCTACCTTTACCTTTACATCCCATCAATATTGAGGCTCCCTTTTAGAAATGGGGTTTAGAATTTATTGGAGAAATTCACCCAACGTCATATGCCCAACATAAGTGGATCCTTACTGCCACTGATTATTTTACCAAGTCGATAGAGGCTATTTCTTCTAGAAATGCTACTAACTCAGTCATTATCAAGCTCCTTGAGACCAACATATTATCCTGATTTGGTTGTCCTAGAAAAATAATTACAAATATTGCTGCTACCTTCAAATCCAAAAGAATGGTTGATTTCTTCTATAAATATCATATCACATTGGGGCACTCCACAACTTATTACCCTCAGGGAAATGGACTTGCTAAATCCTCCAATAAAATCTTGATCAACATTATCCAAAAATTGTTGGAACAAAATCAGAAATCATGGCATAGTAAGCTAGTTCATGCTTTATGGACTGATAGAATAACCACCAAGAAATCAATCAATATGTCTCCCTATCAATTGGTATATGGTATGGATGCAGTCTTCCCAACATCTTTGGGAGTTCCAGTCATGAAACTTCTCCAAGAAGTGCAATCAGAAGAAAATGACATGCATAGAAGGTTGAATCAAAATATTCATTTGCAACAGTCAATAGAGGAGGTTTATAAAATAACACAAGCAATACAGGAAAGCATCAAAAATATTTTTGACAGAAGGACTAAAGCTAATAATTTCCAAGTTGGAGACGCGGTCTTGAAATGGGATTCTAGAAGGGAAGATAGAGGTAAGCATGGAAAATTTGAGAATTTGTGGAAAGGTCCTTATATCATTCATTCAATTAGGGGTCATAATGATTTATTTTTACAAGGGCTGAATGGAGAAGAGTTATTTTGAGGTCCTGTCAATGGCAGGATGCTAAAACACTATTTTTGTCAAGAGACCTAGCTTCAAAGTTTTCATTCATTATACATAAACATTGCATGAGAAAATATTGAAAACAAAAAATACAAAAACAATGAAAGAAAAGGAAAACGAGGGTAGATTCAAAAGAGGTATAGCCCCATACCCAAAAAACATTACTACTAAAAGTGTGCAAGCCTGAATTCCACTATTGATTCAAAGAGAATATCTTGTTCAGTAATCTAGCTTAATCATGTTTGAACATGCTTTAAATTTATGTTGATAAGTTAGTAAAAAAAATGATTGTTAAAGCTATTAAAAATTGACTTATCAAGAAAGATAGATTAGGGAATAAAAGATACTAGTTCCACACACTCAAAACATAACCAAAGGGAAAGATAAGGATGCACTAAAAATGATAGATCACAACCCTATCTTTCTAAAGTTAATTTTTATGCAAAATAATGTTTGTGTGCAGGTTGTTCCGATGCCACAAACCATGGTAAGTCAGACTGTCTAATCTTGATTTGAACCATTCTTTAAATTTTATGTCAATAGTTTAGAGAATCAAGACTTTCAAACAGCGTAAAATTGGATGTCACATAGTCTAGGTAGAGAATAAAATATTTCACTAGCTTAACCTGAACTCTTGGAAGAAATAAGGGTAGAAGTAGATAGTTTATTTCTTTTTTCAAAATAAAAATGCCAAGAGTTTGCCAGTTCAAGTGTACTCAAGGAAGAAAAAATGTTAGGACAAGAAGGTTGGGTAGGTAGATATGCTATTGAAAGAATCATATGTTGCAGATATCAAGATCGTCACTTCAAAATAAATATCAGTAAGTGAAAGGAAAGAAAATTCTACCCAATGGAAAAAGCACTGGTCTGCAAAAACTCAGAGATTTGATAAACTGAAAATTCTGGACACCTCCAAAAGGAGCTGCCCTCCCCAAGTGGAGCCACTGTTATTCATCAATAATTTTTGCTGATATCAAAATATGACTAAGTTATAATCATAGATTTCTAAAAACAAAATTTAAGAAATATTGCGAGTTATAGAAATCTCACTTCCTTCATTATCCTAAGTCAAACTGCTTCACTAAATTTCTCCCTCTTTTCCCTCTTAAAAGGTTTACCCCACTACTACAAAAAGGACTTCATTATTGGGCTTGTTTTCCTCATTTCACTACCTCACACTCACTCTCATTCATGGCCTTTTTCCTCTAAAAAACCCATGATTTCTTCCTTTCCTCAAAACCCTCATAAACCCCCCTCATTCATCATTTTTCTTCAAAGAACATTAAACAATGTAAAAGCTTCCTTTTAAATTGTTTAAAGAAAAGTTTAATCCTATTGGGTCCTTTTAATTTCATTATAAAACCCTGTTTTATATCTAAACCCGCCCTTTGTATAAACAATAGGCCTTAAGCCCCTTTTTCGTTTTTAGCCCCAACCCCCTCACATTCATAAAACCTCGACCCCTGCTTATCCCTAGCACCTTTCCCCGTATGAATTTATGCCTCCACCCTTTTCATTTCATACACCCCCAAACCTTATAATAGGTCACCCCATAACCTTTGAAATATTGAAAGTGGGCCCACCACTCATTACACCTGACACCCTCCCCGTAAAACTTACAAACTTAAAGTATTTCGTTAATTTTTAAGGTCCCGGGCCCCATCCTCCATTTAACCCCATCGTCCAATCGCAACCCGCCACCTGTCCTCCACTTCGCCAATCTGGCAGATTTTTCACCCCTCCCGGATGTGCGACAACCATTGATCTCCCATCCCAATATCCGACGACCATTATCGCATATCGCAAATAAAGTTGCGATTGGATTAGTTTTTCGTGACCCAAGAAAAATCGACGTTTTTTCCCCGCCATGTGTCTCATCCCGAGACAAATCGTGTACCTCCCTCCTAAAACCACTAACCTCTTATCCTCTGCGCGATAAACCACCCTGGTTTTCCAATACCACCTCCCTCTGTGCCGTTTTTCAAATTTTTTCCTGCTCCCATTCAAACTTCCTCCTGGTTCCACCTTTGGAAATTTTCCTCCTACACCCTCTCCTCCTCTACAAACAACCCTTAATGGTTCAAAACCTCGAGAATACAATGAAAACCTCCCGCGGGCCTTTTAACTAACTGTTGGTGTTTTGTGCAGGTTTTAATGGTGGCCATATATAAATATAAATCCACAAGGTCAAAAATTTATCACAGAGAGGACCTGGATGACGATCTAGGAGCTCATAAAGGATCAAATGTGACCAAAAGGTCTGTGCCAGTATTCAAAATTGATGAAACATGATCATCGATGGATCAAATGAAACCTCCAACCATGAAGAAAGCCTACCCTATACACAGACAACTAAAAAAGTCAAAGACACAGTGAAAGGAAGAAATCAAAAGGATTAAAGGGCTAATCCTAATCAGAAGCCCAAATAAAAGGGTTAGCCAGTCAAAGTAGAAGATTAAAGAAAGGACAGACATATGAAAGTCAAAGATGAAAGGATAAAGGAAAAAAAGATCAAAAGAAATAAATCAAAAAGATTTGAAGAAAATATTCAGAGCATAAAAACAGAGATTAAAGATAAAACAAAGGGCCAGTTAACCCAAAGAAAATTCGAATGACTCAGCCTATGGCAGTTACTCTTCTCAAATTTTTGCCACCTAGTGCTTTGTTTCCTTCAATAAAGCATTAAGCAGCTATTGAACTGAGTCAAAGATATTTATATCTATCAAAACAGTTATTGTAAAATTTATGAATAGGCCTTAAGGTCAAACATTTCACCTATTTTCCCTTACAAGTTAAGATAGAAGTTATTATTCAGAGAAATATCTGCAAATATTCCTGCCTTGAGCCTTGCATGGTATTCAAGGTTAGGAATTCATTAACTCTGTAATAAATGACACTCAAAACCTAGCTTAGCTTCACCTCCTCATTTTCAGCATAAATACTGCATTTGAACCCATTATCTTGTTGGCATTTGATGACTCTTTGAATTAATACATAGTCTCTTGGAAGTTGAAAATAAATTGATGTCTTGGAACTTGTGGATGCCCTGATTTGTTTGTTGATGGAGGAGGCTAGATCACTAGATCCCTGAGCTTGGTTGTTGATGAAGTGCTTCTAATCTGTTATTTTTATTCTTGTTTCATTATGTTTCCACCTTTCTATGTTGTAGTAGAATAAAAAATTTAGACTAAGAAATGTCTTCTGAAAGCACCTTAGTTCTTTTTATTCTTCACTGCCTTAATGTTTTCTTCTGCTAGGAAATTTTAGAGAACTCTTGATTTCTCTCTAGACCCCCTAAGCTTGTTTATTTCATAAATAGTTGAATAAAGTTGGTATCAAGCATAATTTATGGCTAGCCCTGCTTATTTGATGCCACTAAAACACTATTTTTGAAGTCTCTCTCTAAAGTACCATTCTTTAAAGTCCGCTAAAGAGGTTTTGTTTTGATCATACCCTTTGTAATTGCTTAAATAATTGTTTTAGAGATCTTCATAACTATAATAAAGGATGTTTAGGAGTTTCCTCTTCCATGATTACAGTTATATGTGTGTCGCAAGTGTTTTATATCCTTGAAGGTGAAATCACTGGAAGTTAAATGAGTTTCTCGCCTTCTATATTTCATTGGAAATTTTTGTCTTGAATTATCATCTTCTTTAGTTGAATCAAAGGATTTATGGTTTGCCCTGTCTATTGATTTCCTCTTCATGCTTATTATATTTAAATCCATTTTTTGAGAAGTACATATGATAAAGGATTCTTGATTGCCCTTTGTCCTACTTTTCATTCTTACAATTGATGTCCATCTCATTACCCCTAAAAACTTGAAGATCCACTGACCAAGTTAGATTTTCCCTATGATGCTCCCTGATCCATTGATTAACTTAGCATGACTTTCATTAGACTCCATTTCCCAATGACTTAGAGATTTCCTCATTCTACCTATGCTTCTTTATCAATATAGCAACCCAAAACAAAACAAAAAAACCTAACACTTAATAACTAGCCTAAAATCAAACCTATAAATCAAATAAGTTCATATCCTTTGCAAACAAATAGAGAGATCAATCTCTGAGTCTAGGAAGGCTAGGTCCCAGGACTCCAAAGACTCGTTTGATGTTACCCTGTGCATTTGGTCTACCAATCTACTAAATCATGAGACCCTAACAGCTTCCACGCCTTTCTCCAAACCATCCATATTACCTTCCATTTCATTTTTTGTTACTCTTTGCGAGGGCGAAATTTGTTGCACTTTTTCTTGTAATTTTGATATATCATGTTGCACTTATTCCTCTTCATAAGTCATAGTAGAGCCTTCTGAGGGCTTAATGGGTGTTGACTTATTTTTAGGGGCCATTTTAAAACCCAATACTGATAGCTATGCTTTAATATTCCCTTGGAATCCCTTGAATTGATTTTTCAAACAAGACTTATGTAATTTTTAAAAAAATACACACATTTTTCTTTCTTTTGAGGAGCTTGATATTGAATCTGATGTATCTTTGTGATTTCAGATCCCTAAGATTTTATCTTCGGTCCTTTATTATCCCTTGGATTCTTTTTTCAAATGCCACATGTCTAACCTGATTTGGATTCTTCAAGGAAATGTTATGCCCAATCTCCCACAATGACCTAATTATGGATTGGTTCAGTAGAGCGAACTTGTTCAACATGACACGTCTCACTATTTCCTCCTTCATTTTTGAAATTGATACACAGGAAACTAAATTCCATGTAATTTTGGCCACTTTTTACATAATTCCAATCTGATGCTCAGAGAGAGTTATGACATTTTCCCAAGGTCACCTCTTTGATATGAAATTCGGGAGCCTGCAAAAACCCTAGCTTCCACAGATCATATCTCCAAAAATATTGGAAACTAAGATATGAAATTTATACATAAAGCTCCTCAGGATTTCTTCGCAAATGGGTTTTTTTTAGTGCCCGAACCTTCATAGAAAAATAGTTATATTGAAAATTCCACGATGACCTATTTGAAGCAGCAAAGCCCTAGAATCCAAAGCTCTGATACCAAAATTTATGAAATCATCTCACAAAATAGAGGAAAAGAGAGATAAACAACTTAAAAATTAGCCACTTTGAGGAGGAAAACTCCTTTAAATTACATAAATGAAAAATTCTTGGATGACACAAATGAAAAAACCTCCTTTCTATATACAGGAGTCCATGAGGTCACAATATAATCCTAGTCGACCTAACAATAATAATATAAGGGCACAAAAATAACAATAATGGGATATTATGGGGCAAAATAATAACACAATATGGGTATAAAAATAACAATAAGGGGGATACACTAACAAGAATAAGGGATTTCACTAGTAATATAGGACCCTAACATTAACTCGCTAGGTTCTAATGGAAGTGTTAGATGATATTCCTGAGGCTTTACAAATATGAGTGGTTAGAGTACCATGAGAGTGGGTGTGACTCTTCTGAATATTGGAAAATTTCATTGTCTTCTACTAGGATTCTCATCCAGGGAAGGGCCCACAAATTTAGCTTTTAGATATCTGATATTTTTTGATATGAACATGTTATGGGTTGAGCCTTAATTTTGGAGAAAATTTGTTCACTATTGGAGCAGGGTCCCTTAGGACCACATATTTGAGTAATTAATAAGTATTTTTGTAGTTTTGAGTCATTCACGCTAAGAAATGCATAAGTCAAGGGACTTTGGGGCGGGTCAAATTCCCTTCATGAGTTGTAATGGGCCAAAGGGTAAAACTAGGAGTCGCAAACCATAGTTTGCAGATCTTATATGAGTGCAGGCTAGGATATAAATAGAAGTATAGGTAGAGTCAGATAGAACAAGTTTTTGATACAATTGTGATATGTTATGAACTTTGAAGCGAATCTGTACATGTATGTGTTTGAAAGACTCCTGCTGGCTATGTGCGTGGAGAACTTAGTTCGACTATGTGCGTGGAGACTTTATTCTGGGTGTGTTCGGACCCTGCTGGCTATGTGTGTAGGTGAATTTGAATAATTGTAAAGGGTTTTGCCACTGTTGATGACTAAAGAAGTGATTTGGATAATTTTGAGTAATAAATGCATGTGTGATATGTTTCGATTGTACTTTATGATATCTGTGATTGGATCGATTGCGTACCTATTTTACTGTTTAATATGAATGTTATATGCATAGATCTATTACTGTAAGACCTGAATATCACTTTACTAAGACTGATGAAGGGATTGCGAAGCCATTATCTGTGTGTGCACAAGGTAGTGTGCGTAAGTTGACCTAGATTTTCCTGGTCACGGTTTCCGGTGCATAAAACAGTCCACTATAATTATAGACCTGTGGAAACCCACATCATTTAATTCTCTCTTAGGTTGTGGAAACCTGGTTCCAACACCCCCCCCCCCCCCCCCCAATACTGCTTCGGGTGAGACTTTGGCCTGCGCAAGTAGGTCACTACCGAAAGGGCCAGTAGTAAGAGGGTTTTGTTGGTTACACTTAACTCTGAACCTGGGCCAGGACCCCTCAAGCCAATAAATGGTTCCGTTGCTAATAGCGGGATCATTTTAAGAGAGACTAGATGATGTGGCAACCATCAAAGACTAAATTAGAAGACTGGTTTGAACAAAAGATTCGCCAATTCTCCATCAAGGAGATAAAAAGTAAGAATTTGTCTTTTGAAGAGTGGGAAAATGAGTATATTTTTAGAGATGTTCACGAATTTTTCTTTGTGACCTTTGCACATGAGTTGCAAGAGTGGTTTTTAAGGTTAACTGAGTTTTATACCTGTTGGAAGGAAGATAAGATCACTCATTGGACACTTGAGTTGATCCAACAGTTAGAATAGACTATTAACTCCATCACCCACACTGTAGATCATTGGGTTGACAACATTCAGGGTGGGTTTGTAAAAGAATTTGAAGTAGATCAGTTTGTGTCATATTCTGAAGTTGAAAGGAGGTTCTTCAAAGAACTTATTAGACTCCTATACCAATAGGTGTCATTTTTCATGATTGTCTTGATTGAACTATGGAATATGTTCAAACCTTTTTCTTGATCAAAGGTGTTCCATATTCTTGAAAAACCAAAAAAATAAAAAAAAATGTTAAATATATAAAGAGGGTATACCCTAAAAGAAAAATCAATGGGTAAGAAAATGAAAGAAATGAACCCCAAGAAAAAAATAGACCAAGGAAAGTGTGCAAATCCAAATGCCACTACTATTTCATTTGTTGCAATAAAGCAATTGTGTGCAGCTTGTCAACTTTTGCCACAATTTATGAAGGGTCAAACTGTATAAAATTGACTCATTCATGTTTCAATTTCATGTTGTAGAATAGAGAATAAATATCTGACCAAACAGTCTAATCTTGGCAGATAAGTAGATAGGTAGAGTTAATAAAAGGTGCTCAACAGTTTAATCTGAGCCCTTGGATGTAATAAGGGTAGAAATAGATAGATTTATTATGTAAAAAGAAAAAAGGTTGATAAGGGTTTGCAAGTCTAAATGCACCCTAATAAAGAAGAGAAAATGGTAGTGTCAAGTAGATATGGTAGGTAGATGGTGTTGCAAAGTTTTATGTGATGAATGATGGTGCTAAATGTATTTAATCTTTTACTTTCATCACAAATATTGAAGCAGAAAATGCACTGGAAAATTCACAGAAAGCAAAGTCAAAATCATTAACTTTCCACATCACTTTCTCCCTAAGATTTTTACTAATTTCCCCAAAGTACTAAGGTATTTGGAGATTAAAGGGGCTCAAGGCATTTCCTTGACTTTTGGAGGGACCGGACCCTCGGCCTAATGATCCAAAAAGACCTAAGTACCTGAAGTTATTTATCATTATAATCATTCACTTTTAACCTTTTCCTAAGTAAAATCCAATTTTACTTAGGAAAATCATGCAAATTTCCATAATAAACCCTCAAAATCACTTGCTATTCTATGTTTAAGTGTTGAAATTGAGATGATGTAATTTACTTCAGAAATCTTCACTTTCTTAGTTATAGTTAAGTATTTTGAGTTTACCTTGTCCTTTTGTCATATTAACATTTAACTCTAATTATTAACTCCCTAGTGAAAATACCTTACCCTATATGTATAACTCCTTTTACATAAATATCCCAAAACCCATCTTATTATAAAATTTTAACCAAAGTATGTATTTCCCAATTATTTATAAAAGACCCACATTATGTGCCCTTTGGTTAAAATATATCATTATGTAATACTCCCGCCCCTATGATAAGTTAATCGTATTGGTTGATTTATCATATAATAAAAAACATATATGAAAAACTTTGAAACATATATTTTATATGTTTTAATAAAATTAAATCCAAAGTTTAATTAAAACTAAACTTTGGAAATAATCCCATACCCGACGACCCTAACTCGAGTTAGAAACTAAACCCCGCCGCAACCACCTTTAAACAGTGGGATTAATTAAATCGCCAGGATTAGTTAATAACCACCTTTTAAGCCTATCAAAACACCCTCGGGATGATTAGTTAAACACTAATTACATCAGGCCCACATGTTAACTTCCCCGTCACCTTCCGGTCTTGTCAACCATCAGATCATCTGCCTGCAGATCAACGCTCCACAGCGATTCCGCTAGCCATCTCCCAGTCGAAGGTTAACGCGTGGGGCACGGTGGTTTTGGAATAGTACTCCGACCACGTGTCACTCGCCCAATGGAATCATTGCTCTCACGTTTAAAACCACCATTGCCCATAAGCAGTGCGGAAATTACCGCTTACCGCCCGACCCCTGCCACATGTCATCCCGTACCTCGATGACGTCATTCCTCAATAAAATAAAAATCCCTTTTTGACTTTGTAAATAAAACAAATTTCGTGTTTTTTCTGTCATTTTCATTGCTGAAAGCGACTGCGCCTCCCACTGTGAAATTCAAATTTCCACTGAAAATTACTGTTCTATCCAATTTCGTTCGAGAATTCTGCTGGACCAGTGTTCGAGCATCTTCTTGCCACCACTTGATACCTGTTAAATCCCAGTTTGCCTCCGAAAACAGGTATTTATTCTATTGCGCTCCGAACTTCAAAAGAAACTCTGTGTTCTGTGTTTTTTCAATGGATTAGTGTTAAAATATTATCGCTAAGATCATTCCCCGAGCTTTAAAACTGTGAAATTGTTCCCCCAAACCTGCTATGTTGCCAATTTCCCTCATTAAAACTGAAATCGCGCCCGGTCCGTGAAGAAAACCCAGAAACTGCCATTTTGAACACACAAGAATCAAAATGGAAGCCCCGGTAGCCCTGAAGGTAACTCCATTGAATGCCCCCCACAGAGAGTTAGAATATTTGCCCTTAGTTGATAAAGACTTCCAAATTAAAGACTTGGTCTTCGATGAAAGCCCCCTTCGAAGTTATTGCCGCTGCAGAGACGATTATTCGAAGGGATTGGATGTCATTGGATTGTGGGAATCCAATTTCTCGAGATATCTCATCCCCTCAGTCCTCATTTTCCCAGAAATTATCCACTACTGCCATTCTAACTATGATCCAACTCAAAGAGCAGTGATGTCCCCTGACCAGACTGTTCTTTTCCCTATCACTCCTCAGGCCATCAATGCAATGCTACATTTTGAACCTGATCAAGAGCTAACTCCCTTGTCTATGGAAGAACTGATTGAAAAGTGTAATCAACTGTCTCCAGAAAAATTGAAATGCATTTGCCAGACTTTTATGTTGCCTGAACATCAACCTAAGAGGCCACCTCCATATGGTTTTGCTTATTTTAACAAGTTGGGCAGACTCATCCTCAATATGATATCCTTTGTTATGGGTTTCAATACAAGTGAATATGTTGATGAAATAACCTTGGTATTGCTGTCTATCTTTACTCTTGGGCAACCTCCTGCAGTAAAATATGATTTTGCATCCTTCATTTCCAATAAAATCCATGACTAGTTCATGAGGCTAGATAATGAGAAAGTGTTCAAATATTCCTCAGTTATTTACCATCTCCTTATCTATTATCAATCAGAGAAGTTCCCCTTCCCTCTTAAAAAGCTTGATGCCAAGGGAAATCCTAGATCAGTTATTTTTTGGTCTGCCATAACTCATTCTTCTTATGATTCTCCCTATTCTTATGCTGAGTTCATCGATCTTTTTGTATATCCTGCAACTACCTTGTTGACAGGAATTCCTCCTCCAAGGCTCAGTAATGAAATCAAGAAGACTTTGCAGCTTTCAAGGACATATAAAGTTGGAGACTGGTATTTATATCAAAAACATTCAGTCATCAGAATCTATGGATGTGAATTGCATCCATTCAAGTTGCCAAAATATGTGCCCATGAGACTTTTTGCCTTGGAATATTTCAGGCAAATGAATAATTCTGATATGATTCATTTTTGTAGTGTGAAAAAGAAAGCCCAACTCAGGATTAAAAGTTAATTAGGTCCTTTCATCTGCAACTCTAGGGAGGCCGAGCGAGAAGCAGAAGATATACTACAAAACCATTGCAAGTTCCAAAGGAGTTTCCGTTGGGTTCCTTATGATCCATTTGGTTTCATCTGTGATAAAAGAATGAAGAACAAATCTTCGCCATATATTCACCACAGGATTCCTGATATAGAACAATATGCTAACCAAGATGAATGGGTGGAAGAAACACTAGTTGAGGAAGAAAGTGAAGAAGACAAAATGAACAAAATTATGAAAGACCTTGAGAAAAACTTTGACTTAGAATCTTTTGCACAAGTGCAGGTACCTCACATTGGCACTTCTTCAGCAGGAAATCTACAACAGGGATTACAGGAAAGCAGTCCATCTATTGTAGTAGAGTCAAAAGGCAAAGGAAAGGAACCTGAAATACAGGTCATTGAAACTTTTATCATGGCAGAGAAACCTCAAACCTCCAGAGCACCAGATCAATCACAAGTTTCTCCCACTCAGGTAAATCATCCCGAAGTTTCAGAATTACAAACTCCATCCAATATGGAAATAGGAAATAAAAGGCAGGTTCCAGATACTACTCCTCCCAAAGAAACCTCAGAGCTACATCAAGCTAAAAAGCAGAAACTCAATCCACTCCCGGAAGTGGAAGTTATAGATGAGATGTTTGATGATGATAGAGAAGATAGTCAACTAACTGGTTCTGTTAGTATGACACACACAGATCAGAAAGGAAAAGCATTGCAAAAGCAATTGAGTACTGAAGTATCTTCTTTTAAGCCACCAAAAACAGATACAAGTGATATAAAAAGAACTTTCATTAATATAAAGGCAAAGAATGATCCATTGAGAATGAAAGTATATGATCAATATCTAAAAATGGCTCCACATAATCAGGAAAGGTTAATGTCAGCATTTGACATTTCACAAGGCAAAATGATGATGAGCCACTTCAAGTCCAAGGTGCCAAAACCCATGACAGCAGCTGATTATATTAGGACGAATTTTGAGGTCCTGGCTAAAGACATTCATCCCTTAGACCAGATAGAGTTGCATAAACAAACTGGGGAAATGGTGTATTCCACTCTTACTGATAAGGCCATGGCAGCCCTAAGGCTGCAAGATTCTTTAAATAACACGAACACCCAATTGCAAATTGAGAAGGCCTCTTCTCAGGCCAAAGATAACAGAATAAAGTCTCTGGAAGACATAATCATCAGTTTGGGTCACAACCCCAAAGATGTCAAAAGCATTGAGGCACTAATCAAAAAGAAAGATGATGATATTGCTGCACTGAGAAAGCAACTGAAATTACCAGCCTCAAGACATCCCCAGACCCAAGAAGTTTTGAAGGAGAATTCACAAGAAGAGATAATGGAGTTGCTCTTAAAAATGACTGAGCAACTGAGTGAAACAGAGAAAGAATTGGAACAAGCTTTACAAGAGAAGGAAGCTATCATGCAGGCATCAATCACGGAAGCTACTACAACTACAGGCACTACAACAACAGATCAACAAACAGAATCAGCACAGGTAGACACTTCTGGTTTAAGTTCTGATGAATTGGTAAAACAAATGGAAAGTTTAAAACTCAGGGTCACAGAACTTAAAACCACAAAATTGCAGTTAGAAAACTTGGAGCAGAAATATGATATGTCCAAAAGAACTGTTGCAGATAATACCAGGGAAATTAAAAGATTGGAAAAATTGGTTAAGGCTTTAGAAAAAGATCTTTCATTAGAAAATCCTTTGAGAGAAATAAACAAAATTCTTTGGACTAATATAATTGATTCAATAAAAAGTATTTGGACTTTTGTTCAAACAATCTTTGAACAAAATGACTTGATCAAAGTAGCTCAGGAAGAAATAGCCAAAACAAGAGATGAATTAAAGAGCAGACCTGAGCAAGCCAATCAACTTATATAGTTTCTGAACACACGGACTAAGCAACAGCTTTCAAAGTTAGGAATTGATGATAGGACAGGCACTATCTTAGAAATAAAAAGAGTTTTTACCAAAAGAACTCTTATGCAGAATTTGGAAAGGAAGTGCTCAGACATACAAGAAGAAATCAATGTTTTTAAAGGGAAATTTCAGGTCTTATTAGACAATGGGTTACCCAGTCCTATGCTAGCAGGTGACAAGATAATGGACCTGGAAACCTATGTTACTAAAATAGACATACATGCTCATAACACAACTGTTATTTCTATCAATGCATCACCAGCAACATTGCCAACAGGGAGGAATCTTTATGATAGATTGAAGAATTTGTTTCATCTGGAGCATGAAATAAAGTATTTTTTCCCTAGTCAACCCACCTTTTACAGATACACAGAGGCCGATGAGACATTGAGAAAACTTAAAAGAACCGTAATAGTAGAAGATCAATGGTGGGAAGACTTATTGGAAATTTTGTAAAAGTTATCTTCAGACAGAAAATTTGTCTTTTACCATCATGTAAAGGATAAATAATGAGCACAAGTTAAAGAGTATCAGTTGAACAGGTTAAAGAGTATCCGTAGAAACAAAGAGTATCAGACAAGTAAAGGAATTACTCAAAGAGATAGCACCAAGCCCTATTATAGCACCTGCCTCCAGCACATAAACAGCACATCAACAGTTACTTGTCATTCTGTCTACGAGACCATTTGTCTCCTTTTTATTTGTAAATTACTCCTTAGTCACCCTAGATTATTGGCTAGGTTAGTGTGAGATATTTTCAATTATTTTTTGTATAAATAAACCCTCAAAGAGAGTGTTGAGGGTGGATTCTACTACTTTGCTGTGACATTGATATTTTTAGAATAAAAGCGTTTTGGAGAAATTTACTTGTGGCTTACTGGATGACAATTTGAAGCTCAGGAATTTTTGCAGGATTCATGTGTCGGACTGCAGTTCAATAAGTCTTTCTATCCTATGTCTTAAGTTTTATAGCTGTTTATAATATCATTATGTTCATCTCCGAATAATTTGCATAAAGGATTGAATCAGAATTTACTTAATTGTACTCTGATTTCAGATGTGATTATTCTTAATGTTTTCCTCTAAATTAGTTATAAGCAACGAATTCTTAATTGCTCTTGTTTAGCTAATTTAAACATTTTGGTTACTATAGTAAAGAATTATTCACTGCTCTTTATTTTTAATTAGTTCATTTCTTTCTTTTGAACATGGTGAAATATTCTTAACTGCCTTTCATCCCTTCAAACCCATTCCATCCACTTTTAATTTCAAGGATTGTTCTCTGTTTGGCTATCTTGCCCTGCAAAGCCATCTTGTGTGTAGAATAGAAATCCAGTGAAGCCATCCTTTGAATCCATAGCCCAATGGACTGAAAATATTCAACCTTGCCCTTAGTTAGCGGATTCCACCATTCAAACAAAATCAAAACTCTTGGACTTATAACTAGCCTAAAACCTCATAAGAACAAAGATAAATTATAAAGAGAGAGCCCTCTCTGGATGCAGATTGGCTAGATTCTGCATATGAAGGTTGGTTTGTGGTTACCTCGGGTATACTTTCCTTTTCCACAACTTCAAGGAAAACCTGAGTGATAACAGAACTAAGGGGTAAGTTCACATGCTCTCTTCCTTTGCTTATTAAGATGTTATTGTGTGAAAAGGGTGTTCTGTGCAGTCACACCAAGTGAATGAACCCAAACGAAGTTGAAAGCACTACGCAAAGTGGAAAGTACTTTCAGGTTAACCAGAGAGGAGACATATATGTATACAACCCTCTGAGAAACCCGCCTAATAGTGATGAAGAGAGTGGTGAGGTTACACACGCTGGAGGTAGCCCTCTAGCTACCCACAGTCGAACTCGAGCAGGGGTCAATAATCTCCTACCCCACCTCCTCCACCACCACCAATGGCTACGCATATGAAAAGGGTGTTCTGTGCAGTCACACCAAGTGAAAAGGGTGTTCTGATCTGGAAGGCTTCTAAAATAAGGAAGGACTCAACCTGCAGAAAGAAAAGGAGAATTTTATAGAGGCCAAGAAGGATTATGCTACTACAGGTGTGTTCACATCCAAGTCAATCATGGAAGAAAATATCGATGATGAAGTGAAAAATTTCCTGCAAGACTGCATTAAGCTACTGCGTAACCAAAATAAATAGAAAATATTCATGCTTTGATAGATAGTGTTGGAACAGGGTCTCCTACGAGCTGCGAAATTGGTCCAATTTTGAATACTTTTGATTATATTTAGTCTAGCGCAGGGGTTTTGGGGTGGGTCAAAGCCCCGAAAGCATTGCAATGGGGAAAAGGGTAAACTAGGGGTCCAAAAACCATGGTTTGAGGACCATAGGAAAGTTTAGGCTAGATTATTATAAATAGAGGAACATTTTGTATTTTAAGGTAGGAAATGAAGAGCTATTGATGTGAAATATGGTTTAAGATATTTGTTTGGGTTTTTGGGGAAAGGACTCCTGCTGGTAGTGTGCGCAGAGATCCAGAGTCCAGCTGTGTGTGGACCCTACTGCTGTGTGTGTAGGCTGGGATGGGTATTGTAAGAAGGAATTGATGAATTGATGAATAAGAAAAGGTTGCTTGAGAATTGAATATATGTGTATTGTTTGTGCGAATCATTGGTAATTACTGCATTATGTGCATTCTGTATTCAAGCTACGAAAGATCTTTGTAAGTGTGTTTGATGTATCTGAATCTGTTTGTTTTGTTTTATGCAACATCGTGCTACTATAATAGAAGTATATAATTATAGATCTAGTACACGTGGATGTGGAAAGAGACCTATTGACCTTGCGCAGAAAGAGGTGATCTGGGTATTGGAGGGTTGGATGCAGCTCTTCTTGCCTTACCTATCATTTCTCAGGGTGCGGAAACCTGGTTCCAACACCCACTCATACTAATTCAGGTGAGACTTTGACCTGCGCAAGTAGGTCACTGCTGAAAGGGCCAATAGTATAGGGGTTTGTTGGCAAACCTTGAACTCTGAACTTGGGTCAGGACCCCTCGAGCCAACAAATGGTTCCGTTGCCAGGGCCTGGAGCATTTTGAGAAAGGGATCAGGTAATTACAAGAGAGTATTGGAAGATAGAAAGGAAGGAAATTGAGGATTGGTTCGAAAAGAAGATCCTGGAATTTGCGGTAAAAGAAAATCGCAGCGAGAAGTTAACGACGAAAAGGTGGAAAAATAGGTACATTCTTACAGAAAGCTACGAAATATTCTTTGTAAAATTTGTAAGTGAGCTTCAGGAGTGGCTGAATAGGCTCGTAGAATTCCAGAAGTGTTGGAAGGACGAGCGAGTCACTCAGTGGAACCCCAAGCTGATTCAGCAGCTGGAGAGGACTGATAATACTATTACACGCACAATAGATCATTGGGTGGACAGTGTGCTAGGAGGATTTGTGACAGAATTTTCCATTGATCAGTTTGTCTCCTACTTTGAGCCCGAACGACGATTCTTTAAAGGGTTCCAGGGAAAATTTCTAAAGACATTGTCGTTCCTGATTAAGATATTACTGTGTTAAAATGGCATTATGTGTAGTAATACTGACTGGATGACCTCGGATCTAGACGAGAGCACAACGTGCAGTGGTAAATACTATCAGACCAACCTCGACGAGGGGAGATTTGCCTATAACCTTTTGCGAGAACCAAATGCACAAGACCCTCTAGTGACACCGCCACCTAGGCCGCACAAAGGTAAGAACTCACCCATACCACCAACCCTGCCGAACAGTGATATGGCTGCGCACCTGAGACTTCCTACCTTCAAGGGGGTAGGGGATGAGGATATGGACTGATTTTGGTTTGTTTCAGAATTCATCTGGACTTTGTAAAATGTGACAAACGATACAGTGAAGAGAGCGCAGTTGCCCTTGGCATTCGAGGACATGGAATTGGATTGGTATATGCGATACATTTCCCAGAATGGAAGTCTATTCAAGATATCAAAGACGCTTTAAAGCAACAGTTCCAGAAGTCAAAATATTACTCTTAGTTGGTAGCAGAAGTAAAGGACTTCAAGCAAGGCGTGTCTGAATTTGTGTGGTAGGCTGATCATTGATTGAAGAAAGAAATCAGGGAAGGAGGGTTTGAGTATGACGATAGAAAACATACGAAATGGTTCATCACTATGCTGTTACCCCACCTGCGTATGCTAATGAGTCACCAAACCTTTGAGTCGCAGGAAAAAGATGTGGAAATCGCTATGAAACTAGAAGCTGCACCTAGAGAAGATACTTCGGTAGGGGTACAAAAAATTTAGGAGCAACTTGGAGCTATGCACATGGAAATTTATAACCTACGAAAGGAGCAAGGAAAAGAAGCCCACGCAAATCTATGGTGCATATGATGTCGGGTATCTGGCCATATGAAGGATTAGTGCCCTATATTGGCAGATTACATGTAGGTAGGAGGACCTAGTTCGGTATGCCCAGGAGCAAGTGGGGAACCCATCTTGTCACGACCAGGCTTGAGTGGACCTGCACTGTGGTGTGATGACTGCCATGTATTAGGGCTGCATGACACAAACCATTTCTCTCGGCTAGGTGCATATGTCCCAGAACTAAAGCAACAGCGGTGCAGGTTCTGCTGGTTGGTGGGACACGATGAGTAGAAATATCACACTTACAACTTGATGATAGATTGTGGGAACTTGTATAGGGTAAAATCAGACCTTGCATCACCATGAAATTCCACGAGCTTCGGAGGATCTCTCGCAAGGGGCAAATGAGGTTGGGGAGGAAGCACCAAATGAGGACGTGGGTAGCTAATTTGTTATAACTGCGGGGAGGTAGAACACTTCGCCAGGGACTGCCCAAATCCCACCAGGCAATCATGAAAATATTGTAGACAACTGGACCATGTGGTTGATGTTGAGATTCAACAAGATGATGAGCTTAGTGAAAAGAGTCACCTTCACTAAGTGGGCCCGCAGGTTATTTTTGGCGCAAAGTCTATTTTTAGACTATGCTATTTTTAGACATGTCGATCATATTCTATGAGTTGCAGGATGCTATTTGTGGATGGTTGGTCAAGTTGGAAAAATAGATGGACTTCTATTTTTAGACATATTGGGTGGAATATATTTTTAGATTGCCAGTCTAAAAATAGATATGTCGAATATTATTAGTTCTTAATAATATTTGGACTCTAAACATTATCTTATTCTCTTAGAGCACTTCAGTTAAGTGCACAGATGTGGCACAACAGCTGACAGAAGGAATTATGCTATTCCTGAGGGTTTACTGGAGCTAATGCATGAGGACCTCAGTTAGAACTCATGTGACAGAGTTTGGTGGAGTTATAGAAGTAGTTGGTGGAGTTGTATTCAGTTTAACTCAGTTAGACTCATTTGAGCTAGTTGTATCTAGTCTAACTGATTGCTACACTAGTGAGAGTGGTGTGAATTAATTAGTTAATTAATTCAATAAATAATAACTCATTAATCAACTGAAGAATACATCAGTTAACTACAGTGCATGGACAGTTTCAGTGGAGACCAGTGGAGAGGTAGGTGAAAGAGAAAGAGTGACTATCAGCTGTGACTATAGTGATGCATTGATTGCATCCAACACTCAGTGGAGATGCCAATGAGGATTGCACAGTGCAAGCTTGGTGGATTTTAGTTCATTCAGAGCGATTATTCAGTAGGGATTGTGCAGTTGAGGCAGGCTAGTAGGTGGCAGAGATCGGTGCATGAATTTGCAAGATCTAGCCTGATTAGTGTGTAGCGATTGTATTATACTAAGATCTTGACATGTTTAGCTTTGTATGAAGATTGTTACATGATCTATATAACATATATTATATACAGATAGTGGAATAGATTCTGTATTGTGCATGAATTACAATAGTGTGTGATCAGGAGAATCTTGGATATATAACACATAAGTTATATAATTTCTACATGGTATCAGAGCGATATTGATTAGAGCAGATTGTAATTATTGAAGCGGTTGAGTTTTGTGCTGGTGGAATTCAAATTTGCTGCAATGTTTTATTGGTGTCAAAGTTGAGCATTCATTGAAATGTATTTCAATGGATTTCAATTGGAGTATTCCCTTGAGTTTAGTGAAAATTATATTGCATGGAAAGACAGGATAGAGGCGGTGTTGGATGATAATGGGTTGAAGGAGTTCATAGATGTAGAAATTCCCAAACCTGCTTCTAGCAATGCAGCCACACTTGACGCATGGCAAAAGAAGACAAAAAAATATCGAAGGATTCTATTGGAAGGTGTGAAGGATCACATAGTGTCCAACCTTCATGGTAAAGCTTCTCCATTCTTGATGTGGAAAGCTTTTACAGACTTGTTCCAAAGCAAAAGTGACCAAAGGAAGTTGACGCTTAAAGAGAAGCCCAGAAAAATAAAAATGGAGAAAGGCGAAAGTATACCCAAGTACCTCACGAAGTTTGTCCAGTGCAGGGATGAGCTGGAAAGTGTGGGGGTTACTGTAGATGAAGAGGAATTGGTGAGCTTGGCTCTCCTTGGGCTTTCGAAGAGTTGGCATAACTACGAGGACTCTGTCAATGGTCAGGAGAAACTGCCGGGATGGGAGTGACTTTGGTCGGATCTTGTGCAGGAGGAGATAAGGCGGGGTACCAAGGATGGATGTTCATCGAAGAATGAAGATGAAGAAAATTGTGCTTTGGCTTCCAAAGCAAGGAAAGGGAAGGGAAAGAAAAATCCTTCTCAATCTGGTGCGAAAGGCAAGAAGAAGGACTTGTCCAAGGTGAAGTGCGTTCACTGTCACCAACACGGACATTACGCCACTAATTGTCCACAGAAGAAGAAAAATAAGCAGGTTGCTGGATCTGCAGCTAGAGAGGCCTTAGCCTCGCAGTTTGAGTTGGATTTTTCACTGATCGCATGCTTGGTTTCAAGTGTGATGGGATCAGTGTGGTTTCTTAACAATGTGCGTCTTTCCATATGACCAAAGACAAAGATTTTTTTAGTGATCTGGATGAGAAGGATCTTGGAGTGCACATCGAGATGGGCGATGATGGTAGATACAGTGCGAATAGTATTGGGACCATTTCCTTTGAGAGGGAGTCTGGTAAACCTTTCATATTGAAGGATGTCATGCATATTCCAGGATTGAAGAAGAATCTGATCTCTGTGGCGATGTTGGAAGACAAGGGATATGATGTTGTTTTTAGCGAGGGAAAGGATTTACTGCATGGTAAAGCAACTGGTGAAACCCGTAGGATAGGGGTTCAAGTTAAGAACCTTTATCAATTGCAGGTAGATGGCTACGTAGCAATGGAAGGCAAAGCAAAAGGAGTGGTGAGCCGGGATGAGGGCAAATTTTGGAAAATGATAATGGTCCATCTTCACCATGGCGCTTTGAAAATTTTGCAGCAGATTTCTACCGAGCTTCCCAAGGGTACACTTGCGTAGTTAGATCAGTGCAAGGGATGTACTTTGGGAAAATTTGTGAAGACCACTTTTCATGAGAAGGATAGTCGCACCATGATGATCCTTCAAAGAATTTACACAGATGTGTGTGGACCTTTCTTAGTAGCTTCGATAGCAATGCATAGGTATTATGTGATATTTGTTGATGAATTTTCTTGTAAGTGTTGGATCTTCTTCATGCAGAAGAAGAGCAAGACATACTCAAAGTTCTGTGACTTCAAGGCGTTGGTTGAGAAAGAGTTAGGGAAGCAAGTGAAAGCTCTAAGGAGCGATAATGGTGGTGAATACATCTTTGGTGAATTCAAAGACTTTTGCAGCACATAAGGAATTCAAAGAGAGATCATAGCGCCTCATAACCCACAACAGAATGGGGTCGCGAAGAGAAAGAACATAATGATCATGGGTGCTACACGGGCAATGTTGCATGATCAGGGCCTTCCCATACACTTGTGGGCTGAAGCATGAAACACTGCGGTTCATGTGCAAAACCATTGTCCTCATAGAGTACTTGGCATGAGTACACCCGAAGAGGAATTTTCTGGTAAGAAGCCTGATATTTCTCATTTGAAGATTTTTGGCTCACTTGTTTACATTCATGTGACGAAGGATGCCATGAAGATGTTGGAGCCAACCACATAGGTTGGGATATTTGTGGGGTACACAGAAACACCACACAATTATCGTGTGTATTTTCCAGATAGTCAGATGACTATTGTGCAACGGGATATCAAATTTCATGAGGAGAAAGCCATGAAGTTGTCGCTTGAGAGGGAGCTACACTTGCATGCATATGAGGAGCTACTAGTTCCTAAAGATGAGCCTCAGGATGTGGATCAGGCACAAGAGGATGTTCATGGAGTGGAAGAAACCACTCATGCAGCACCAAACATCATAGGGCGGAAGCGAACTACAGAAGCTGAGCAACTGAATCTTGATGCAACACAGAATGTAGGAGCACCTACATCACAATGCAGACAGAGACAATCACCTAACCGATTTAATAGATAAATGGATCTGATGAGAAAGTGTATCATGATAGAACCATGTTCTTTCGAGGAGGCTGTGGAGGACCCTGCATGGGTAGATGCCATGGTGGTAGAGTATGATTCAATTGTCAGAAACAGTGCATGGGATATTGTCCCAAGGCCGGAAGGGAAATCAGTGGTAGGTTCGAGATGGATCTACAAAGTGAAGAAAGTTGCTGACGGGAGTGTCGAGAAGTACAAGGCAAGATTTTTTGCCTAGGGCTTCTCACAGATCGAGGCAATCGACTATGAAGAAACCTTTCTACCTGTCGTAAGGTATTCTTCCATACGGACCATCCTTGCTCTCTCAGTGCAGATGGGTTGGCACATTCATCAGATGGATGTGAACACTACATTCCTCAACAGAGTCATTGAGGAGGAGGTGTACATAGAGCAGCCTGAAGGATTCGAAATCTTCATCAGCGAGTCACATGTGTGCAGGCTCAAAAGAATGCTGTATGGGCTGAAACAGGAACCTTGTTCTTGGTACACATGGATAGACATTTATTTCACCGAACTTGGTTTTGCCAAGAGTGAGGCGGATCCGAACCTATACCAGATTGTGGTGGAGGGTAAGTTTCTAATCATTATACTTTATGTAGATGATTTGATACTAACAGGTGATGAACTATTGATACACTCATGCAAGGCAGATCTTGCAAAGGAGTTTGAGATGAAGGACTTGGGCCTCCTTCATTATTTCTTGGGATTGGAAATTTGGCAGCGAAAGGGTGGACTATTTGTGTCTCAAGGAAAGGATGCCTGGGAGATACTGGAGAAGTTCAACATGCAAGGATGCAAGCCTATCGACACTCCTCTTCCTAGTGGTTGGAAGAAAGAGGATGCTACATCGGCAGAGGTAGTGGATGCCACTATTTATCGATATTTGATTGGTTCACTCATGTATCTAGTCAATACACGACCGGAAATATGCTATGCTTTAACTAGCTTTCAAAAGCTATGGTTAAGCCTACCAAGCTCTTTTGGAAGGAAGGCAAGCATGTCCTAAGGTATATCAGGGGCACATCGGGATATGGATTGTGGTACAGACAGTCAGATGAGTTGAAGCTGCATGGCTTCACAGATGCAGATTGGGCAGGGAGCCCAAGAGACAGAAAGAGCACATCTGGAGGGATATTCAGTATCGGGTCTACAACAGTTTCTTAGTACAGCAGTAAATAGAGATCCTTGGCACTCAGTTCAGTAGAGGCCGAGTACATGGCAGCAATTCTGGCTGCATGCGAGGCTATATAGATGAGGAAGATCTTGGTCAGGTTGTTCGGTTCACACTTAGATCCTACTGTGCTATATTGTGATAATCATAGTTGCATTAAACTCTTGGTTAATCCAGTATTTCATGATAGATCTAAACATATTGACATCCGGTACCATCATATCAGAGATTGTGTGCAGCGAAAGATCATGCTGCTTTCTTACATTCCTACGGAGGATCAGGATGCATATATTTTGATGAAGGCGCTCACCGGGAGAAAATTCGAATACCATAGAGACAGGATCAGGGTGGAAGATAATCCATATCTTGTTGAGAGGGAGTGTTTATATTCAACAAGATGATGAGCTTAGTGAAAAGAGTCGCCTTCACTAAGTGGGCCCGCAGGCTATTTTTGGTGCAAAGTCTATTTTTAGACATGTCGATCATATTCTATGAATTGCAAGATGCTATTTGTGGATGGTTGGTCAAGTTGGAGAAATAGATGGACTTCTATTTTTAGATGTATTGGGTGGAATCTATTTTTAGATTGCTAGTCTAAAAATAGATATGTCAAATATTATTAGCTCTTAATAATATTTGGACTCTAAACATTATCTTATTCTCTTGGAGCACTTCAGTTAAGTGCACAGATGTGGCAAAACAGATGACAGAAGGAATTACGCTATTCCTGAGCATTTACTGGAGCTAATGCATGAGGAATTCAGTTAGAAATCATGTGACAGAGTTTGGTGGAGTTATAGAAGTAGTTGGTGGAGTTGTATTCAATTTAACTTAGTTAGACTCAGTTGAGCTAGTTGTATCTAGTCTAACTGATTGATACACTAGTGAGAGTGGTGTGAATTAATTAGTTAATTAATTCACTAAATAATAACTCATTAATCAACTGAAGAATACATCAGTTAACTACAGTGCATGGACAATTTCAGTGGAGACCAGTGGAGAGGTAGGTGAAAGAGCAAGTGTGACTATTAGTTGTGACTATAGTGATGCATTGATTGCATCCATGATCCGGATTTATGCAGGAACGCAACAAAATAAACATATAAACATAAATACAGAGATGCAGCGGAAATAACACTTCATTTCATTACTATCAATGAACTGAATTTTGCTTACAGACAGAATGGAAATAAAACTAGCTAGGGCGCTGGTAGCTATCTCTGAGAAGAGATGTGGCGGCTACAGGCCTCTGAACTGTGTTACAATGAGTCTTGAGGGCCTATTTATCATCATGTCCATGATGCAATTTGTGGTGGCACATTCCATGCGATGCAGGTTAACTCGATTGGTGTGAGTTGTTACGCAATGCAATGTCAGGGGTGTCCGGTAGAGGTGGAAAGTAGACGAAAGGCGATCCACATTGAAGGCCCAGGTGCAAACCAAGGAATGGTGGAATAATTAGCTCAAATACATTGTTCCCTATAGCCTTGGTGATGGTGTATGGCCCATATCAGAGCGGGCGAAGCTTGCAGTGGGGTCCAGTGAGGCACTCCTTCTGCAAATGTAGCCATACTTTTTCGCCCACTTGGAAGTTGTGTGGCACCCGGTGTTGATCATTGCGTTGCTTGTACTTGGCATTGGCTCTATCCAATATATCATGAACCTGTTGGTGGATGTGTTGAATGCGTTCGATGAAGCTACTTGCTTTTTCAACTTTAGACTGGACATGAGCTGAATCAGCCTGAGAACCTGCAAATGGTATGGCTACGTCAATAGGACATAGTGGCTGGAATCCCAAGCCCACCTGAAAGGGGCTATGGCCGATTGAACTGTGGAGAGACCGATTATAACTATGTTGTACATATGGGAGGCTCTCGTCCTATGTGCGTGGATGCTTTGAATTGTACATGCGCGAAATGTGTACAACCATTCTATTGACGACCTCTGTCTAGCCATATTTTTGGGGATGGAAAGCTGTGGACTTGGTGAGCTTGGTATCCAACATTGACCAGAGGCTGGACCAAAATGTGCTGAGGAACCTGCTATCCCAATCTGATATGATAGACTGTGGGATCCCAAAGTGCACCCACACTCGTTCAAAGAAGAGTTTAGCAGTGGCTTCTACTGTGATATTCTTCTTACGGGCCGCCATAATGGCCATCTTCGAGAATCTGTCAACGGCCATGAAAACACAGTCATTTCCATTTTTAGTAGAAGGCAGGCTTGAAATGTAATCCATGGAGATGGATTCCCATGGTAGAATAGGGGTAGGTAGTGGAGTATATAGGCCTTCCTTCTTGATGGTCGGTTTGGCAATGGCCCAAGCAGTGCAGGATCTGATGTGCTTCTCGACATCGAGTTACGACCGTAAATGCCACGGATGTCTCTCTGTTTTCTCGACCACAGAAATGCCCGGCGACTCGACGCCAGTGTGCTTCCCCATCATCCTTCCGCTTGAAGGAACACAAGGTGTCCCATGTGACATAAAAGTGCATCTTGGAGGTGAGAATTTGGAACTTGCGTACCCACCAAGAGTGCCTTGTAAGTGTGGCCGAATTCTGGCTCAATCTCGTAGAGAAGCGGTCAATCAAAAGTCTTGTGCCCACAAGAGTTGAGAACGGTGGTGAGCACCACGATCGGTGGTCAGTTGAGGCAGTCTACAACATTATTGGTGCTACCCTTCTTGTACTTGATGTTCAAATGAAACTGACTATTTGAGATATGTAGACCACTTCTAATGGCGATCATTACGCAACTTCCCTTGTGTCTGTATGAACTGCAGGGGCCTGTGGTCTGTATGGATGATTGTTTCCTTCCCCCAAATGTAATGCTTCCATTGTCGACAAGCTTGCACAATGGAGTACATTTCTTTGTCATATGTGGGGTACTTGCGAACTGTGTCAGACAATGTCTCACTGTGAAATGCCACTGGATGTCCCTGTTGAGTAAGAACTGCCCCAATAGCATAGTCAGGGGCATCTGTCTCGATCTCAAATGGTATTTTTGTTGCAAGTACGGTAAAGTGAGAGCCGGGAGGCGGGCGGAGGCGTTTTCGGTGCAGCCAGATATGTTGAGGTTCCGACCAAAAAAATTTTGCTCTCGCTCCTCCCTTGGTGACTTGACTCAAGGGCCAAGTGATATGAGAGAATCCCAACACGAACCTCCGATAGAAATTAGCAAGACCCAAAAAGCTGCGAAGCTCTGTTATAGTGGTTGGGGCTGGCCAATCCCGAATGACTTGGATCTTGGCTGGATCCACATGCACCCCCATTTCATCAATAATGTATCCCAGATATTGAACCTGGGTCATGCCAATAGTGCACTTCTCCAAATTGGCACACAACTTGTGTTGCCGCAGTGTTTGGAGGACTTGTCGGATGTGGTGAAGGTGCTCTTCCCAAGTCTGGCTGAAGATCAGAATATCATCCAAGTACACCACTACAAATGAGTTGGTGAATGGCCGCAATATGTCATCCATCATCCTCATGAAAGGTTGCGGGAGCATTCGTCGACCGAAGGCATGACCAACCATTCAAAAAGGCCTTCATATCTTTGAAGCGGTCTTCCACCCACATCATAGGGGTTCAATTGGTACACGGTGATACCCGGACGAGGTCGACCTTGCGAAATATTTTGCACCTTGAGTTGGTCCGAGAAGGTCATCGGTAGGTAGGATTGGGTACCTATTCGGACGGTGATCTTGTTCAACGCCGATAGTCAATACGAGTCTCCACGTCCCATCCTTCTTACGTACCAACACGATCGGGCTCCCACGGGCGATGAACTTGGTCGATGTGACCTTTACTGCCGCGGCTCACGAATACGCCTCTTGATTTCATCATTTCGAGAACGAGCGACGATGAATCGATCCATTGGGTAGCGGCGCACAGGGTCGGATCGTCGGGTGCTTGACTGGCCGGTGCGGAGGACCCCTGTGGGTGAGAGTGAAGATGTCCCCGTACTCCTCCACGACCTTATCCATTTGTTGTTGTCGTGCGAGAGGGGCCTGTCGGAGGTACGTGGCCACGATCTTCTTCTTTCCCTGGGGGCGGATCATCGGGAAAACGAATTTCCTAGTTTGGGAAATGAGCTTACTGGTATTTTACGGTAACCAAAGAAACCGATCGTAGGAGGTGGTACCTGCAGTATCATCACAACTTGCTTCCCAAAGTAATAATAACGACACGAGGTCGAGACTCATACACGGCATAGCTTCCACAAGTATGGTTGTCCTAATAATACATCGGCCATCAATAGAAAACGTCACATAATACCTCATCGTGAAGGGCTTGATGCTATAGGGAAGGCGGCATTTGGCTAACGGAGATCTCGTCCTTGGTGAAGCCGATGGTGTATGGATGTGGGTGAGTTGTGGTCGGCGGCAAACCCAACGCTTCACGACGTACGTTGAAATGAGGTTCTTTTGGCTCCCATTGTCGACAATGGTATGCGGGGAGCCCTTTACCCACATCGGGAGTGGAAGAGACGTTCCTCCTCCTGGATCTTCGGTTCCTCCTTGAACCTTTGTAGTGATGGCGTTGGGCTCCGCATCAATAATCGTTGTTTCCCTTTTTCATTCCCCTTTTCGGAGTTCGATTCAAAGTCGGAGCATGCATCGACTGAAGCCCTCATCTCGGCCACTAGCGGCGCGGCGACACTCACTTGTGTTGTGAGTGGAGCTCTTATGGAACTCACACCACTTTCCGTGTCCTTCTTTGGCTTTACGGTGTTGTTCTTTTCTTGTGGCTTTGACGGGTTGTCTTTAGCCGCCATGCCTTAGCTCTGTCCTTTGTTCTGCGGTTTGGAAGCACCTTTTCCTTGCTTTTGATTAAACGGATCCAAAGTCTCGCTTCTTGTTTGAATTTACTGCTCAATCTTGCGTATACGGTATGTCGTACCAAGTGAGGAGATGTCGAGGAACTCCATTTCCTCTGAATGTACGTGCGGACAGCGCGATACTTTAGCACCAAATGTTTCTCTACCGAATCTTTGATACCCAACTTTGTGCGCGAGGGTATGGAACGGTTCGTCGGCTCATGCACATCTTGATCCCTTTGTTGTCGCGGCGTGGTCCATTGTATGTACTTGTCCTCATAGCTCCCCACGGGATAGTATTGTTCCTTGTAGCCGACGTCTCGGAAAGAATTCAAGTTGGTACGGCGAGAACGAGAGGGTTCTATCGGTCCTTGTTCTCACAGTGGGTTTCCCACCGAGTCCTTAACATGGGGGGGTAGCTTTAGGGTACGAAAATAATCTTCTCCGGTACGAAAAATCATGAACGGAGAAATATCCTTCTAATAGATTCGGCCATCTGTCTACGGCATCTGCGTCGGCTGACCCTCAAATATGGGAATGTCAAAATTTACTTGTACCTTAAAGGGAGTCGCAACTCCCGAGGTGGCCCTGCGGATGCGGATGCGCGGCGGTGGCGTGGTTGAAGGATTTGAACGAAGTTATCCATCATCGCGTTCCTTTGTTTTTCGAGGGGCCTCCTCGAACGATATTTTGATAGGATCCTCTGTCCCTCATCTTTCTTTTCGTCCCCCATGGGCGTCCGTCGAGTTTGCGGCGTCTTGCGAAGGTTCCACGGATCCAAGCCCCAGCTCCTTATACACGAGCCTCATTGGGGACATGCAAGAAAGGATCGAAAAAACGGTCCGCTCGTCACCTTGTCCGTTATGCGGGAATGCATGAATAAACACATAACCATAAATACAAAGATGCGAGCGGAAATAACACTTCATTTCATTAATATCAAAGAGGCGAAATTTGCTTACGGACGGAGAATGGAAATAAAACTAGCTAGGGCAACGGTAGCTATCTGCGAGAAGAGATGTGGCGGCTACGAACCTGCGAGCACGTTCTGATGAGGCTCGAGGGCCTATTTGTTATTCGAAACAATGGAGAACCCTCGACATCCCAAAAACCTAACCCTAGGAGATGAAGCGCCAAAACTATGGGCCCGTTTGGGTAAATTGATGTTTCAACTTCCCGGATGTAACTGGCATACTATCTCCGTTTGACGCACATGATACATCATTAGAAAGCTCTATCCGAGGACTACAACTTTTGTGATGATTTGATGATCAAGTCATAACCAATTCATACCAACGTCGTTTAGGGCCTCAAAATGGCTCGATTGGGACCAGAAAAGCGCTAAAAAATAGTAAGTTATGCCATGAAAAGTGAAAGAAACGATGGTGGGGGCCCAAGTGGAATAGGCGGGTGGCCACTGATATCACACCGGATCAATTTGACTTGATTGTTTATGTGATTGCGTAGTGAAAAGTAAAGTTGCATCAAGCATAGAACATCTACATAATTTTTACAAGAACGAACGCAATAGGGGTGTGAGAGAGAGGAGAGAGCATAAGATAGTGCGATTATGAACCAAACAAACTAGAGTGTAATACTTTAAGATATAGTAACTGGAGCAACCTATGAATTGTATTAAAAATGAAATATGGTCTATATTTGCAACTTAGAGAAAAAGGTGGGATAAATCCTTATGAGCAGCAACATCCCATGTAAGGTCATGGATGACCTTATCTAAAAAGAAGTTATCATGTGGAAGCCTTTAGGTTTAGTGATGGTTAGAATATTGTCTAGATAAGTGGTTGTGAATTTTCACATAAAGAATTAGGAAAAGGAGAAGTGCCAAGGTACTATGGATTCAATGAAGGGATCCCTTTTCATGTTATGTAGGCCTGTAATGGTTGTAATGTGAGTTTGATTAAGTACATAAAGCACCAAAAGGTAGCATAGAGGGACTATTGACATAGAGAAGGGGATCCCTTGGTGGTGTGTGTTGTTTTTCCACGATCCTGGTTTCTAGGATAGAATCTTAAATCAGTGATGCTACCAAACCAAGAATCACAATGAAGCTACTTTGAAAAATGGAATATAAACAACAGTAAATCTACTAGTGCAAAAAACATACACAACTTTTTACGATTTTCAACCCAACTTCGCTATATTAATCAAACTGAATAATACAACATTTTCGGGTTCCCGTACTAGGGATATTGGCCCTCATACATCCATTAAACAAGAATACAAAATTGAGATTTGGTTTCAATCCATCGACAACCAATCTACCCTCAACAAGATACTCTGACCATCTGGATGATGTAGGTGACTCTCTCATCTCCTCTCAGTTGTGCCATGTACATGCCCAGTCCTTTGACTCCCAATCTGTAGCTCTTGCCTCTATCAATCCTCTAAGTCAATCTAGCCACTGAATCTCGATCGTCAATCTGCTTTCTAATTGTGCCTTAGCCAATCAAGGGCACAACACATCAAGACTCTTGTCTAGTTTTTCAAAACTTTGTTTGTGAACAACTCTCAATCTACCGACGGTTCCTCCTCAACTACGTAGGGACTTCAACCCACTAAGGTCTTCCTTCGCAACTCCAATGAAGACCAACATAGGTCACGGAGGGATACCACCTATCATTTACATATGTCCATATCCTACAATGAACTTGGTCTAGGAGGACTACCCATCATATGTTGTAGATGTCCTTCTCCACGCACAAGTCTAGGGATGCTCAAACCGCTCCTAGTTGATCAGACCCTTGAGCTCAACAACTTCCAATCTAACAACCATCTAATTCCATGAATATGGTGTACATTGGGCTCCAACTTGACACGATTACACTGTCTTCTAGTATACCATAAATTCCCAATCCACGTCCACACTTGGTCTCCTCTGATGCTGCCCTCTAGCAAACCACGAGTGACCAATACAAATTTCCTCTCCTAGGACTACGTCCACCTCATGAGTTAATGTGTCACTGCTACTAGGTCTACAATCTAGTTATGGATAATATCAATCCATATCAGTCCCATATCCTTACCTCTAGACCTCCTCTATAATTGTAGTTTACTTCTCATTGTAAGATGCTCCCTTTGTTTCCACATGGGACAAGTCTATTGTGGTTTTGGCTCCTCCAAAAAACTACTACAAGTTATACCGTCTCTAAACATTTTCTACCCACAAATATGAGAAAAAAACACACCATACATCAGCCCAAAATTGTCCTATACATAGTACCTCCAACCTACATCTCTTCTCCACAAACTTCTCTTCCAATTCCTGAAATCTGAGATATATTTTCTAAAGAAATTGGCCTTGGTTAAGGCACCTATCCCTGCACAAAACCACCCTTTCTCCAACTTTTAATCCTTCTCCTTTCTGCTTTCTTGTTGGAAATTTGTGGCCTTATTTAGGGAGCCTAGTAGACTATTCAACCTCCCTAAATTGGCCCTCCTTCCTACCTGTGGTCACACAAAGGTACATGACCTGCTATAGGGATACAATATGTAGGCTGTTGTGCATAGAAAATCCCTTAAAAATCCATGACCAAGTCTCATCTTCAATGTTTCCTTCACCTGCAAACACCACAACCCTAAAATAGACCCGAACCAAATCCAAAACTATCTCGACCTCCTCCTTTTCTTGGTTGCAGCTACCTCAGGGAACTCGATTTTTCATTTCAGAAATTTACATGAGAGAGAGAGAGAGTTATTTTGGATGATATAATGAGGATCCTCCTCATATTAATTTATATTATTTTTGTGGTAACGTCTAGCCCTCTTCTAGGATCACCTCATGTCAAGGCCAACTTGACTTCTCTAGACAATTTTCCCATACTTAACTTCAAAAATTCATATCTCTTCAACCACAACTCAAAATCATATAATTTTTGATGCATCAAATTCATCTTGACATTCATTATCATCCTCATCCATCACATGTCAAAATATCTCCATGATTTTGTCCCCAGCATCGATGGGTGAAAAACCCCAAGCTTGGGTTTCAAGCCTAAAAGGTCACTTGTGGGGCTCCTTCCTCCAAAACCTCGATCCTCCAGGGTTGGAGTACCTCCCAAGCTACCAAAAGTCAACACTCCCTCTTAGCAAAGGAGGTACTTCCAAGACTAGGGAGTAACCATAGTCATTTGGCAACACTAACCCATCTGGCATCCATCACTACAACATGCTCTGTAGAATGAACTCAACAATCTCGATAGTGCTTCTGCCTCATCACATTTTAACCTAGAGATCCCAAATCTCCATAGGGTTTCTCCCTCTAAGGCTAGACTCCATCTGAGCTTACACTATCTCCACTAGATTAGTCATGCAAGAATTCATCCTCCTGGATCAAATACCACTCATGCAAATCCCTCCAATCTCGAATATGCAACATCACGATACAATGAAGAATCTAGCCTACCAATATTCATTCCCTCACATGAATTCATCTCGATCATATTGATATCGTCTAAGCCAAATACACCCTCGAGTTGTCCCAACCATCTATGGAAAGTCAAAGGAAGTCCACGATCAACAACTTTCCCTACAACAAGATGTTGTTCACTAGGCTCACCACCAATGCACTATAACTCCTAGCCAATATCGCTTCCAATCCAGTCAAGACCACATCTCCATGTCTTTACCTAAGCCCTCTACTCCATGATCTAGACACCCATAACTCCCTTTGAGTTGCTTCATTGTACATATTCTAATTCATTGTCCCTCAAAGTAGCTCAAACAAGCCCTGATACCATGTTGTTTTTCCATGATCCTGGTGTCTAGGATAGAATCCTACATCACTGACGCTACCAAATCAAGAATCACAACAAAGCTACTTTGCATAGCAAAATATGAAAAACATTAAATATACTAGTGCACAAAATATACACAACCTTTTAAAATTTTCAACCCAACTTCATTATATTAATCAAACTTGATAAAACAGTCTAGGGCTCCCATACCATGGATAATGGCCCTGATACATACACTGATACAAGAATACAAAACTGAGGTTTGGTGTCAATCCATCAACAACTAATCTACCCTCAAAAAGATACTTTCACCATCTGGATGATGTATTCGTCTCTCTCAACTCCTCTCGGTCGTACCATGTACCTACCCGGTCCTTCGGCTTTCGATCTGTAACTTATGCCTCAATCAATGCTCCAAGTCCATTTTTCCACTAAACCTTGTCTGTCAACCTGCTCTCTATTTGTGCCTTAGTCCATCAAGGGCATAACACATTGAGACTCCTGTTGAGTTGTTCACAACTTCATTTGTGAACAACTCTCATTCTTCCCTCTATTGTTCCTAAGCTACTTAGGGACTTCAACCCACTATGGTATTCTTGTGCTGCTCCAATGAAGACTAACATAGGGCACAGAGGGTTTCCACCTATGATTGAAAGATATCCATCTCCTATAATGAACATGGGCTAAGAGGAATACCCATCATCTATTGTAGATGTCCTTCTCAACACACAAGTCTCGAGCTACTCAAGCTGCTCCTAGTTGATTAGACACTTGAGCTCAACATCTGTCACTCTAGCAACCATCTAATTCCATGAAGATGGTGCACAGCAAGCTCTAACTTGGAAATTATCACGATGTCCTCCAACATACCATAAATTCCCAATCCACATCCACACTTGGTATCCTCTCATGTTGAACTCCAAAAAACCATGAGTGACTAATACAAATGTCCTCTCCTAAGACTACATCCACCTCATGAGCTGATGTGTCATTGCTGCCAAGTCTGCAATCTGGGTTAGGGCTAATATCAGTCCATATCAGTCCCATATCCTTACATGTAGACCTCCTCTACAACTGTGGTTTACTTCTCATTATAAGTTGCTCCCTTTGCTGCGAAATGGGACAAGTATGTGATGGTTTTGGCTCCCCTAAAAAACCACTACAACTTCTGCCCTCTCTACAATTATGCTGCCCACGAATTTGAGACAAAACCACACCATACATCAGCCCAAAAGTTTCCTATACATAGGACCTCCATCCTGCATTGCTTCTCCACAAACTTCTCTTCCAATTCCTGAAATCTGAGCTATCTTTTCTGAAGAACTCGGCCCTAGTTATGGGACCTATCCCTGCATAAAACCACCATTTCTCCGACCTGTAAGCCTTCTCCTTGCTGCGTTATTGTTAGATACAATTGCGACCTTGTTTAGGGAGCCTAGTAGACTACTCGACCTCCCTAAACATGCCCTCCTTCCCAACTGTGGTCACACAAAGGTACACGACCTGCTATAGGGATAAAATATATAGGTTTTTATGCCTAGAACAACCCTTAAACATTCAATCCAAGTCTCATCTTCAAATTTTCCTTCACTTGTAAACACCACAACCCTAAACTAGACCCAAAATAGATCCAAAACCATTTCAGCCTCCTCATTTTCTTGGCTACGGCTACCTCGGGGAACTCATCTTCCATTTTATACCTTTACATGAGAGAGAGAGAGAGAGCTATGTTGGATGATTTAATGAGGATCCTCCTCATATTAATTTATATGACTCTTGTGGCAACATCTATCCCTCTTCTAGGGTTACCTCATTTCTAGGCTGACTTGACTTCTCGAGACAATTTACCCATTCTTAACTTCAAAAATTCATATCTCTTCAACCACAACTTGAAATCAAATGATTTTCAAAGCATCAGATTTGTCTCGACGTGCACTATCATCCTCATCCATCACATGTCAAAATCTCTCCATGGTTTTGTCCCTAACATCGATGGGTGCAAAACTCCAAGCTTGGGTTTCAATCCCACAAGGCCACTTGTGGAGTTCCTTCCTCCAAGCCCTCGATCCTCTAGGCTTGGAGTACTTCCTAAGCTACCAAAAATCAAGAGTGTGTAGACCCATAGTGGCTACATTATGAATGATAACAAGCCCTAAATTAGAAAATAAAACAATGGCTACTAATTTCCCAAATATGGAGAGTGGCATTCTTTTCCTCTACCATGTCTTCAATATTGTTGAACCTTGAATGGAGCTTTTCCTTAAGCCATTGGATCTAGCTTGTAGCTGGTTGAATACAAGAAATATTGCAGTGCAATTGAGCCTATTGTGGTGTGGCATGTGCCTCACCCTTCTTTTGTTTCCAACAAACTTAAGAGAAGTAAATGAGTGTATTATTCCTTTGTTAGTGAAATGACATTATCGTCCATTACTTCATGAAGGTTGTTATGTTGGATTTATGTGTATGATTGTAATGATGAGATGGAAAAATGTGTATTATTCTTAGTCATTAACTATTATTTCTTATAAGAATAAATTCAAGATACAAAGATATACTCCACTTTTTTCCCCTTGTGAGAAATGTTATGAAGTGGAATGTAAAGTATGGTTTGAGCCTAAGGATCTTCTTGTATTTCGTTAGTGTGAATAGCCCATCTTATCTTAGTTATGGGACAAGAGTAGTAGTGATCATATCTCTGCTTTAAATGAGAAGACTTCAAGTGTTTCTCTGCTTAAGAGGACTTTGCTCCTTTATAGAGAAGACATGATATTTCATGTATGGGCTAAGTGTTAGAAGTTTGGAGGGTGAAGTTATAGTCCTAACGTAAAAGAAGTGGCCCCTCCAACTAGGAGAAGTTGTGAATATAAGTTTCTAGCCATCTTCCACTTTTCTTGGTGAATATGTTTGGTTGAAGGTAGTGTTTTGGGTGCCCCCTTGAGGTCATTGAAGACATTTGAGGCTTCAGAAGTTCTCCTGGGAAAATTATTTCCCTATCGAAGTTAACTCAAACCTTTGTAACATGTTGAGATTACTCTGTCAAAAGCTTTAGAGTTGTGGGGTTAGAAGTTTTAACCTTGCCGCCCTGGCCACATGGCTTAACATGAGCTGTGACTAGGACCCTAGCGAAAGGGGGTTATCGATAATTTGCTTTTAGCTATAAAATTTTTGGAGATCAAGCAAAAATTATATCCATAAAATCTCAACACTAAAGGATTTCCTTATTAATTGTTGATATATGTTTTTAGAACACTTCACCCATCTTTAGGACAAAAATCTCACATTTAAGTTAGGAAGAATGCCAAACCAAGAATATATAGAGAAAGGATATGACTATTTGGGAGCATGAAGAGGATGAGAACATTTCTTAGTAATTAATAATTGCGTATTCCAATTAATAGATGAAATGACATTTGAGGGCATTTTTTTGGTTAATTTTAACCAAAATCCAACAAAGATTTTTAAAAACTTGAGATTAAGTTGTTTAATATGTAGAATTCCAATTTCCCAATGGTTTTTCATGGTGTTGAATCCATTTGTGCATTCAAAAATCTATTTTATGTAACAAAAAATCACAATCTACAACGAAATTGTGTTGCCAGATTTTTGTGAAAAATACCATTTTGTTTATAATAAATTAGACTAAGCCAGAGTCCATGGGATTTGGATAGATGGTGATTAGGTGTCTTCTTAAGACAATCTTGGATGTTAAGTCATTAGTTCAATTCCTTGCCTAATTTGGGTGTTATTCTTGGAAATGACCATGATGTAGCCTAAAATTGGACTATGTCAGGACATTTGTTCATAATTAATAATTTTAAAAGGTAAAATTAAATTAGAATAGATAAAAATAATCAAAATAAATTAAATTAATGAAATTAAAATAGACTGAAAAATAAAATAAAATAATAGAATTTGGTCAGACTAAAATTAAGACTAATAAGACAAAGATTAATTATATATATTAAAAATAATAAAAAAATGATGATGAAACTGAAATTAATATTAAAAAAAATGAAAATTAATTATTTTATTTGATATTATAATTAAGTCCTATTTACTCACATTGTAGACCCCAAATTCTTATCTTTTCACGGGGAATTTGCAATCTCCGTATTCCACACGGAATGGAACGTTTTTGGTCCAACCCTAACCACATCACTCATTTCACTGAAAATGCTGTGCATGTGCAGTGGTGAAGGCATACTTCTAGAATTGAAGAGTAATATTCTCTAATTAAACAGACATACATGTCATTAAAAAAAAATCAATATTATAAAACTAAACGAATCCGCTATTATGCCTAGAAAATTCTTCTTACCTGCAAATAAATTTGAAAATTCCAAAAGCCTGCCAATTTCCTGGAACCTACCACACGTCCATCGGTTTCCACGTTTTTTCTAATATCGTTAAAGTCAAAAATGGCTGTACCGCATCAACTCTCGCGTCCGTTCCTGTTGTCTTCACCCTACCTTCCTGCAATATTTATTTAAAGATCAAATTAATTACACATGTAAGGCTTGTTAAAGAGAATCCACATCAATTGAGAAAAGTTATCAGAAATAAATAAATCTAAACATTTAAAAATTATAATAAAAATAAGAATATAATATTAAATTATGGAAAACGGATGTTAAATTCAAAAACGGTAATGTTAATAATTTTTTTAACAGTAAAGTGATAGATTTCACAGATAAAAATAATTTATTTAATTGTAAAATGTTATTACAAGATTATATAAATTTAAATAAATTTTAGAAATTTTTATATATTTTTTTATTCTAATAAATTTTAATTTTTTTTTTAAATTTTTTTTATAATTAAATTTCATTTTTTATTATTAATTTTCATTTTTTTTATCACATTTAAAATAAAATTTAATAAACTAAACCAATATAAACTAATTAATTTATAATATATGTATAGTTAAGAAAACAATTTTCATTCCATTTTCAAAAATTTATCAAATTTGAATTTGAAACTTCAAACACACATAAATTAATTTAACTAGAATATATCATATGAATGTTATTCTGGTAATAAAATTCTTACTGTAAAATTTGATTATATAGTTAACCCAACAATATTCCCTAAAATTTCAATAATTTATTTCAAACTCTAAAACTGACCATAAAGTTTGATTATTTCGATAGTTGCCTAATAACTCGGAAGAAGAATCATTTTAATAATAAAAAATATCCCGCACTGATATGACAACTTGCAATAATTTTAGATTTATTTGGCTTTATTCAACATTTTCTATATTACTTAAAGCAAAAAATGGTATCTCATACGCCTAGACTTCACCTGCCGATCAACAATTTTTGTCATATAGGTTCTGCGACGATTTAGTCTGCTGAACAAAATAAGTAAATCTCAATTGCGAGTGTTTGAGAAAGAGGAGGTCAACGGGTAGCCACTTTGCAGTTTGAGAGATCAGCGAGAGGAGGGCGAGAATCTTGAGGTTATTGCTACTCTGTGCTCAATTACGAGTATTTGAGAAAGAGAGATCAATTACGAGGTTATTGCTACTCTGTGCTCAATTACGAGTATTTGCAGTTTGAGAGATCAGCCAGAGAAGGGCGAGAATCTTGAGGTTATTGCTACTCTGTGTTTCATGGCATCTACCTCATATGGATCCTCCAGCACCAACAACTATGTCTTTGATATCTTTATCAATCACAGAGGTCCCGACTGCAAGAAAACCCTCGCCAAACATCTCTACGACCGCCTTATCAAACACGGATTGCGAGTATTTCTCGACGAAGATGAATTGCAAAATGGAGAGTATATAACTCCTCAAATCCACAGTGCCATTCGAACAGCTTCTGTGCATATCGCTATATTCTCGCCAAGATATGCAGAGTCTTTTTGGTGCCTTGATGAGCTCCTGCGCATGTTCGAATCGGGGTCAACAATCATTCCAGTCTTCTATGGTGTCAAGCCTACAGATCTTCGATGGGGAACGCAGGACGAAAACGGAGTCTATGGTCGAGCCCTGCAAACACTCGAGAGGAAGAGAACGTTCGATTCTAAACCACGATACGACCCCAGCACCATCCAGAAATGGAGGAAGGCTCTCACTGATGCTGCAGAAATAAAAGGTTTCGATATGGATACGTATAATTTCATTTCAGTGATGAGCAGCAGCTCCTTGAACAGGTAGTGGAAGGAGTGTTGAAAAAAGTTAAAAGGCCATTATATGTGTCTAGATATCCAACTGGGTTGGATGAGAAAGTTGCAGAATTTGAAGGGGCAATGTTACTCGACCAGCAAAGCAGCAGAGAGACTAGAGTTATAGGAATTGTCGGGCTTGGCGGTGCTGGCAAAACCACCCTAGCAAAGGAGATCTTTAACCGTCGAAGATCAAATTACAAGCAAACCTACTTTCAATTTGATGTCAGAGAAAACGTAGCGAGAAACTCTCTAAAATATTTGCAAAGCATGATTCTTAGTGACTTCGGTATAGGGAATGTGCAAATAGACAGCACTGATGATGGTATAGAGAAGCTCCAAAGGTATCTTGGATCTTCTCATGCTTTCCTAATTTTAGACGATGTGGACCATCTTAAGCAGGTGGAAACATTACTTTTACCGGTGAAAAATGCGCTTCATCAAGGTAGCTTAATTCTAGTCACATCTCGAAATATGGATATACTTACAAGCTCAGGGATTGCAATGTCTTCTATTTTCAAACTGAAAGGACTCGACCAACATCATTCCCAAGAGCTATTCTGCTGGCATGCATTCAACCAGCGATATCCTCCTATAGAATTTGAACAAGTGGTTCCAGCATTTGTGCGTGCTTGCGCTGGACAAGACTTGGAGTATGGAAAAGCGCAATTGCAGGATATCTCCAAAATTCTTCCCGAAGATATACTGGGTACACTCAAAATAAGCTATGACAGTCTCCATATAATAGAGAAGCAGATTTTCTTAGACATTGTCTGCTTCTTTTTAGGAGAAAATAAAGATACCGCGATAAGATTCTGGGATGGAACGGAGTGCGGAGGATGGCTTCGTCTTCGGAACCTGGAGAGCAGGTGTCTCGTCGAAGTAGACGATAATAATTGCATTAGAATGCACGACCACGTGAGAGACCTGGGCAGACGTATTGCTGAGACTGAACCTCCGGAATCGACACTTCGTCTTTCCTGCCCAACCCACGACCTTCGGCTTCTGTCTGACAAATCACAGGTATGCATTTTGAAACTTAATACCCATATTCACAATAGTGTTTTTGTCAAAAGTTGTGTTCGTTATGTTTTGAATTCTTAAGCTTTGCAAGGATGTCCATCTTTCAGAAAACAATTCTTTATCCTGATTCTAACATATCTTTAAGAAAACAATATAGGTGCGCGGAATTAGCACCGTTCACTCACAAACCTCGCGGAGTTCGCAGGCAGTCGTTTCCCAAATTATGTGAGGGGGATGCAGCTGATTAGGACTGAAGGTTACTTTGAGGATGAAGAAGAATTCATTGAAAGCATATTCCGCGGTGCCATGTCACTCATATGGCTCTCTTGGGTTGACTTTCCGTACTACAGCCTACCCTCTTGGATTTCACTCCAGAATTTGAGGGTTCTACGAATAGAGCGGAGCGACCTTGAAACACTGTGGCTGCATGAATCGCAGGTGGTCATTTGAATTTCTTGACATAATGTTTTGTTTTTTATTTTATTTTAGGAAATTGCTTTAGTATTGTTAGCATACTAGGGGTCAAACCTATTTTGAAAATATAATGATTGCAGGCACCGGAGCATTTGAGGGAATTGTATATTGACACTAGAGTTAGTCTGATGGTTCCAAAGTCCATTCGGAAGTTGAGGCATCTCGAAAAAATTGTGGTCAAGAGTACTGTGGGATCTGTGTTTCTCACTTTACCAGACGAACTCTGCCATCTACAGTCGTTGAAACACTTAGAATTACGGAGTTGTGAAGGTACAATTTCTTTTTTATCTAAAAATGGACTGTCGAGGTACAATTTCCTTTTTTATATTTGTATTCCTATCGGACTGCGTACCAAATTCCTATCGGACCTGTTTTATAATGGAGTCCATGCCAGACTCCTTTGGGAGCTTAACGAACTTCCAATATCTTATCTTGCAGATTACCATAGCGAGTTTCAATTCGAGGGGTGCTACAGTTTCAACATGCTCCCAGATTCGTTTCGAAACTTAATTAGTTTGGAAAATCTGTCACTCTCTGCCTGGTCAAGTCTACGGATGCTTCCACATGCGTTTGGGAACTTGACTAACCTCCAAACCATTGACCTGTCCTGGTGCTCTAGTCTGCAGGTGCTTCCAGATTCGTTTGGGAACTTGACGAATCTCCAAACTATCGACCTGGCCTTGTGCAGTACTCTGCCGGTGCTTCCAGATTCGTTTGGGAACTTGACGAATCTCCAAACTGTCGACCTGTACTGTTGCTCTAGTCTGCAGGTGCTTCCAGATTCGTTTGGGAACTTGACGAATCTCCAAACTATCGACATGCTCTGGTGCTCTAGTCTGCAGGTGCTTCGTTTGGGAACTTGACGAATCTCCAAACTATCGACATGCTCTGGTGCTCTAGTCTGCAGGTGCTTCGTTTGGGAACTTGACGAATCTCCAAACTATCCACCTGTTCGGGTGCTCTAGTCTGCAGGTGCTTCCAGATTCGTTTGGGAACTTAATACAACTTGAAGATCTAGAGTTTGACGGATTGACGGTCTCCCGCGAAGTCTTTGAAAATATGTGCTCAGATGTCATTAATTTCAACAATGTAGAAGTATTGCCTGCGCCTTTTCTCAGGTTCTTGTGAGAAATGTCATGATAACGCAGTTATGCTCTGGGAATTTGAAGACCCGCCTAATTTGAAATTGACCGTGAATTGATTCCTTATATGCAGTTGGAGAGTTGTTTTTAAGTCACAATTATTACAATTATCTCAGGTAAATTAGATTAAACTGGAATTTTTTTATAAGCACTTTCATGCCATCTGGGATTCGATTATTCTGTTAATAAATATATATCAATATTATTTTTATATTTTATTAATAAATTATTCTATAAAAATGATAATAATATAATTATAAATTTACAATCAAGTTATATTTTAAAATACTACATAGTCTTTTTATTTGTAAGATAAAATATCCTTTCCACAACACGTATAACAATTAATATTTGAAAAATGATATGTAATACTTCTATATTTAAAAGTTTAAATATTTTTATAATAAGAATAATTATATGATTTAAATAATTGGTAAAAATTGATAGGATTCAATTTATAATAGGTCTTAAAATATTTACATTTATTATATGATATATGCTATTTTGTTAAAATTTAATTTTTTTTAAACTTAGCTAAATTATAATTATATCTTAAATTATTATTAATATTACAAAATAATAACAAGTGCTACATTGTAGTAATATATACTATTTAGTTTAAATATAGTGAAATTAAAGTAAAAATATTGAATTCAAGTTAGTGATAAAGTTTACAATTCATTCAATTTAGGTTTTATTGATTGATTGGTAAATTGAGCTATTTTTTTAATTATAATTATGTATTGTGGCTATGGAGAATCTAATTCTAAGCAACCACAATAATAATATTTTATTATGATGATAATATTTTTGTTGAGAACGCTATCTAGAATGTTTTACATTTTCTAATAATGATAATATTTTTGTTGAGAACGCTATCTAAAATGTTTTACATTTTCTATGTAAAATATAGATAAATATGTTTTAAAAACTAATTGTTCTTGCTAGATATATCTATAAAACATAGTTTGAATATATTCCTTAAAAAATATAAATATTAAAAATGGAGTTGTTTTATATATTTAGTTATTTGTTGTTTGAAGTGATAAACATTTTAATTTATATTAATATTTTTTTACTCATTTCTTATTCATATTAAAATTATATAAATATTTTACTATAATTTAATTAATTTGTTACATTTATTTCATTTTCATGAGCTTAAACCATATTTTTACAATAACTAATAAATATTAGATAATATAAATAAGTAGTTTTTATTTTAAAAATAATTATATAATAATTAAATGAGTATATGTTAATTTTTTGAAGTGTTTTTAACTATTTTTAATATATATTAAATAAGTGTTTATTCACTTAATTATTAATGAGTTTATCCCATTATATTTGATTATGAATAAATTTATTTGATTCGACTAACCATATTTATTAATTTTGAATTTGTTAATTAATAATATTTATTATAAAATTAATTTAAATATCATAAAATAATTAAGTTACTTTTTAATTAATTAATGGTTAATAAGATTTCATGTTGTTGTTATTAGTCTTTGGAAGGGAAAACTCTACAAATATGTTTGCTTGTTGACCACTATTAGTTTAACATTGACAAGTGCAACCTACAATGTTAATTTTTTTTTTGATAAAAAACAAAGTAATGCCCAATCAAGAAACAATCAAATGCATAATAACATGCTTGTTGCACTTATAATAATATTCGGATAGCGAAACAAGGAATCGTGGAGGGAAAAAAATCTCATTAAAGATTCATTTTGTTAATGATTTAACTTGTCCACAAATACACATAGAGAGTGGATAAAATTATTTTTGGCACTCTCAAGGACAACATATACCTAGGGGAGCAATATAAACAACCTGGCTTGTTACGATTAGTCATATGGTGGACCATGTTCGAGATGGAGAATAGTTAGTGGAGAGCATTGTCATCGTCATCTGCATACGTCAGGAAGTAACTTCAGTGACATCATCAATATCATATGTGACAGAATGCCTAATGCACCAAAACTGTAGCCATGTTCGAATACACTATGGGTTGGGTGGCATGATAAACACTCTCAAAGACAAGTTAACTATCAAATTTATTGGCCATCCACTATCAATCACTAAGTTATTATATTAATTATGAGAGTATGCATGCAGTCGTTAAGCTAATTATAAGTCACTAAAGGATAAACTATCTAAGTTATTAATTATCGGTTAACTAAAAGATAAATTAGCTAAAAATAAAAATTAACTAAAAATAAAATTGTATTGACCGACTAAAAGATAAAATTTCAATGTCTATTTGGCAATTACTGGAAATAATAATAATGAAACAAAGTAGAATGCAGCCTGTTCATCCACTGGAAATAAGAAAACATATGAGTATATCAAAATGCATTCTAGAATTAGAGAAACTCTACAATTCACATTGGAGGAGGGTTGGGTGAGAGTAATATTTGGGGATGTGAAAGATGAGATGTAATTGAGGATTGCACTCAACCTTCAAATATAATTTTATAATTATTTATATTCATATTTGCAAGTCATTTACTCACATTACCTCTAGATCTAGTACTTTAAAGTTTGATGATGTTTTTAGAGCTATCCTTAGAGATTAAATGCGACGGAAAAGCTTTAGTGAGACATCAGATAATGCTTTGAATGCATAGAATAGGGGAAGAAAAATGGAAAGAGGAAAGAGCCCAATATCTCACAGAAGTCAAGGAAAGATAGATCCAAGTCCATATATTGGATAGTGTGCTAGAAATGTGGGAAGGAAGGACACCTGAGGAAATAATGCAAGTCTCGGAAGGGAAAAGAAGGAGACACGCAATAAGAAAAAAATCATGAAGCAAATGTAACAGTTGATGTGTTGCAATATGCTTTGATTCTTTCATTGGAAAATGTTATTGATGCCTAGGTGGTAGATTCACGGGCCTCATTCCTTGCCACACTTGATAGGAAACATTTTCATGACTATGTTCAAGGAGATTTTGGACAGGTTCGTCTGGGTGTTGATAAACCTTGTAAAATCGTTGGAATGGGTAAAGTTCTTATAAAACAACATAATGGAAACCAATGGTTATTAAAGGAGGTAAGACATGTTCCATATATGAAGAAAAATCCGATTTCAACAAGGTAGTTAGGTGGTGAAGGTTGTGTGACAAATTTTACAGATAAAACCTAAAAGTCACTAAAGGAGCCATGGTAATTGCAAAAGGAGAAAAGGTTGGTACATTCTATTTATGAAATGGTATTTCTAATTTTTTTAATGCTTTAACCTCCAAAGGAGTAGATGCAACATTGTGGAATCATAGGATTGGACACATGAGTGAGAATGGGATGCAAATTCTTCACTCAAAAAATTTGTTGCCAAGTTTGAAGCATATTGATTTGGATTTCTGTGAGAATTGTGTTTATGGAAAACAAAAGAGAGTCAAATTTATTAGAGTTGGGAAACAAAAGAAGAGTGGAAAATTATAGCTTGTGCATACAAATGTATAGGGACCTACTCAGGTATCATCTCTCGGTGATTCTCTCTATTATGTTACTTTTATTGATGATGCAACTAGGGAAACCTTGATTTATTGTATTCAGAATAAATCTGATGTATTTGATACTTTCAAGAAATGGAAAGTTTTGGTTGAGAATGAGACAGGAAAGAAGTTGAAGTGTCTCAAATCAGACAATGGAGGTGAATATTGCAACAAATATTTTGACAAGTATTGTTCAAAGCATGGAATTCGTAGAGAGAATACAGTTCCGGGAACAATACAATCATGGAGTGTGCAAGGTGCATGAGATTGCATGCAGGATTGCCTTTACAATTTTGGGAAGATGTTTGTAGATATTATTGTTTATATAATAAACAGAGGGACTTCAAGTTCTTTAGATGGTGGTATTCTAGAAGAGGCATGGACAGGTAAAAACGTAAACTACTCATTTTTATTAAATAATTACTTATTATTATTATTAAATAATTCAAAAATTAAATAATATAATTAGATTTTCATGCTCTTCATCTATTTAAGGTTAATTCTTGCATCTGATCTCTCATTTGGTGGTGAAGATGAAACACACTGGTTGGCTCGAAAATGAAACACACTGGTTGGCTTCGACAAATTCTCTTCTCATGTGATGACCGAAATATATTTGTAATATATTATGGATCACAGAAGCCAAAATTATAATTCAAAAACACCAGAACGACTTTTTTCTTGTTGGACAACTCAAACTTCTCCCGCCACTATCGTATTTTATAATTACAACTTAAGTTTTTTCAAATACTCTGGTTGTGTTGTGTTATTTATATACAGATGGTTTTGTTCATTTCATGGAATTTGACGGTAGCTGTAACAATTATTTACACACCAGTCTAAAACATGAGTGTGTTCTTATTTAATTTAATTGGTAATTAGATACCATTGCCCATTTTAATTTTAATTTAATATTATAATCAAAATTATTTAAAAATACACTAAAATTAATATTTTATTTATAAAATTTAATTTAAAACTAGATAAGTATATACATAAATCTCTTCTAATTTCATATAGATTAATATTTGGTTATAAGAGGTTATGTTTTACTAGATAGTTGTTTTAAGTATATAAGTTTAAAGAAACTTAGTGGTTTTTCATATCCATTTCCTAAACATCTAAATTGGGAACCAAACCTATCATAATTTTGTAGTTGCTATCTGATACATGATGTGGATTTTTTTGTTTCTTTCTTACTCTATAATCATATTTTTGTGTTTCTTTGTAACTGTAAAAATTATATAACTTATGTGTTATATACCCAAGACTTCGACAATTAACTTCGCTCGGATACCATGTAGAAATTAGCTGAATAAATCACTTATTCAATGAAGATTAACCCGATCATACATCAATTTCGAATTGCATGCATAACACATAACCCTCTTCTACAATTAATTGTCACATGCGGAAATAATATAGAAGCAATCGCACATCAAATCAATCACACATTAACTGAGTATGTATGGGGAAAGCCTATAGCTGAAAACCCCCCAGCTATTGTGTATATTATAATGGAGAAATCATGTAACAATCATAGTACAAAAACTCTTCACTAGCTCTCATGCACTACCTCCCATGCTACACACTATCAAGCTAGATCTAGCAAATCACTTGCTCCAATCCTTAGCCACTTCGTGCTTGACCTTGATCTAATTGTTCAAAGCTATGGGATGGCCTCTTTATATAGAATGTCCTGGCCTAACTTTACTGCAATACTCACAGCTTACTCCACCTATCTATGTGTTGCAAATAGCAACAGTATAGTTACAACTGATAGCTAACTCTACCCTTTCATCTATCTCTTTCACTGGTCTTCACTGAACTGATCATGCACTGCAGTGAACTGAAGTATTCTTGAGTTGACTAATGAGTTAATATTTAATGAATTAAATAATATTTAATTCACTCCACTCATATCTAGTTGATTAGCTAGTTAACTAATCTCAACTAGTTCAACTGAAATAAATAGAACACAACTCCACTATTTGTCCTGTTAACTCCTCCAAAACTTCTGCCACTGAAGTCTAACTGAAGTAAACCATGCAAGATGCCATCAAACCCTAGGAACCACGTGATTCCTTGTGTCAGTTGCATGAGCCACCTCCATGACTCAAACTGAAGTGCGCCAAGAGAGTAAACTGCTGTTTATAGTCAAAATATTATTAAGGGTAAATAATATTTGACTTCCATATTTTTAGGAGATCAGTCTAAAAATAGCCCAGGTCCTAAAAATAAGGTCTCATCTATTTTTACCGACATGTCGCATACTTCAAGAATCTCCAAGTAGAATTCCCAAATTATGCTCCGTATGTCTAAAAATAGACATAGTCTAAAAATAGACTTTGCGCCAGAATTTTCCTGCGGGCCCACTTAGTGAAGGCGACTTCATTTCACTAAGCTCCATCATCTTGCTGCATTCTCAACAAAATGTACAACCAAAATAAAATTTATAAGAACCAATAGGATTCAAGATGATGATGTCAACCATGGGGGATGATCCAAAATTTTTTAATTAAAAGGGTAAAATGATTAAAAATTAATAAAATAATAAAACTACTTTTTCAACTCGTATTTTCAACTTATCTCCCAAAGTTTTTACTCAAATTTCGAGAGGGAGTACTTGTTGGATGCAAAATTTAATTCCTCATCCACGGAGTACCCATGTTGCATACTTTCAATGGACCCTGCTACATGAAAAATGAGAAATACATGAAAAAATGTGATTGCAATCATGTTTTTCATGTACTTCTCATTTTTGTGTAGTAGGATGCATCGAAAGTATGCAACATGGGTACTCCTTGGATGAGCAATTAAATTTTGCATCCAGCGAGTACTCCTGCTCAAAATTTGAGTAAAAACTTTGGGAGATAAGTTGAAAAGTGGTTTTTTATTTTTTCCCCCTAAAATTTGATGATGTAATCTTATTTTATTATTTCCACTATTATTTTATAATTTCCTTAGGAGGCCCATTTTAGACCTCAAAATTCCCCTAATCGGCGTCAACTACAAATTATGAACCAAGTTGATATGCTCGGATCTAGTGTTAAGGACCCGACGCCTATCAAATCATCTGATGATTGAGTCTTATGGAATCCTTTTCTTTTTTGTCTTTTTGACATGTATATTATGGGTAGCATTTACTTTCTGATTAATTCTTTGAATGTAATAGACAACAAATTTGTTAAGGCAGACAATATCAAGTTCAAACTTTATCAATTTTGGTTGGCCTATAACTCTTTGAGGTGGCCAACGGACCTGGTTTTCTACAGGAAGGTTGAGGCCATCCAACATATATATCGATTGTAACCTGATTTTCTCTTTTTTGATTTAATGGAAAATAGGGAGGATCTACTAAACTTACAAAAAAAAAAACATTCTAATCTTGATACAAGTTTTTCGAGAGTATCTGTGCAAACTTTAGATGATCGATTTTGTTTCACTCTCTTATAATGAGATGTGATAGGTCAATAACCCTCATCCAAGAGGTATACCATGCAAGAAACTATCGATGTAGGTATTCATATAGTGACTAAAAATACATTATCACAAACATTTAGGACTCTAACTTAGAAAATAATATATCAGTAGTCTATGAAAATTCAGATTATGGTACTTTTGTGTTTAAAATAATAAGTAATGATGTTTTCTTCATTAATAGTCATAGATGAGATTATTGTGTCAGTACTGCTTACATGCAAACTATAAAAATAGCATCATTTAATTACAGGATTATTATTATAATGTTTCCCAGAATATGATCCTTTACTCCACTAAAAATGGAGATGAAAATTATGAAAATTAGTATAGTTAAGTTACAAATATTATTTATTTCATTCTGGTTAAGATTAACTATCTCTTTTGGATATGAAGATTTTGGTTTAGTTGTTTAAGTGCATGAGTTTGCTTCATTGACAAGGTTAAGTGCATGCAACATGCATGTAAATCCGTGAGATATTAAACCATTAAGACAAATAAGAACTTAAACACGACATTTACGATAAATTTTATAAATTCCAGCAACTAAGAATTCTCTAATATGACCTAGCAGAGGAAAACATACAAGTAATAGAAAGCAGACAGAGCTAAGGTGCCTCTAAACAACATTTCTTAACCTAAAATTTCTGTCCTACTGCATGAGAAAGATGAAACAAAATGAAAACATAATAAGACAAACACTAATTTAGAAATACATCACCATTAGCCATGCTCATGAATCCTGCAAGTGTGCTTGCTCCATTTTCATCCAAATCAAAGCATTCATAACACTCCAAAGCCAATTTCTACTCAACTCCCAATCTTTGATATTGAGTTTAACAATCAGCCAACAACTACAATGAGGCTTCCATGCAGTATTTAACTTGCAAAGGAGGACCAAAACCCTAGCTAGGGCTTCAAAATGTCATTAACTACATCATAAATGCCAATTTGTCTTATGAGACCATGCAAGGCCCAACGCACAAATATCTAACTTAATAAATGTAAAAATAAATGCTAACATAACTCCTCAACTAAATCTAGAGTGATTTTCCTCAAAAACAATCAAAATATATTTTTCATTAACTCCAAGTGTCTTTTGTTGACTTTCTGGCAAGGGCGCAGTGCCAAAACAGGAAAAACAGGTCTTTTTGCAGCTGAGTTTTGGAGGCCTTCTCGGTTTCCAAATGAGCTCCATGATAGCTCATTGGAAAGCTTGTTCTGTCTACTTTCCAAAAATGCCTTTATGTTTCTGATTGGTGTCCATTTGCCTAGTGAAAAAACACTTCTCCCAAGACTGCTCAAGGCGCAGCGCCAACTCTCAAAATAGGGAAGAAAGTTGATTTTTTGGATGTTTTTGGCACTTTTGGAGGACCATTTTTGCTCAAAATGAGCCGAAATTTTGTGTGGGTGATGTCCTTAGCCTAACGAATACAAAAATGCAAAGTTTTCCTCCAATGGGTGCCCCAAAAAAGAGCGTAGTGCTAGTGGCGTTGTGCGCTTGGCCCTTCAAAACAGTCAAAATTTCCAAAAACTCAAAAATTTGCAAAAAGTTTTCAAAATCGAGATTTGCCTTGCTGATCATGTCTGGGATGCTTGTAGGGATGCATCAACAAGGATGTCAAAGTTTTTTTTGTTCTTTGCCTCCTTTAGGGCTTGAATATTTGCAAGGGCTCTTTTGAGCTTGGCCCTTGCAATCTTGTTTCTTAAGGCATAATGCCTTGCCATCTTCTTTTGGAGGTCAAGGTCTTTCTTGGTCTTCTCCAACTGACCCTTTAAGTGTATATTTTCCCTCTCAAGCCAAGGTTCCTGATCATATTCTATTTCCATGGCAAGCAACTCATTTGGAGTGAGCTGCTCTGCCAATGCTATCTCTTGCTCCTTCTCCTTGGTTAAATCTTTCTTCAAGGCAATTTTCCTTGGCCTCCTCCTAGAAAGTTGTTCTTACTCTTCTTCAGTGTCATCATGAGTGCCCAAGACCTCATCTAGCTTTGAATTTGTCTTTGCAACCTCTTTCTAAGCTCTGATAGCTCTGATCTCGTAGATAGCCTTCTTTGCCTCCAGCTGCTTGTTTTCAACCTCAAAATAGTGAATCACATTCTTAGCCCTACCTAGATTGGTTTGCAGATCCTTAATCTAGGAATCTTTGCTTTTGAGTAGCATGCTTTTGATCCTCTCCTCATTTTCATCATCACTGTCAATGTGAAGAAGTTGAAATTCTTGTTCAGTCTCATGCTTGTCTTCTTCTTCTTCATCAATGACCTTTTCCTGTCAAGCTGCTTGGTTGATGTAGAAGGCATGGCCCCTTGCCTATTAAGGGCAACAAACACATGCCTATTTACCCTCTGGTAGGTCAAAGGAAAAGGTTCAATTTTCATCATTTCTATGCCACTTGTTTTACTGCCATCATTTCTGCCATCATCACTGTCATTATCATTAGTACCATCACTGCTTTCCTGGCTCTTTGACCCACTGCCATCATCCTCACTATTTTCTGCCCCATTGCCATCATCTTCACTGATATGTGCCTCACTTCCCTCCATTGCCATTTTCCTCACTGCTTTCTTCATCTTTTATTTCTTCCTCATTGCTCTTTCCCTTACTGCCATTGCCTCATTGTTTGATGCACTGGCACCATGAGATGATGGTGAGGGATTGTGAATAAGTGATGAAGGAGGAGGATCATCATGATTTGAAGGAATGTGAGGGGATGGTGAGGTGGAAGAGTCATCATGAGGTGAGGGAATGTGAGTGGATGGAGGAATGGGAGGATGAGAAGATGAAGGGACATCTTGCTGCTATTGGCCTTGTGGATTGGTGAACACCTCATTGGCAATGAAGGTCTCCCATGGAATGCCCTTTTGCTGCAATTGATGCATACAAACCATTTTGATAAGAGAGTGATGAAAGAGGCTTTGCATATGCTGAGGATAGTCTCTCTTTTGTACAATATAGGACATTTTGTCAATGCTTCTGTAGAGGTAATAGGGTATGTGTAGCATCCTCACCCTAGTAAAGTGCATAAGCAACCTGATGTGGTAGGAGTAAAGCCGGGAGAACCTTCCCTCACATGTAAAATACCTCATAATGATTCTCATCATAGGTGCATATCTATCAAGCAAGTGTGAGAAAGGAAATATGGATTTATTGTGGTCTTTGTATCTAGGCTTTAGGTAGGGTTCATAGTAGCTCATGTCTAGATTGGCTTGCTTGAACCATTTTTCACCCACACTTGGTATCCCAGTGGAATTGGCAATAACATCAGTAGATAACTCAAAAGTGACCCCTGCAAGGGTAACTGGTTTTTCATGCAAGTTAAGGATAAAAGTTCTAGTTAGCTCAGGGTGGTTTTGTACCTGTTGTACCTTCTAACAAAAATCAAAGCATCCTACATGCTTGAAACATGAAACAGTAAGGGGAGATGCCATTAGCTCCCTTGTGTTAGGGGGTTTAAAGCTATTTATCTTTCCACCTTTGTGCTCATGCCTCCTTGGCATTTGAGCCTCTCCTCCACTACCACTGTCTTCTGACACTGTAAAACCCTCCTTGAGAAAACCCTAGGACTGTAAATGGGAATGGAATGAAGAGATGGTGATGAAAAAGGTAGCTTTGCAAGTGAGTGAGATGAGTGAATGAGGATAAAAGTGTATGAGATGGTGAGAGGCTAACAACTCAATGATAACCCTCTGCTGACATGTTCAAACTCTGTTTTGAAACACTCTTGGGATGATGTCAATTTGAGATGGATGAGGGCAATGAAATGTCAGCCTTTGCAAGTGGAGAGACAGAATATTATGAAGGAAAAGGACTTGGGGGGAAATTAGATGAATGACAACCTTCACATCACCCTAATTCACCCCTGTCTTGACTTATACTCTTTATAGACATATGAATGAGGCTTAAACAATGATTTTAAGCATGAAATTTAGGGTTTCTCCTTAGGGCTTCACTTCTTTAATTAAATGATGACAAAAATACATGGAGATGAGTTGATGACTTGTACTTACCCCTTATACATGCTTGAGAACCCTTGGCAATGACTTGGAGCTATCTTTAGGTGATTTGAGTGTTGATAGGGTTTAGGAACCCTTCTTATCCAAGCGCGCAGTGCTTAGTCTGAGAGCACAGCGCTCAATCCCAGGCACGCAGCGCTCAGTCCTAAGTTCGCAACGCCAAGAGAAAATTTGCAGTGGGTGTCAGGCAAGAGTGCAACGCTCTACCAGGCGCACAACGCCGCCTCCTAGGCGCGCAGCGCCCGTGTAAATTGTATGGGAGAAAAAGGCCAGGCGCACAGCGCCACAAAATTTCGTCCAAATTTAACTTGAAACTCACAAATTTTCTTCTCCTGAGCGTCCTTGATCTTGTGAAAAGCAACAATGAGGCTTTTGAAATGCAATATGAGCTTTTGTAGGCTCATGAAACTTTGATTTAATCCTTGAAACCCACTTTCTAAAGTTTTAAGACCTTTTCACTTTCTCACTAATGTTCTCTGACTTTTTTGCTTGCCGATGACTGAAAAGATGAAGTTGATCCTCTGTTTTTACTCCTTTGAGACTTGACATGTTTATTCTGATGATTTTGTGATTTTTACACACAACAGAAGCTTAAAAATCCTCTAGTGTTTCCATAATTAAGTTAACTCAACTTTTCACCTTTTCTTACTAACAATTTTACACTATTTGCATGTAGGTGACTAAAAGGATGAGTTTGGCCCTGCATTTTGCTCCCTGAGGCATGACAAGTTCAGCTTGGAAAATTTAGGATTTGGATTACACACAATGACATCTTCAGAATCCTTCCTTTGCTTTCACCATGGGGTTTAACATCATCATTTCACCTTCTCTGGTCACTTTTCCAAAACCCTAGGCATCTGGAGTGCTTTAAGACAATCATCAATGTTTTTTTCTAAGTTCTCTATAGCCCTTTCAAGTTCATTCATTTATGTCCAGTTCACCTCACCTTTTTCCCTATATCTGATCAACCTTTTCTGTTAGACTTCATTCAAGTTTTGGCCGTGTGTACCTTCTTGTCATTCCCTTTTTTCAATTGATCAGTGTCTGGCACTCTACTTGGACCATCAAGCTCAAAAACCCTAATTATCTACCAGAACAAGTGTTGCCTCTCTTCCTTGCTGCAAGTCGTCTTCATTTAGGAGCAGACCACCTACCTCATCAACACCTTCTCCTGACAAATCCTTCAACGCTCCTGCAAATGTGCTAAACTCTTTGCATTTACCTCTTGTAGACCTTGAATTGATAAGGTAGTTTTCTTTGGAAACTTTTAGGTTTTTCTTGAATAACCATGTCTCAACATTCCAACACATTTGAACCAGATTCTAACAAAGAAAAACAGTGTCTGAAACAACAATGATGACCTTGGAACATATGAAACCCTAATTTACCTACTGGGATGGTTCTTGGACCTAATTTTGGCTAAAACTTGGCTTGGGGACCTCTAGTGAAAAACAGAGTATTTGTAAAAGTGTTGTATTGAAGATCCAAAATCTAATGTACTTGATTTATCTAAAGAGCCTACAGAGACAATTTTGAGACCATCAATGTTTGAGGACCTTGGGGAACATGGGAATGAATAGGCTTATAAGAAACCCTAGAGGGAAAGTGGAATTTATGGGCAGGGGAAAAATAGGCCAATGAAGTTATAGGCAGGGAAGGAGGTTGAAAATGATAGGTAAAAGCCCATAAGGAGTTTGTAGGAGTGACAGGGCGACCATGGAATGACAAGCTAATGAAATAGTGAAAAATTTTCCATAAGGATAATGAAGGCAGTGAGATTTTTGAAACTCACAATATTTCAAGGAATGTTGTTTTCAGAAATCTTAGAACCAATCTTTAGTCATCTACAAATAGTGAAAAACACTGATAACTAACACCATTAAATGCAGGCATAAGTGGAATCAGTAGTGCCATGTAAATTTAAATTACCCAGGTTCTATAGATAATATTTAAAAGAATCTAGGATGCATCTAGCCTGTGAAGCAACTTAAATATTTATTGACAAAGCACACCAATATTTTTTGTTGGAGGAAAAGTAGTAGTACCTGAACTTGATATGACCGCATTCATAGTTGTTTGTATAAAACATGTATTTATTTAGACACGGTGACTGATGACTTGTTAATATAAATTTTAATCACCCCAAAAAAACCGCCATTAGATTTAACTCTCGCCAAGTTCAGGAATTTTGATGTGGTTTTAAAGTTTAAACCGTGGATTTGAAGTTTCCATTATAAACCTGAAGGGACTACCATGAATTGACATGTTTTATAGACTAAGAGTTAATGATTTTGGCATGGCTATTAAACAAATGGAACATGACATGTTCTCAGTCTATTTTTGTTTTTGGTCGAGCTGGAGCTCAACCCATGCGAATAGGTACGATTATCTGACTTTGTTGTAGTAATTTATTTCAATGGCGGTCTGGTGTTCTATTCACTATAGTGAGATTTTTAACATGACAGGCTAGTAAGTCAAATTCCACTACCGGTGGCAGGAAAATTGAAAAATGTTGGATGCACATTTGCACATTTGACAGTGCGGAGGCTCAACTGCCTCATTGGAAGCTCTTAATCCCACGAACAATTTCTCCTCCCATCTCGTATCAGAAAATGAATGCATTCTGAGTAGCGTGTTGTAAAAGAAGTTATGAAGAGATTTTAAATTAATATAGTCCAACACAAGGACTTAAGGACCTTTTTCTATTATGGAAATTCCGTTAAGATTTTAAGAAAATATGAAGGATTTTTGTAAATCTAGGTCATAGCTATCAAACTTCAATATTTTGGGTTCCCTAAAGGTTTTTGATGGTGTTGAACCCATTTTCACCATCAAAAACATGATTCAAACACTGCTACTGCACGATTTCTTAAAAAAATTGCTCAGATTCCAACCAATTTTGACCCTCCAGACTATTCCTCCACCTCCTTAGATAACTCCTAGGATAAATAAAATTATGAATACATATTGTATGGTTTAGTGTCCATGTCCAGTGGACCTTTTCCCTGTCTAAAATTGATTATCTAAATTAGGAAAACTTGATTGATACCCAAAATAACATTGGGAACAGTAAGGAAGACCAAGAATAAAATGAAAATAAAAAATATTACAAAATATATATATTATCCAATAAATATTTGCTTACATATTTTATAATATTATTAACAATATTTTGAAAATGTAGACAGATATATATAACCATTATATGAAAAATAAAACAATGTGATTCATTTTGAAGAACATAAATATTAAAATTCGCTCAATAAATCCATGAGTCATGACTATTCTTACTTTTCAGTTTGATCGGAGGGGAGTACCGCTCCCTTAAAAAAACGCCTTCAGCCCAATAAAACAAAATTAACAAATATTAATTGATAAAATTAATTGAGTTAATCTTATAAATGGAAAGATTGGATGGGTTTCATAAATATGATAGGTTTTTAAACCATAGTTATTATCTTCTCCATTTAAAATTATGATTTGCATAATTATTATCTTCTTCATTTAAAATTTAAAATTAAAGTTTGATGGATAGATTGAAGGATACGATGGGTTTAATAAATATGATAGATTTTTTAATCGTTTAAAGAAGGATGAATGAATGATTATTATTTTTTTCATTTAAAATTTAAAATTATGATTTAGATAAATACTATTAATTATATTTAAATAAAAATTAGACATTTTAAAATGAGATTTCTAAAATTTTAATTTAATTATTAAAATGATAGAGTTTTAAAATCTAGAATATTTTAGAGATTTATAGTAGTATACACAAATCAAAATTGAGATTTATTTCTAAAATAATTTTTTTTTTTTTTTTGTTTTAAAAAAAAAAATCAAAGTGATTAATTAAAAAATGTTATGTGAATAATTGTTATTTGAAGTGAGTTATAAGTTTTTGGACATATGGTATTGATAAGCCATAATATTGCCTGATGGTATTATAACAAAGACTATTTACTGATAAAGAAAGTGAAGTAAATATATATGGTTAATCATCTTGTTCCATGTTTTTTGAAATATATATATATATATATATATATATATTCTTTTATAATTAATCATAATAATACTAATTTAAAATAAATTTATTATTTTATTAATTTTTATGATTTTTTTAATTATAGAAATGTGAAATGTTTCATAATTAAGTGTTTTGATGCTATTGTTTATTATGGATTGGTGCTTATGAACATTTACAACCATTTAATCTATATGGTTGTGCTAATTATAATTTTTGAAAAATATTATTTGATAGAGTTTATTGAGTTCAATTCTCGCAAGTAATATGTCCATATCATATCAAGTATATTGTTGTAATGGGTTCAAGTCTTGTTGTTGAATAGCCTTAACCCCTAAATAATATCTCATTGTCACGCCTTTGCAGGTTTCACCCATATCACAACAAGTCCTACAACATGTGGCAACAAAACTATTTCAATCTAGCAATGATACCAAATCATTTGTCTTAAACTCAGACTAGTCATGAGTAGAATGTTATACTTAACTAGTTTTTCTTTGGTTGCAAATATACACAATAATGCAAGAGACACCAATTATATAGAAAGGGCAGCCCAAAACAAGCCTAACACCCGAAATGTTTTTATATATAATTGTGGCAAATATGTCATTACAATAACTCGACCCACTTAGCCTTTGTAAGTTGCGGCCCAAACTGTCCTATACAACTCTTGATCCCCCAAATAGAATTTCTGATTGCAACTCGTATTGTAATTCTCTGTCCAACCTTCATTTCCAACCTTGTCGCAACTCTTGATCAAATCCTTCATCACAACACTTGTCACAACTCTCCATTGCAACACTCATCGAACCAAACTCTCGTTTTGCTCAACAGTTTGTTTGAATGGTTACACCACATTGTCATGTCCTACAGGCTATCACACAGTCCACATGGCACTCATGGTTATGCCAACTATCCCCAAGAAAACCTTAGCCTAAACACCTACCTCCATGATAATGCGCAACCCGTTGCCACCTATAATATTTTGTTATACCAAAAGGTGGCTAAATCTGTTTTGAGCCTTCAAGGAACAATTTTTCATTACTAAAATTTTTTGGCTCTCGAAGACTCCTTGTAGGCCTCATGCCTCTGTCCAAAATCTTCATCACTTTCCCTATTAATTCTGCTGATTTCCTGTAAGAAACTGTTGAAGAAACCATCATTTTTCCCCTTTCTCCCACTCATAACTAACCTTCATTTACTCCCCCTTTTCTCCATATTATTTCCCTACTTTTCATAAGTTCTCCCTCCATTTATGAAAAATTCCCCTTTCATAGTTAAAGACTCACTTTTTAACTATTTCAGAACCCCCACATCCATTTTAATCCTTGAAATTTCTCATAAAAAATCAAAGTTTTATTGCTATGGACCTAAGCCCCTTGGGCTAAGTCCTAAAACCACTTCCCCACATATGCCCGTCACCCAAGACCAAGAGCTTAAGCATTAGGGGCCAATCGCAATCGAAGGCCGGGCGGGAGACAAATTCCTTTGTAATATTTTAAAAACCCCGATGCAATTAGTTTATATTGTTAAGTCTTGCGACGCGTTCCGCGCCGTCGATCTATCGCAAGATCTGACGTCCAGCGCTCAATCACACTGCTCCCCCCGATCGCAATCGCAACACCCATCGTGCGCCTCCCGATTGCGATGCTCCGATTGAAACCCTCCCGATTGCATAGTGGCCGTTGATCTCCCCGCGATCCGACGGCCCTCCACTGATCGCAAGTCCTTCTGCTCCTCCTCCGATTGCGTGCCCCGATTAAATCTCCACCGTCCATTCTTCCCGTAGATGAACGGTCTGCGCTCAATCGCAAACCCATGCCCAATCGCAATCGCAAGTCTTTCCGCTGATCCCCCGATTGCATCTCCACCGTTGATCTGTCCCGAGATCCGACGGTCTGCGCTCAATCGCAAGCCCATGCCCGATCGCAATCGCAAGTCGCATTGGCACTGCCCCGATTGGAGCCTTCCGATTTAATCTCAGCCGTCCGTTTTCATGTTGATCCGACGGTCCTCCGCCAATCGATGATCCCCTCCGATTGTGTTCTCCACCGTTGATCTTCCCGTCAGATCAACGGTCAGCGCTCAATCGCTCTGTCCCTCTGATCGCAATCGCAAGTCCTTCTATTCGCCTCCCGATTGCATCGCAGCCGTCCATTTCCCGCCTATCCAACGGCCCTTATTCCCTCCGATCGCAAGTCCTACCGCCATTTCAAAGCCCGCCGATTCGTTTTCCGCCGTCGATCTGATCTGCAGATCAACGTCCAGCGCTTAATCGCACTGGAAGTTCAATCGCATCCCCTTTTGTGCCACCTCCGATTGAGACCCTCCGATTAAATCTGGACCGTCCACGTGTCCAGATCGGACGGTCCAAAACTGCTCCTCCTTATTCTTCTCCCGCTATCCTTTTTGCCTTTCTTTGCAGATCTCCACCGTTAGTTGCCTTCATCCGACGGCTACGCTCCTCCCCCGCCATCCGAAGCAGTTTTAACCTATTCCCGCAGGATTTCTTAACTGTTGTTGTGTTTTGCAGGTGTTTTAATGGTTTTCCATTATAGAATGAAGGAAAGCCGAGGGATGGGAAAGACGTTTCCGTGCCTGTTTTACATCTTAGCAGCTATTCACGGGCTCTATCTCCACGCCCGCGCACGATGAGCCGATGCCGTAAAGCCCGCGTCCGCACATCGACAAGACACCGTTTTTAATCAAACACAAGTAAAGAGTATCGCTTGAGAATAAAGTGCCGATCGTATGAAGATCGAAGATTGCTTTTTTATGGGGATTACTAAGACAATTATCAAAATCCTAATCCCCAAAACTAAAACACAGCTTTAAATGAAAACCTAAAGTGTTTTTGACGTACAAAAGCCTACCTCCATGATAGTGCATTAACCCGTTAGAGCCACCTATAATATTTTGTTATACCAAAAGGTGGCTAAATCTGTTTTGAGCCTTCAAGGAACAATTTTTTCATTACTAAAATTTCTGCTCTTGAAGACTCCCTTTGTAGGCCTCATGCCCTCTGCCCCAACCATTTGTTGTCCCATTTTATACTCGAAAATCATTGACAGATAACAAACCGCCGAAGAAACCATCATTTTTCCCCTTTCTCCCACTCATAACTAACCTTCATTTACTCCCCTTTCTCCATATTATTTCCCTACTTTTCATAAGTTCTCCCTCCATTTATGAAAAAATTCCCTTTCATAGTTAAAGACTCACTTTTTAACTATTTCTAACCCCCACATCCATTTTAATCCTTGAAATTTCTCATAAAAAATCAAAGTTTTATCGCTATGGACCTAAGCCCCTTGGGCTAAGTCCTAAAACCACTTCCCACATATGCCCGTCACCCAAGACCAAGAGCTTAAGATAGGGGCCACCGCAATCGAAGGCTTCCAAGTGAGACAAATTCCTTCAGAATATTTTAAACCCCGATGCGATTAGTTTATATTGTTAAGTCTTGCGACACGTTCCGCGCCGTCGATCTATCGCAAGATCCGACGTGGCCCGGCCAATCACGCTCGCTCCCCCGACGATGAACGCAACACCCATCGTGCGCCTCCCGATTGCGATGCTCCGATTGGAAACCTCCCGGGAGCCAGACAGTGTGGTCGTTGATCTCCCCGCAATCCGACGCGCCTCCACTCGATCGCAAGTCCTTCTCGCTTCCTCCTCCGATTGCGTGCCCCGATTGGGTCCTCACCGTCCATTCTTCCCGTTGCATCAACCTGGCTCAGCTCACCGCAAACTCCATGCTCCGATCGCAATCGCAAGTCTTTCCGCCGATCCCCCCGATTGCATCTCCACCGCGTTGACTGGCCCCGAGATCCGACGGCCCGCGCTCAATCGCAAGCCCATGCCCGATCGCAATCGCAAGTCGCATCGCACCGCCCGATCAGAGCCTTCCGATTTAATCTCACCGTCCGTTTTCATGTTGATCCGACGCCCGCCCTCCGCCACCGATGATCCCCTCCGATTGTGCTCTCCACCGTTGATCTTCCCGCTCGATCAACGGTCGCCGCCTCAATCAATTGGCCCTCCGGAATGCAATCGCAAGTCCTTTATTCGCCTCCTGCTGACAGACAAGTACTGGCCCATTTCCCGCCTATCCAACTAGCCTCTTATTTCCTCCGACGCAAGTCCTACCGCCATTTCAAAGCCCGCCAATTGCTCATTGCCGGGATCCGTGATTCAAGTAGATTAACTACAAGCGTTAATCGTGACTGAAGTTCAGCTAATCGCATCCCCTTTTGTGCCACCTCCGATTGTGACCCTCCGACAACTGACCGTCCACGTGTCTGTAGATTCGACGGTCCAAAACCGGCCTCCTTATTCTTCTCCCGCTATCCTTTTGCCTTCTTCTTTGCAGACTCCACCGCTGGTTGCCTTCATCCGACGGCTACGTCCCTCCCCCGCCATCCGGCGCTTTAACCTATTCCCGTTGTGATTTCTAATCAAGTATAGGTTTTGCGTGTATTTTAATGGTTTCTTCATTATAGAATGAAGGAAAGCCGAGGATGGGAAAGACGTTTCCCGTGCCTTCCGGCTATCTTAAAGAGGCCATTCACTAGGCTCTATTCATTCACAAGATTTATGAGTATTGATGCCGTAGCCTGCTATGCGGGTCTCAGACATCGACAAGACACCGTTTTTAATCAAACGCAAAGCTAAAGAGCATCGGCTTTGGAGAATAAAGCACAACAGATGAAGATCGAACATCGCTTTATGGGATTCACGCTAAGACAATATCAAAATCCCAATCCCCAAACTAAAACACGCTTTAAATGAAAACCTAAAGTGTTTTATCGTACAAAAGCCTCCATCAGCCACATCCAGAGCGAATTGATTCTCACTACCACCAAAGCCACCTCAGCTCTCAAACCATTCAACCAGCTACCGAGCTATTGAAGAAAATCGATATCCGCCTCCAAGACAAACAGGAGTTACTTATGCAAGTGAAACCAATGAATAAATATTCCAGAGTTACTCCAAAACGCAAAGATATGAGCCTCAAAGTCAAATGAAACTCACTTCGAGTTTTAAATCATAAATGTAAAAGTTAATGCAGCACTTCCACCAGAATTTCTCCAATCGATGCCCTCAAAGGGCCGGTGAAGTCTTCACTCGCATTAACTCGTCTTTTTGAGATATTTTGTTAAAATTCCCACCTCCTCATCTTCCTATAAATACTTCTATTTAAGAGGGAAAAAGGGTTGTCATAGAACTTTGAAATACACTTGAGCTTGAGATTTACTAGAGATAGTATCTACAGCCCTGTAGCTCGTTTGTGCTAGAGAAGTTAGGTTGAATAGTGAAGATGATTGCCGAATCAAAACATTGACTCGGGTTTGTAATCAGTTTGACATCAATATAAAAGTCAGCTTCATGGATCCTCGATCTATACGACGGATGTTATTCTCATTTGTAACTTGTTGTTTTATTTATGTTTTCATGTTGTTTCATTTCCACCGTAAAGAACAGTTTAAACAGGGTTAGGACTCCGTCAGAGACGTTAACCTTCTCTCGTCGAGAAATCTTATTCGACTGTTTTCTTCCAATCCGTGTTATTTAGGAATGAATTAATTCGCCTTTAGGTATGAGAATGCCGGTGTTCCCTCATTTTATCGGCCCTAGCCGAATATTTCGAATGTTACTTTCGCATGTGTTATGTGATGATGAACTCGAAGGAAGATATGGTTAGCCCCGTCCCGGTGACTTGTCTACATAACTAACGTATCGTTTCCCTTGGAATGTAAGCGTCGGGGTTAGTTTGAAGCACTTGCTAGATCTTAGACCATTCTGCGGTTATCTTTCAGGTTCTCTTGTTTCGTATGTTTTCTATTGGAAGTGTGTCAAAGGTTGGTTGGTTTAAAAGCACTTACTGCATCCTAAATCAGCTTTCGTGTCCTCCTTAAAGTGTTTGCCAAAGGTCAATCGGGTTTAAAAGTACTTAATGGGATCCTAAATGCCTTTGCTCGCATACATGTTTAATTCCCCTTCTGTATCAGCTCCCATTCCATAAATCAAAATTTAAAGAAATCCTTAGACATAGATGACTTGCCCCTTGGATCACACTTGATGTTGTTGTTCAATTAAAGCCCAGATATGACTCCATAGCCCAATGGACTAAAACCGTTATATCTATCCGTCACAAATCGCTCTATTTACTTGCAACTTCTCACTTTTGAAACTTTTCGCATTTAGGATTTTCTCTCAAGTAACATTTCATGCCTCAACCATCCAAAACAAAAACAAAACCCGTGGCCTTCATAACTAGCCCAATATCATTACCCTAAACTTCAAAGACAATATCCATCTTTGTACATATTGGAGAGATCCTCTCCGATTCAGAGGGCTAGATCCTAGAATCCCAAAGTTGGTTGAAATGATGTTAACTCTGTGATTGGACTCTCCCAATCTTGCTAATAAATTACGAGACCTAACATTTCTCTGCGACTCAATAGGACTCCCAATTGTGTAATCTTCATAACATCTTGTGAGTCAAAAGCAAATTTTCAAGCACTATCAAGAAATGGTAATTAAGATGAAGCTCAATTCAATCGTACAAACTAGGTCAACCCTAGATTCTTTTAAGTTTTTTATCTAACCTGGAAAATCAGCCGGCTTAGCCATAAGAGTAGATCAGCTTTGTTCCCGCGAATTAGCTAAGTTTTGAAACAAAGTTAGCATATTCTTAACAACCATAAACCGAAAAATGACTTAGAAAAACCTAAAAATATTTCAGATTGGAATTAAATAAACATGGTGGTGGACTATACACTTTTACCTCCGAAAGGAGCTAAAATTTCCACTGGGGCGACTCCAATAATCCTAAGACCTTAAGACTCCTCTCCGGGAAGAACCCTTATCATTATAAAATCATTCAAACTCAAGTAGAGTGACCTGTGGGATTTAAAAATTGTAAAACAGATTGGTTAACCTCCAAGATTGTCATATCTCGCTGAACTTTTCTTTGTTTTTAAAGTCTAAACAACACAAAAGATAGTGGCTTCTAAAAATATTCACATTAGAGCCCACCCGGCACTTAACCCGCCCGAGATAGTTGATAATCCAGAAAGTATCCTTGGAAGCCTCCAAGGTTAAATTATTAACTGCTTTCGATCACCCTCGAGAGCTTAACGGGGCCCCCCAAAATCTTTCGCCCGCAATCACAACCGGCTTAGTGAACCCATTTAGGACTAGGTCATTTGATGATATAATCCAGCTAGACTCCGAATCTTCACTTTCATCTCCGAAACAAGTGAACATCCCGGCAGCGTGAAACAACACTCCCGATTCACATTTCCTTCCACAATTTAGGTGTCTCCCATCCAAGATCATCTCAACAGCCTACTCGGTCCATCCACTTCTACTCACCTTACATCCACCGTTCAAAACCACTTCACCTTAGCCCACTTTCCTTCTCGTAAATCCACCTCCACCTCCCGCCATGGCAACATGGTATGCCCTCTTCAGGCCCTTAATATACCACTAGTCAATCTTCCACCGACTATCAAATTCAAAATTCCATTATATGATGCTAATAATGCTACAACCGCATCACAACATGTGGATAAGATGAATGACTATTTGATCGAAATGAAATTGATGATGATTCTATCAAGTCAATCAGTTTTCCTGTGAGCTTAGGGGGAGAAGTAAGAAAATGGTTTAAAGGTTTAGCCCCCGTAGTATAAATGACCTCCAAGGCTTCCATCGACATTCTTAAATAAGTGGGAAGTGAGAAAGAATCCTCTCCAAGTCCTTGCCGACTATAACAATCTCCATAGAACCCCGGGGAAAGCAGCTACAATCTTATTGTACCGTGATTTACCGCCGTCTATAATGCACTTTCCCCCTAACTAAAACCTCCTCGTGGCTCAAATTTTAAACAATCTCTCAAGGGTTTGATCCGTACATGACATATTCACTTAGAGAAAGAGTCTTTGGTAACTCTGGAAGACATGCAAGAGGGTGCTCTTTCTGAAGTAACTGATGGAGAAAGAGCAAGAATGAAGAGCGAGAAGAGAGTATCTTAGAGAGGGAATCTACCCCTTTCCACTTCAAGCTCAAAGATGGAAAGAATGATGGAAGAAATGATGAAAGAGATGAGCATAATTAAGAGAGCACAAGCAAATCAAAATCAAACTCGCTCCTCAAAATAGGAACCAAAATCGAATAAAAGAAGGAACCAACCTCCAAACAAGACCAGGGATGATGATCAACAGACAATCTCTCCCTTTCATCAAAACTATGCAAGTGAGGTTGAAGAAACAAACAAGACATAGCAAAGAGGGAGAGGATATCAACATGTTTGGGAAGAGGATGATGACTTTGAGGTTCATTATGATAATAAACAAGGTCTTTACACACCTTTGCCGACGACAAAAGAGATATAATGAAAATTATTATCGACATGGAAAATGTCGTCATAGAACCTCAAAGAGAATATGACCTAGGCATCACTAACAAGCCCCCAACACCAAAACCTCCCGACAAATCTCAAAGAAGATCACAAATGCAAAACCTCCAAAACAACCAAACAAAAAGACAAAATGCTGGTTGTTAATTCCCCGATAAGGATAAGGAGAAAAACTGTACTCAAAAAACGTAGTGAAGACATCGCAAGAGATTAACGCTTTCAAATAGTACTCCTTCTACAACAAGCTTGTGTCAAGTAAAACAAAATCAAATAAGTCGTAATTGTTGATAGAGTGATACTTAATAAGGTTGAAACAAGTGTTTCAAAGAATCAAACCCTTCAAATCCCCTTGAACAGAAATCTTAAAGATCAAAATCTTCCCGTTCCATTAACTGAAGCAGGTCGCCCAACATGTATAGGAACCAAATTATGAAGGCTTTAAATATAGAGGAAAATGAAGATACGCTTAATCTTAGTGACGATCACCGAGTTGATTTTTGGCCCTAAGATTGAAGGGAAGTTTCAAGAAGGACCAGTCTTCCCTTTTATGTGAGTTTGAACATTCATGACAAAATTTACACAACGCTATGCATGATTCCAGGCTTCCCATAATTTAATGCCTAAAGCCGTGATGGATAGCCTTGGTTTAGAAATTACCGTACCCTACAAAGACCTATACTCCTTTGACTCAAACAAGAGTAAAATGTTCAGGGATTGATCAAAGACCTCTCAAGGTTAACCTAGCCCGTATCTCCAAATGTTTACTCATGGACATTGTTGTGGTCGATGTTCCCCAAAGTATGGAATGCTTTATCAAGACCTTGGGGAGCTAAGGTGGGGACTATGCATGGACATGACATATGCGACCATCCCGGTTTTCAATCGTACTCGAAGACTTTGCTGTGAGTCTCATATGCAACACATGGTTACAAGTCAAGACAGAATTCTCACGAAACTCTCCTATATATTCCGTCAATACGTGCTTGATTCTTTATCATGTTTAACAACGAAATTCCTAGTGAACAAGTCAATTTACCGAATTAAAGGGCCGACAGTGGAAGAAGAGTATAATAACGTTGTAGAACCAAACAGCTTTCCACATGTGAAAACATTAGTAAACAAAGCATAGGTCTTGATTTGCCTAAGTTATGAGCCCATTGTTGTTAGGACTTAACAACCCGTAAAATACCCTAACATTTCCGACAACTCTCAATCTATCAAGAATTTAAGGAGTCAAACAAATTCAATTGGGTGCCGTCGATCATGAACAACAAGGCACCATAGTTAAAAAGGACAATCGCCAAACAGACGAAACCAAAGATGATTTTATGGAGTATGTATTTTGATGGGTCATGTGCACTAGAAATAATGCCGGTGCAGGGTTTGGATCACAATGACCGAAAACAACCACACGTAATTTAATTCATGCAAATTAAACTGTTCCAACAACATAGCGTATTTATGAATTTCTCTTCTTAGGCTTTGCATTCTCTTGAAGAAATACTTGTTTCTAAGAATTAATGTACGGAGATTCTCGAGTTAATCATTGCTAAGTCAATGGGGTATATAATGCAAATCATCCCGTACTTAGAGCCTATCGAATGATGTCATGGATTCCATGGACAACATTTGAGGAGTCAAACCCGAGTTTCATCCCAAGGAAAAAGAACATTATGGCCCACAATTTAGCTTTGCGGCTAGACATGTCTAACGCTATATGAGATCGGGAGACATACCAAATTCGATAAATTTAGATTCTACAGTGGCTCGATAACGAAAAATATTGCGTGTTTGACAATGACAAAATAAATAGAAGACTTCATGCAATCTGGGAATGAGTTTGAATCGCATGCCGTATTCCGATTATGATACGTACCGCAAGAAGAAAACTGTGAAGAAATAACGTTCTCTCAACCTCGCTAATATTAACCTATTGTCTAGCTAACTTAGAGCAAAACAGAATTAAGTGAAGAAACGGAAGAATTACAAACTCTTCGCATTCTAAAGATGAAAATCGCCAAGTGGTCTAACGCTTTAGAGGAGTTGTTCGATTTTAACGATGTGGCCAATAAACCAAAACCGGAACTCCGTAGAACCGAAGTAGAGGAGTGCAACATGTGCAAAATGGAGGAAAAACCGAGAATGATCAAGTTCGTCCAAAACTTTGCCAAGCCACATTAAACTCAAATACTTAGAGCTCGTTCAAAGAATTTTCTCGATGTTTTTGCTTGGAGTTACGAAGATCTCAAATCCCATGACACCGAAATAATACAACACAAAATCCCTCTTAAAGAAAACCAAGAACCATTCAAAACGTAGTCCTACAGACAAACCCCGTCCAAATTTCGCTTACTAGTTAGTAAAGTGAAATCATGAAGATGCACGATGCCGGCATTATTGTCCCTATTAGATATTCTCGAGTGGGTATCTAATCCGGTGTCCGCAAAGAAGACCGGAGAAATCGCTTTGTATAGACTTTAGAGACTTAAACAGTTTCAGAAAGACAATTACCCTTTACCAAAAATGGATCACATTTCATAAGCAGGTGGGTCTAAAGGATTTCGTTGCTTGATGAAGGCCCGTGGTATAATCGATTTTATTCACCCCGCTCGATCACTAAAGACAAGCCACTACTCCATGGGGCACTTTCATGTATGTAGATGCCTTTGGTCTAATGAACGCCGGAGCAACCTTTCAAGAGAGCCATGGACATAACATTCTAGGAAGAATTGGGTTTTTTCATCATTATCTATCTAGATGATGTCACCGTGTTTTCAAAACAACATGAAGAACATTTAGAACATTTTGAGAAAAGTTTTCAGTAAAAGGTTTGGAATATCTTTAAACCCTAAGAAGACACTATTTGGTCTCCAAGAAGGTGTGCTTCTTGGACACACATTTCTAAGAAGGTATAAAGATAGATCCAAAAAGGATTGAGGCTATATTGCAAATCTCCCCCCCCTATCAAAGAGTTGCGCCTTTCATTGAAAGATTAACTTTTTTGAGAAGGTTCATCCCTAATTGGGCAGAAGCCCTTAGAAATATCACAAACATGTCGAAGAAGGAACAAGGGATAAAATGGACCTTGGAAGCAAAGACATCCTCTTTGAGTCAGAAACAAGCATTAACCAAAACACCTAAGCCATAAGCCCCCGATTTTTCAAAGATTTTTATATCTTCTCATTTGCATCGAACATACCACTGCCGTCCTTTTACGTAAAAATCCACAAGGACAAGAGATGTCGCCATTGCATTCTTTTAGCAAGGCATTGAGGGATGCCCTTGAAGTATATTATGGAAAGTGTTGTTTTGGTTAAAGCATTAAAAGACTTCGCAGTATACATCCTTCACTCACGCATCATCAGCTTTTGTCCCAAATTCAGTTGTAAAAGATATTCTAACACAGACCTGCATGGTAAGGAGAGGTAAGTGGATTTGCCGTTATTCTCAATATGATTTAGAGATAAACTCACACCAAATCATCAAAGGCCAAGGTCTAGCTAGATTAATGGCCGAATCCAATCTTGAAGTTCTTTGATATAAATATGATTAATGCTTTCTTTGGACAACTCAAGAAGAATTCTCAACTCCCATTATTGAAAACCATTTTATGAATTCTCCTTTGGTATACGATATCGCTTATGTTTTTCTTAATTTAAACACTTCTCCCCTGGTTTATTCTAAACTTAAGGCAAGGTTCTTAAAGCCGAAAGCGTGAACTATTGCATTGTAGATAGAAAATTTTATTGGAAAATGCTAGTGGTATATTGCTTCTAAATGTTTCACCGAGTTTGATGCGCAGAGAGGATTAAGAATTTTATGAAGGAGAGTGTGGAGTTTACTTGCATCAAAGTTTCACAACCAACAAAATTTGAGGGCCGGTTTTCTGCCCACCTCTTTCCCCGCTGTTCACAAATGACAACTACTTGCCATAAATGCCAATTGTTTGAGGGCAAGAGAAAATTATTACCCTTTCCTCTGTAGATCCAATCACTCTGAAGCTCCTTTCAACAAAGGGGGACTTGACTTCATAGGGTGAACGACCCCTCATCTTCTGCTCAAAGATGATGGATCCCACGCTAATGTACTATTTCACTAAATGGATAGAAGCCATCTTGTGGTGGTGTCAACATTCAGTTATAAAGTTCATAGAAACCAATAACCTTTCCAGATTTGGTCATCTACCAAGATCATCAATGATGTCAACAAGATTTCAGGAAGCAAGAGGCTATTGGATCACACAAATACCGTATAACACTAGGCACTCCTACGCCCTATTACCCTCAAGGTAATGGACTTGCAGAGTCCTCCAACAAAAGCTTAGTGAACATAATGAAGAAAATAAAAGAAGACAATAAGAAGTTCAAAATACCTAGTTTGACCCATGCACTTCAATGACAGATACATTGAAAAAAAAATCCATTGGTATGTCACCCTTCCTACTATATATTGATGCAATTCTTCAACAGCCTTGTGTACCAAGGAGGAAGATCAAGAGCAGAAGATCAAGATAATGACATGATCGTAAGAATAAATCAGACTCATTCATCTTCAAGAATCGTGAGAGGAAGTGTGTTTGCAACATTGCAAATGAAAGATAAATATTGAAGGTGCTTTTGATTAAGAACAAAGGCCAGAATTTTAAGATTGGGAAAAAGTGTTAAAGTGGGATTCAAAGAGAGAAGAAAAGGAAAGCATGGTAAATTTGACAATCTATGGCTTGGCCCTTTACTCTATTCATTCAAATAGTTGGAAACAATGCATTCTTCTACAAGAGTCAAGATGGAACAGATTTGTTTGGGGGTCCAAGAATGGCAGATACTCAAGCATTACTTATCTTGATTCATGATATGTTTTGCAGCCTTCCTTTTTCTTTTTCCATTGTAAACATTTCATCCATCATTGCATTCAAAGTTATGAAAATCAAAAATACAAAAACAAAGAAAGAAAAGAGGGCAGAATGAAAAAACAAGAAAGGCAATGTTTCATGCCAAAAGAGAAATAAATCAGTGTGCAAGCTAAATGCCACTCCGCAAAACACACTTCTAGTTAGTCAAACTGCTTAATCTTGACTACTCAGTTTTCACTGAGAGGGTAGGAATTTGATTTTCCAACCTAATCTTGGCTTATCAAGAGATAGATTAGGATAGAAATTAGCACTAAATATGTCTGGGACCAACCAAAGTTTCCAAAGAGAGATGACTCAAAACCGTTTTTATTTTTCAGTCATAAAAGAGAAAAATTGGTTTTATTTAACCAAAATCAATCATATATCAAGAGCAGACAAACTTAAACAAAATTAAACAGAGTTAAGAAAAGAAGGCCATAATGAGAAACTTTCAGATCTTAGTCTTCCATTTTGATTTAATTTTTCTATGAAATAAAAATCTATGAGCAGCCTTTGTTTTTATGCCATAGATCATAAAGTGCTTGAATAACTCAATCTGACTTGACTATTTTTAAATCTCTATTGTAGAATTTGTAGGAATGAAGTTTGTTGACCGCTTAATCCTAACAAACAAAGAGACTAGGTAGAGAAATATCTGAGTCTAACTGCTTAACTGAAGTCTTGGGAGAAATAAGGATTAGAAAAGGATTAGATTTACAAGCTAAAAGAATAAATGTTGTAGAGTTTGCCAATCAAGGCACTCTAAGAAGAAAAATAAGGATCTGGGATTGCAGTAGAAAGCCTAGATGAAAATCCATTATTTTCATGGTCATTAATATGTTTTCGTAATTTCAGATCATCCTTTTGGCAGCTGAAGGCATGCCTTAATGGATCGTGCATTAGTCAAGCCAGTCTCCAGAGAAATCAGTTCAATTCTTGATGCCTTCAAGAAGGCACCATCCCTAAGTGGAGGCCACCGTTAGCCACCTATAATATTTTGTTATACCAAAGGTGTTTACCTGTTTTGAGTCAAGAACAATTCTTCATTACTAAAATTTGTTGTTCTTGAAGACTCCTTGTAGGCCTCATGCTCTCTACCCAACTTCATTTGTCGTCCTATTTATACTCTAAAATCTGTTGATTTCAGATAACAACCAATAAGAAACCATCATTTTTCCTTCTCCCACTCATAACTAACCTTCATTTACTCCCCTTTCTCCATATTATCACTAGTAAGTCTTCCTCCATTTATGAAAATTCCCCTTCATAGCTAAAGACTCACTTTTTAACTATTTCTGAACTTCACATCCATTTTAACTTTGAAATTTCTCATAAAATCAAAGTTTATTGGCTATGGACCTTAAGCCCTTTGGGATAAGTCCTAAAACTACTTCCCCACATATGCCCGTCACCCAAGACCATGTTTAAGCATTAGGGCCAATCGCAATCGCGTCTAAGGAGACAATTCCTTTGTATGATATTTTAAAATCCCTATGCCGATTAGTTTATTGTTAGTGCCTTATGGACGCTGCTCCGCGCTGCCGATCTATCGCAAGATTCGACGTCTGGGTCACACCGCCGCTCAAGCCCCCATCGTAATCGCACCCATCGTGCTCTCCCGATTAAGTATGCTCCGATTGAAACCTCCCGATTGCATAGTGGCCGTTGATCTCCCCGCAACCGACGGCCCTCTCCACCGATCGCAAGTCCTTCGCTCCTCCTCCGATTGCGTGCTCCGATTAAATCTCCACCGTCCATTCTTCCCGTTGTATCCCCCATTGCATCTCCACCGTTGGTCTTGCCCCGAGATCCGACTACCAAGGGCCAATCGCAAGCCCATGCTCCACGCAATCGCAAGTCGCATCGGCACCGCCGATTGGAGCCTTCCGATTTAATCTCAGTCATTCAGTTTACAAGTGTTGATCCGACGGCCCTCCGCCACCACATGATCCCCTCCGATTGTGTTCTCCACCGTTGATTCGTCGATCAATCCACACCACCGCCCGTCCCTTCGATCGCAATCGCAAGTCCTTCTGAGCCCGCTCCGATTGCATCGCGTTCGTCCATTTCGCCTATCCAACGTCCCCATTTCCTCCGATCGCAAGTCCTACCGCCATTTGGGGTTCGCTGATTGCCACCGCTTCATCTGATTCAAGTAGATCAACGCCACATGGACCGCATCGGAAGTTCCAACGATCCCCTCTGTGCCACTCCGATTGTGACCCTCCGATTAAATCGGACCGTCCACGTGTCCAGACGGACGGCCCAAAACCGCCCTCCTGTCTTTCTCCCGCTTATCCTTTTTCCTTTCTTTGCGTATCTCCACCGTTGGTTGCCTTCATCCGACGGCTACGCTCCTCCCCTCTAACTGCCAGCTTTTAACTTATTCTCGCAGAGTTCTTTAACCTGTTGTGTTTTGGTGTGCATTTTAATGGTTTTCTTGCCAATGGAAGGAAAGCCGAGGGATGGGAAAGATGTTTCCCTCGTGCTCTTCTCGCTATCTTAAAAAGAGGTCATTCACTGGCTCTGTTCCACGTCTCGTCAAGACTTGCGAGTATTGATGCCGCAGCTTCCAAGTATGTCCGCACATCATTGAAGACACGTTTTAATCAAACATGCGCTTAAAGAGTATCAGCTTTGAGAATAAAGCACAACAGATGAAGATCGAAGACAGAATTTTTATGGGGATTACTACCAAGACAAGACAAAAGCCTAATCCCCAAACTAAAAACATACGCTTAAGAAAAACCTAAAGCATTTTATCACAAAAAGCCTCCACCGCCACATCCGAGGTGAATTGATTCCCGCCTACCACCAAGCCACCGTGCCTCAAACCATTCAACCAAAGGCTGAGTTATTGAAGAAAATCGATATCCGCTCCAAAAGATGCCTGTGAGTTACTTATGCAAGGAAACGAATGAATAAATATCTCGTAGTTACTCCAAAACGCAAGATATGAGCCTCAGTAAGTCAAAATGAAACTCAATTTCGAGTTTTAAATCATAAATGTAAAAGTTAATGCAAGACTTCCAATTCGTAATTTCTCCCAATCGATGCCTCAAAGGGCCGAGAAGTCTTCACTCGCATTAACTGCCTTTGAGATATTTTGTTAAAATTCACCTCCTCATCATCTTCCTATAAATACTTACGTAAGAGGAAAAGGGTTGGTTGCACTTTGAAATAATTTGAGCTTTGGTGACTCTATTCGTACATAGTGTCTGCTGTGTCTTGCCTGCTTTGTTAGAGTAGTTAGGTTGGAATAGTGAAGATACAGATTGCCGAATCGAAACATTGGACTTAAGAAGTTTGTAATTGGTTTGACATCAATATAAAAGCCGCTTTCCATGGGATCTTGATCTATATTGACTGGTGATGTTATTCTCATTTGTAACTTGTTGTTTTATTTCGTTTTCATGTTGTTTCATTTTCCATCAGAAGAATAAATTAAACAAAAGAATCTACCGTATATTAGTAACCTTTCTCTCGTCGAAATCTTTATTCGAACGTTTCTTCCACCGTGTTATTTAGGAATGAATAATCAGCTTTTAGGTATGAGAATGCTTGTGTTCCTCATTTTATCGTCCTAGCGAATATTATTTCTCCAATGTTATTGTATGTGTTATGTGATGATGAACTCCAGGAAGATATGGTTAGTCTCCGGGTCCCGGGATTTGTCCGCATAACTACCGTATTGTTTTGGTAAATGTGTTAAAAGCTAGTTTAGAAGCACTTGCTAGATCTGCACTATCTTCCGTGTTATCTTTGTGGCTCTGTTTTGTATGTTTATTGGAAGTGTGTCAGTACTGGTTATTTAAAAGAATTTATCAGACTTGGTATGCTTTCTCGTGTCCTCCTTAAAGTGTTTGCCAAAGGTCGATCGGGGTTTAAAAGTATCTCTATCAGATCCTACTTTCTGCCTGCATCTCCGTTTAATTCCCCTTCTAGTGTATCACTCATTCCATAAATCAAAATTTAAAGAAATCCTTAGACATGTATGACTTGCCCCTTGGATCACACTTGATGTTGTTGTTCAATTGAAGCCCGTATATGACTCCATAGCCCAATGGACTAAAACTACCAAGTGAGATTATCCTGCCTCAAATCGTTTCCATTTACTTGCAACTTCACTTTTGGAAACTTTTTGCATTTAGGATTTTCCCTCAAGTAACATTTCATGCTCAACTTTTCATCCAAAACAAAACAAAACCCGTGGCCTTCATAACTAGCCCAATATCATTACCCTAAACTTCAAAGACAATATCCATCTTTGCACATATCGGAGAGATCCCTCCCGATTCAGAGGGTTGATCCTGTAACTCAAAAGCTGTTGAAATGATGTTAACCTGCATTGACTCTCCCCAACTTGCTAATAAATTACGAGACCTAACACAACCCATCACTTCATGCAACGTGCCCTTCGCCGTGCCACCCTGTCCTCTACTGTGCACCTATGGCTAGATGAAACATGTTTCTCCCACTTGGAAATGTTGTGTGATTGATTGTTTCCCAAATCAATTCTATATATATTGTTCCATCATAGCGTGTGAATCATCGCTACATTCATATTCACTCAGCAGTATCTCCCTTTCTACATGCTTGCATCCCTTCATATTTGTGTTTGTTGACCTCTCTCGGCCGTTCTCGCATGTGGAGAAAACCTAAATTTTGTTCCTTCATTATATGCACATGTTGTGGCCGACTCCATGCCAAATTGGTTCAACCTGATCAAATGTGCACTCACTATCCCAACCAACCAAAACTTGTAATATCACCACTCACCCTACTTAATTAACTCTCACTCCATCAAACACATGGATAAGTCCCATGTCAAGTAATTCACGCCTATTTTGCAATGGCATGCTACCCACATAGATCTTGCTCCAGACTCAAGCAATCAACTCGCCATCTATATAAATGTACCTTATGATGTGTCCATGCAACCGTCCAACTTGATTTCTAGCTTGGATATCACATGCCCCTATCCACCTTGTGGTCTTACATCCTCCCTCACTAATTTCATTATCTTCTACTCACAACTCTCTAGTGAACAACTCCAATCCATCAAGTCATCAACCAAAACTCCGACACCAAGTCTCTAAACTCTACATGCATCTGATGCCTTCATCCTCCTCAAGAAACCCCAAGTTTCATGCCATTGTGATCCGTAAAATGCTATGGATATTACATTTACTATTTCATCAAACTATAGTAATAAAATTATACTTAAAACTCATAAATCTATACTATGTGAAAAGAAAAGAAAAAACTTAAGACTTTTGGATTTACTAAGCTACAATATCATACATGCAATATGTAAATTGTGGAAAATAGAGAATAAACAAAAATAGAATCACTCACAAATAATAAGAACATTGAGATATACCGGGAAACCCTTTTAAGATCAAACCCAACTAGAAGGTGAGCTTCTTACTCTCTTCTTTGAATGGAAACGAGATGCAAGTATAAAGAAGGAGGCATGTGCTCCATGGCTACTACAATGCATAACTTTCATTTCTCTATCCATATCCACTCTCGCTTACTCTACTCATATATGGAACAAAATGCACTTCATTGGAGTGGAACCCCTTTTTCTCCTAGTGGCTCCGCCATAACACACTGATACTGCTAGTCGTTAAGTTTGACTTTGAGTCACCCTTAAATAGTGTTACAATATGTATTCTTCTAGGAGTATTCTTCAATGGATTACATGGCTATCCCATTTCCCTCATGAATATCGGGTGCTAACATTCCATCCTCTCCCCCGATCTCGCAGTCAAATAGGAAAACCCAAGGCATTAACTGCCTTCACGAATACAACTCATAGCTCAACCGGCATGGAATTTTGGCCATGCCGTTAGCATGCCTTCCATAGTTATTTGGGTCCAAGAGCAAGGAGGTATATTAGATACTTTTTGAGGTCGAAATGGACTTTAAGGAAATTATAAAATAATAGTAAATAATAAAATAATATTATATTACATCATCAAATTTCGTAGAGAAAAAGAAAAACTAATTTTGTAACCGTATTTTCAAGTTATCTCCATATGGATTTACCAAATTCGAGTAAGAATACTCGTTGGATGCATAATTTTATTCCTTTGTCTAGAGTACCCATGTTGCATACTGATGGACCTCGCTACACAAAAAAAAAAATAAGAAATACATAATGTATTTCATTTTTGTGAAAGGTGGTCCATCAGTATGCAACATGGGTACTTATCGGGATGAGGAATTAAATTTGTATCCAACGAGTACTCCCGCCTCGAAATTTAAGTAAAACATTGTGGATATGTTGAAAAATACAAGTTAATAAAATAGTTTTATTATTTTATTATTTTTTAATCTTTTTATTTTTACTCCAAAAATGGTGAATCATCCCCCATGGTTGACATCATCATCTTGAATCCTTTGTTCTTTATAAATTTTATTTTTCTTGTACATTTTTCTTTAGGAGGCCCATTTTAGGCTTCAAAATTTCTCTAATGTGGTAAGCCCAACTCTCCTCCTACATTTAAAGTGCATTAAGAATAGTTTAAGTCACCCCGTTGTTCAAGTAGACTAATACAATGTTAAAAGGATTAATTCCTAAGTGGAAATGGCCACCATTTCTCAATCAGTTGAAGGTGGAGACGATGTTCAGAACTGGGCACTCAGAATCGTTTTCACCGCAAACATGGTTTGGGAACGAGGCCGATCACACAAAGGTGGTCGACGAAGTGGTAGACTCCTCTCCCTCCTTTGGCATGGGAAAGGGGATGACATTCATTGTAACATCCCTCTTTTCTATAGCAAAATGTTGACCGATTTGGAAGCTTAAGAGCTCAATATTGCATAACCACCTTTGGGATATGTGTAATCTCATTGGTTGGCACAGGACTGTGAAGATGTTTCTAATGCTTTTTGGAAGGCAATGTCATCAACATAGAATTTCATCTACACCACATAAAAGTATCCTATCGTCACATTTTTAGCCTTCTGTGCATGCAACTCTAGGGATTTTTGTCTCCCCTAATTGAAATTATGGGAAAACACTCTCTCGCTCTTTTCCAAGGCACACAAAATCTCACCACGACAGTTCGACATCCCTTCGCCTAAGCGACGATAGTCTCGAGACGATTCAAAGCCTACTCTGGCTGACTCAAGCCCCTCCAATAGCAAAGGTAGATAGGTCAGCATTCAAGGTGGTAATACTCTTTCCAGCGATAATATTATTTTCTAGCTCTCCCAACCAACCGCCCATGAGGCTCTTCCAAAATGACCTAGATTACTATAAGCCATTCCCTATGGGTCTAGAAAGACCCTCTAGAGTGTTATATTATGGGCATTGCTCGTTCCCTCAAGGTATCATATTCTATGACTTTAATATCTATTTTTTATCATATATCTTAATGGTTCAGATTATTTTGTTGTTATGTACTCTCATGATTTTTTTATGGTTTCTCCTCCGTAAACAAAGGTCCTCATGCTTGCCTAAGTTATCTTCTCAACTTCGCCCATGTCCATGGTAGGTTTATGTTTTCCTCTAAAGCTTGTAGTTCATAATTTGTGTATAGTCACTTATGTAATACAAATATATTTTACTTACAAAGAAAAAAAAACATGGCGTTGCCTCAATTATGGTGGTCAAAACAAGAATGTCAACTTTGAGTAGCATAACTTTTTCATATGAACTCCGATCAAGGAAATTGATTCATTGAAAGGTCTCTATGTGTAGAATAACACTAAAATATTTCACACTTAAGCAACAAATTTTAACTCCAAAATCGATTTGGATGCCTCAAACTTCTCTCGCAGGGAGCTGTATTCAAATTCTTCCAAAACTCGGTCCTGCATTGGTAAAATCGGCGTTCTAAGCTAATTCTACTTTAACTTTGAAAGCCTTAGAGATGGATGGAAAATAATATAATTATCCAATTCACATCACACCTCAAATTTTGGGAAGCTTTAGACTCCAAAAGTTTCTACTAAATGAGGTTAAGAATTGTTTCCTCCAACTTTCTCAAGTGTACCATTTAGCCTTGCCCTCGAGTTATCCTTTCAACACAATTTGCAAAAGGTCAGTGTTGCCCCTATCTTGAAGTTATAAAACTATTCTAAAATAACATTTCCTTTTTAAATTATGCCTACTCATCCATTACAAAAGGTAGGACTTGTTCTTCCATCTAACATGGAAGGATCATAAAGTTTCAAATTATCTATATTCACTACTAAGTAAATGTGCATGTAAGGGGATAGGGTTGAGCTCCATAGGTGTTGTATCCCACCTTTTCTAGTACCTCAAAGGGACCATATTTCAAATCTTTGATTTTGGTTACTATATCCTGTAGCCGCTCTCCTTGTTCAATTGTAACCATATTTATGTCTCCCACCTTGAAGGACTTCTCTGTATCCCGTGGATTATCATGTCCGGCCCATTTTCCCATGACTTCTAGAGGTTCTTTATACCCGTATATGGATTTTTCTAGTCTCTCAAAAAAAAATTTTACCCTTATGGGATCCTATAAGATCATCCCTCGATTCTGTTGTCCACATGCAATATCTGAGGTGTATGGAAAATATCCAAAACAAGTTTCAAATGGGGACCTTCTAGAAGAAGTGGGGAATGATATGTTGGTAAGAATGTTGTATATAACTAGATTTTTGTCCCAAGTATTTAGATGCTTCTTATTGTAACTAATTTAAAGTTGCACCAAAGTGTCGTTGACTAATTTTGTCTTCCCATCTATATGTGAATGGAATGTTGTAGACCTTTTTAACTTCGTGTCCATTCATTTTTCATTGTCGCCCAAAATTCACTAAGAAATATTATTTCTATTCAAATAATGTCTTTGGTATCTCAAAGTGCACGTAGACTTGTCCAAAGAATAATTTTGTTGCTTCTTATTCATTGATGGTAATTTTATAGGCAAAAAAAACACACATCTTGCTAAAACTATCAACTACCATGAACATGTAGTCATATGCCTTCTTTATTGTTGGTAAACTCCCACAAATTCCATGGAATTTTGCAAGATGAGTGGCGCGTAAAAGGGATATAAATCATGTTTCATGTTAATAGACTTGTTGGTACAACAAAGTAAAAAGTATCCCCATGAACATAGATACATGTCTCTCCTTGCATCTTGGCCTAATACACATACCTCTACAAATTCGACATTGTCTTCTTTACACCAAAATTCCCCGCAACCTTGGAGGTGTGACCTCTCTATCCATCGTCGTTTCTCACATTTAGGAACACATAACTTATCCATAATGTAGAGTAACTAGTCCTGAGATAGTATTAAATTGTACATACCATTGTACACATGAATTTGGCTCAGAATTGTTGAAATTTCTCATCATCTCGAATATGCCTCTTTATATGCACCGTGTGAATGGTTCCATGTGCGTAAAAGTTCCCAAAGTCAGTTTCATGGATGTGGTGGCCTTGAAAGTATGTCATCCAACTTATTTAAGTTTCCTTTATACTTGATCACAAAATGAAATTGTGTTAGAAACCCCATCCATTTGCAATACATGGTTTATTGGAAAATTGAATTAGCGTTTCTACCATTTTTCCTTTTTCGAGCTTGTTGAAAAAATGGAGCCTAATATACACTTCCTTGACCGAGTCAATGGGGCATGGGGATGATCCACAAGAGATTAAGAAATACAATAAAACCTAGTATCACATTGTATATGTCAATTTTCCTCAATGAGTTTGTATAATTTTCTTTTATTTTGAACTTCAATTTTACATTTCCAATGTTGCACTTCTTTCCAAATGTGCCTCCATCTACACGCTTATGATATGATTCAAATGATAAATCTCCTATTGTAGGGTTTCCATTTGATTGAAAAATATTCTCAAATCTCTTTGAAAATCCAAAATAACACAATGCACACACCTTCTAGGATGAGTGACTGTCCATGAACACACTTGTATTATCACTCCCCTTCATCTCAATGTTAACTAAACTCCCAACCTCAATCATGTTTTAAATGTGTGAGAAGTACAAGGGGAAGAGATGAATTAAGGGAGAGTCCAACCTTGATCTTTCCAACTCGTTAAATTTCCATTATAAGTTCATGTGAAACATGCCTTGATTAACTCCAAAGGATGTAATTCATGGAATTAAAATTAATAACTAGGGTCATCCCCATTTTTTTGGACAATGTTCCTTTGTCCAAATGACCTCTCTATTTCCCATTTCATCTGGCTTCATGGGCTATAATACTAGAGCATGTGAAACAATTCTAAAGGAAATGAAATTACAAGGGGATATGTTTGATTCTTCTAAGGATTTTGAATAGAGTGGAGCATGTCCTATTTTTGTTTTTTTGTTTTTAAATGACCAATGGTTGCAGAAATAACCTCAAAAGATATTGCTTCCTTGATCTCCATGGCCTATAACATGACTATCCCTTGATAAAGAGAAAGCCTCTTCTCATTTGTTCATTGTCATTCTTAATAATCTACATAGTCTACTCTAAGCATTCCTTTGGGGTTATAAATAAACCTTCCACATCCGTCGCATCTTCTCTCTCTCTCCGGAAAATGTGTCATTTTTAGTTCTTTTTTTAGAAGCATGATTTCATTCTCCTTTGCTCACCAACACCATCTCTTTTGGATAAGTGGTTTTTGTTCTCGATTAATTCTATCATGTACATTTTGTCAAATTTATCATTGCGTAAAAGAAGCAATATAGTTACAAGAGCTTTAATTTTAGTTTGGCATTGCATAATTTTTGATAAAGGTATGGATAGTAGCTGTGCATGTTTGGGTGTTTTGTTTGATGGAATTGGGCTTAAAGATGCATACAGATTTATAGTAAAATTTGTACTGTAGCATTTCTGTCAAAGGTTATGGCCTTGTGGTTGCTACAGGTGATAAAGGTTTGCTTAAATGGATGAAGATACAAAACTTGGGAAAGTGTTGTTGTGAGCTTTGCTACAAAGTTTTGCTTAATACAAATATCACTAGTTTTGATTATACACACACACACACATATGATGATGACGAATTATGAATGTGATAAAAATATTTATTTATAAATACATGAATTTATAATGGTATAAATAAATTCAATCTATCACACCAAATTAATTTTATGTACCCAAGATTTACAGTTAATACTATTGAATTAAATAGTCAAAATTTCTTATTATTAAAACTAAATAATGTCTAATATTTTTTTCTCACAACCATCTAACCATGGGATAAATATTTTATATTAGGGTTAGCATGAAAAATATTGTATAACTAATAATATCTACAGAGTAAGGGAGTCAATCTAGTTATGTTGGGTGATTGGGAGGAAGGATTACTATCATCCCACCTAAGTTAAATTACCGCAAGTGACATGTTGAACTCATAACAAGTATATTGTTGTAATGGTTTAACCTATTTTTTATTGGCCTTGTGCCTTGAATATTATGGGTTTTACCTTCTAGATCATCCTCAAAATGAGGGGGAAGTAATTTGGGTTTTTCCTCAGCTTTAATACCTAAGTTCAATTCTAGAAAGTGACATGCTGAGCTCATAACAAGTGTATTGTTGTGATGGTTTGAACATTGTTGTTTATTGGCCTTGTGCCTTGAATATTATGGGATTACCTTTTGTACCATCCTCAAAAATGAGGGAAGTAATTTGGTGGTTTTCCTTGAGCTTAATACCTAAGTTAAATTCGTCAGCAACATGTTAAGCTCATAACAAGTATCATTTGTTGTGATGGCTCAACCTTGTTGTTGATTGGCCTTGTGCCCTTAAGACTTAGGCTTTACCTTGGGTAACATCCTAAAATGAGGGAAGCAATTTGGGTTTTTCCTTCAAGATTTAATATTTGTTCAATTTCGCAAGTGACATGTTGAGCTCATAGCAAGTATATTGTCAAGTAATGCCTTTGAACCTTTTTTTTATCAAGCCTTGTAAATTCGAAGATTCTATGTGATGTCCCAAATTTCACAAATTTCTAAGGCATATCACAATTATTCAATTTTGAACGTTGGAGTCAATTTTGCCATGGGACTTAGGAGAAAGGAGAAAAATTGATTCTTTAGTGGGGCTGTGGTGGGGGCACAAAGAAGGAACTCACACTCCCTTAGAAGCTCACACTACCGGAGAGAGAAGAAGAAGAGGGAGATCAAATTAGTAGGGAAAAGGGGCCCACAAGGAGGGTAAAGGAGTCAACAAGTATAACTAGAAATTACACCGATAGGTGCAAAGACACATCGATAGGGATGGAGATGGTTGAGGCTTGTGTAATCAAGCTGGAAAATGACTCAAGCATTTTCTTTCCAAATAAATTCTTTTTTTGATATTTATGTTTTTCACACTACTCTTATCAATGCATTTTTAATTAAACTACTTGTGCAATATTTTGGGGTTGGGGAAGGTACAAAATTAAGCAAACATTTTCTCATGTGGTATTGTTGGAAACAATGCAAAGACATTTTCATCTTGTTATAAATCTTGATACAATAATCCATATAAACTCTTCAACATGCATGCATACAAATGGAAAACCTACAAGAAAATCATAAATGTGTCATATAGGACAATAGGTGAATTAGTATTCCCGAATAAGTAATATTTCAAAGTCTACTGAATCCTAAACCTTGCTTGCATCCGGAGAGGCTCCCTTGTTCGCATCAAATTAACTACTCCGAAGAACTTGTTGAATCATAATCTACCAACATAGAAAAGAGAATACTAAAAAAACATGGGCTAAATTTGGTATGACATGTACATACCATCCCGTCAAGGCTCGAGTGACTTCTCTCAACATTAGGATTCCACCTTAAGTCGAGAGCTTAAACAACTCCTTTTCCGTTGAAATGGTGGGTTCGAATAGGGATATAGGGACCCGCTTCCCATATAAAGAGAGTTTATATAAACAAAATAAATAAAATCAACATTAGCTGGGTGATTTATTCTAATTATAACACAAATTAAAACTAAGCCTAACTACTTCCCGAGATTGATTCATTTATATGATTATGGAGTAGAATTTCACAAGCATGAAATAATGTAGATCATTGCATACTTAATGAATATAGGTATTTAAGAAACTAAATCAATTTAATTGATTTAGTTAATGAAGAACATTAATCACATAAATATCTCTAATTCTCTACATCTAACAACATATCGTTCAATATATTATATTAATAGTAATAAGAACATATATCACTTCAATGCTTATCGAATGAAACTAATAGACATAAATAAGTTTGCCAAAATTTCAAAAACATAAAAAACAACTACACACATAATAGTACTCGTTTGCACCATAGCTTTAGATCTCGAAATGATAGCTTCAAGGGCTCACTAATTATATAACTTTCTGCTCAACAAATATAAGTTCCAAAGCTTTCTTCTCAAAATTCGACCTTTTCTAAAGGCATGAAGAGGCTTAAATACTAATTAATATTACAAAATAGAAGACTTGTAAAAGAGTCTCTAATATTACTCTAAACTATAAACAAAAACTAGGAAGATACAATGCATAAGTTGTAACCGTCATGATCGTTTTCCCATTCACTCTCTAGTTGGTCTTTGAGTTGGCATGATTTGATCATATGTTCGAGATAGGGGGATGTGGTTCCGCTTGCATTCTCATCTATCTCGTGAATACTCGCATCATTCAAATCTGATGGAAGAAGTTGAGCCGCGCGTGTTGGAGAGACACCTCAACATTACCGATTGGTTATGAGGCTTAATCAACAAGTACTGTGAAATCTCCATATTTAACCCCGCGATTTTCTATGTCAAGAGATTTTTTGTTTGATGTCTCTTGCCATGATTGCTTTAGAAACTGATATCTCGCATGGTGTCTTTGGCGCTTTCTGAATCAAAGTGTTGGCTCGTAGAAGAGGATATTTTATATACTTAGAGATGTCAGATAAATTCTTAGCTCTAATAATAGCTAATTCAAACTTGCTCTTCATTTTAATATCCCAATCTCCAAATATTATATCTTTAATTTATTATTCAAGACGAGGGAGATCAACCACTCTACCATGTGTAGTGTCTTGTCAATCTATATATTTTGACACTAATATCAATCTTCATAATAAGTTCTTCTATTTAGAAATTCGAGTACCAATTGATCACCGGTCTTAAATTGCTCTTGAATTTGATTATACTATGATAGAAAATTATTTGATGTGTTACCAAGAATGCTTCCAACTCTATTGTTTTTTTCTTTACTTCATTGATTTCAAGTTTCTTTTCTTGGAGCTTTTCAATCCCTCTACCGCAATCGATGAATTATTTGATCTTTTTCTTTAATCTCATTTTCTAGTTTGAGTTTCCGAGGACCTTCAAACTCTTGTTGCGTATTATTAATGCTTGACCGCAGCTCTTTCTCAAATCCTTTGCTTTTCATCAAAGAAAACTTGTTCCATTTGAAATTTTTCGATCCTTTTCTATAATTAATGATTCAACTCGTTGCCATATGAATGGTTTCATTTGCTTTAAGCAATAAAAATTGAGAAAATTTGTTAAGTTCCTTCCCTAGAGTCAAGTTGAGTTTCTTTCCAAAGGACTTTGCATTGGTGTTGCATCTATAGGCAACCTGTGGAGAATCTTCCATCTTCCACTTCTTCTTTGGACTCCGGTCATGACAAATTTGTGTTTTTTAGACTATTAAATATGACCAATGGAGGTATTTCTTCAATTTTTAGACTATTTCAATAGCTTCCGGGAAAGTTCGGATGATTTTATATTGGGTCGATGTATCTTCCGGTTTAGTTTCTCCTCGTATCATTGTGTCCTTGGATCTGATTTTACTGGCATCAATCTTGAAACTCTATAGTAAATGAGGTTTCTCTAATTTCTTTCCATTCTTTGGAGTTTTCTATATCGCGTAAACATGTTGCACACTCGTCTATCCGTATGAGTTACGTAACTTGTAGCACCCACAATAGGCATGGTTTATGATCAATGGCATTCTAAGTGGCAGGAGTTTTAGTCTCGTATATGCCAAAATCTTCCCAATTTTGGTGAATTTATCATCTTGTTGAACATTTACGATTTCTCGCTTCTTGAATTGCAATTGCAATTCGAGAAGTTATTGAAACTATAACATGTTCTCATTTTTGTGTTTGTTTTGTGAAACAAATAATCAAAGAAATGGGCATTTCTCCGTTTCTCAAGAGCACTTTGAATCTTAACAAATATTCCCAGGATGAACCTTTCACCGCCTTTTTGTTGAACCTGTTGAGAATTTGGGAATTGATTCGAACATATCATCAAATCTATCGTAAGCTCACTTGGAAATGCTCATTGAATCCTCGACTCGATTCATTATATTTCTAGTAATAACGGTATGAATCATAATTTATATTGGGTGACAATGGAAAATTGAATGGTTTTAATTGATCAATTTCAAGATAGGCATGCTTGAAATTGTCGCCTTGAAATTGTCTAGACATATGAACCACAAGAAAAGGAAACGTTTGACAAACGGTCTTTTGCATCTTTCAAATGGCTTTGTCAAACCATCACCAATTGCTCGATAAGAAATTTCTTTGGCCAACAATTTTCTGTATATACAAGGGTAGTACATGAGGATAAGTAATAACTTCCAAAAATATGGATATGTAGTTCTCCTCAATTAAACCACCACTAAATTTTAGATTCTTAATTTTATTGGCTTCTACGTGACTCTAGGATTTTCTTCGAAATTGATTTGGAATACCAGAGACATACACAGATATTCAACAAATGAGAGTGATATTTTGATTCCCGCAAGAAATATTACTATAAATAGATGGGGGTTTCAACTTATCTTGTCCATTTCCCATCCTAATGGAAAAAATTCAAGGGAAAAACAAGTTGTGTCTAAGATATAAGAACTCGATAAAAAGGAGGGACCTTACTGGTGGGGCATTTCGAATTTCTATAGGTTGTGATAAATATTATCAAATTATCAAAAATAATAGTAGCCCAATCTAGAATATGTAGCCGTTAGAGCCCGCTTCTATCAAGGGTGTCCAATTCTCTCTAAACTTGGTCGTATTTATACATTAAAAGAGACAAATACATCATCAAGAAAGAATATGAGAGAATGGGATTTTGGTGAGAGACGATTGAATACATACCTCTTATCAAATATGCTTATGCCGTTAGGATCATTTATCCATTCTTTTAATTACAAATGCTAGATGGTCATTCTCCCCGCATGAAGTCTTGAATAGCTCAGCGCTATATCTCTTTGGGGTTCGGCGCTTATACATATTATTCAAATTCCAATGGCCTGGAGAGCCAATGACAAGCTCGCTTCTAGTAACAATTTAATGGCTCGATATCTACATTATCCAACACCCATTTCACTAACCGCGTATATGGCAACATCTTAAGATGAGCAGAAATTTGAAGAAAAGAATTAGCGTATCCGTCCATGATTATGAATCATCGGGATGTTATCGTCGTCACAGTTTTCTTTGCTTCGTCCGAATTGGCTTGCAGATTTTGTTCTCGAACTACCGATAGATCTTTTCCTGCCTTGAAGAAATCCGCCCGGGTTGCATGTAGTATCCGAGATTAGGGGGAGCCATTTCGTTGTTTTCCTCTTGTCAGGATGAATAATCAGGTGGGGTGGCAGATTGCGCTTTAATCAACCTTGAAATCCTTTATGCCTTTGTTTTTGGAATTACCTTGTTGAAAAGAAACCGAGGAGGATAGCCAAATCACTTCGAACAATATTAACTGCCCTATCAACTTAAATCATGCATAATGGGAAATCCTTGGTATTTAAATTTGAAATAATTACAAATCGATTGCAAGCCTCGAGATTACAAAACACCCGAATTAAAATTAAATCTCCGATAAGCATGGGTTTGTGTGATTTTGAAAGATATCATCATATTGGGATTCGTTTGATCGACGATTTTGGTAGTTGGTGAGTTAACTTCAAAGAAATCTACAAAAATGAAAATGTGAAATTACGATAGCGTCGATGATTTTAGACGAGATGTGATATCGAGGTATGTCGTATGACGGAATGCGATATCAACATCTATTATATGATTGTAAGCTACATTTCGTATTTCGGTAATTCATATCCTCAATTCGTTATTCTTACGGCAATTCGCTATTTCGGCGATTCGTTACTCGCTACTTCGTTGTTGTTTTCTTCCCACTTTTATGATTTTTCGTGGGTTCTTTTAGATGCTCTTTTGGGTGATTTTCTTATTTTTTAAGGAAATTTAAAACTTAATCTAATAAAATCCTATCTTTAGGTTTTATTTCTAAAAATAAATATTAATCCTAAAATTTTGAAGGGTCCCTATTATCCTTTCTAATCTATTTTACTTGATAATGGGGAGTTGTTGTAATACTACAACAATTGGTAACACATTGGATGAAGTTAGAATCTCCGATAAATTTTAATACTTAAAGACAATATTCTAGGAAATTTATAAGTAATTGAAATATGCCTTTGAGGTAGGGAAATTATAATCTACATAACCTTTGTTTTATTTAGTTGATCGATGATGAGATCTCCTATTCAAGGTTTGGTAGCCATTTGATAATGTCAAGTTTATTAGTTTCATATGTACATGATGAGTTGACTCCAATAGATGAGATCTCTCAACTTTAAAGTTTTTTATATTTTGAATTACACTTGAAAAAGATATCTAATATATAAATGAATGTGAGGTTGTCATTTTGCTCTTTATGAGCTTTGATGACCATTTGAGTAAAATATGCTAATACTTCAATAAAAATTTCTCACTTTGGAAAGTAACTTTTCGAACATGATTCATGTCAAAATAAATTTTCAAACTACATGGGCTTTAAGAATCTATTCTTTCTAATCGCTATTTAAATCAAAATCTTACAAAGAAATAGAGAATTCAATTTATGATTTATTTCCATATTTTATATCTCTAAGGATTAGCACTTCCATGTTCAAGAAAATGATGAAGTGTTTCACCTGCATAGCCATTTCAAAAACTTAATTTATTTTGAACTACTTATATACATATTAATAAAAGAACTATTGTCTTTTAAGAAAAATATTTTAAAGACAAGTCCACATCTAGAAGAGTCTCCTTCTTCCCTTTGTAAGACAAAAATGAAAGTCAGATGGACCTATTTTTCTATTATTTGGAAAGGGCCAAGCCAGAAGCTTGAAATTTTTTATGTTTTCCTTTATCCTCATGCACTTTATCCCATTTCAATACCAAATCTTCAATATCAAATCCTTTAGTTTTGATTGTATTTGAATCAAACAAAGTTTTGATCAATCACATGATGACTGTACCATTTTTTTCTTTTTCTCTTTCTTCTTCTATTTTAATTATTTGCATTATCTCATCAGTTTGAAGAGAAAGGTTGTTCATTAATGAATTGAACTAGGGATGTTGATCCCGGATAGGCTATATTTAAAGGTAAAATTGCCTCTTCGATATACCAATCGAAAAGGAGAAGTTCCTATTGAAGCTTTTTCTAGTTATCCATTCGCCCATAATGCAAGAGCTAAGGATTTATGCCAGCTTCTTCTAGTTTTGATCAATAGTTCATTTAATTATCATTATGAGGTTTTTATTTTTTGATCTCGCCAAAATATTTCCTTGGAGGACAATAATTTGCATCACTTTAATTTAAAGCTCTTTCAAAGAAAATTCATTCACAGATACTAAAAAAAGGCACAATAAATACTAGAGCGTTAGGAACACCAAACTCAGAATAGATGAATCGATTAATAAACTCAATAATGTTTTCAGAGTTGGTCGTCTTAAGAGGTGATTATTTCTACCCACTTCTCTGTGAAAATAATTTGTAAGTCAATATATATTTGTGTTTTAGAATAATGTGAGGAACGATTCACTGCATATGTCAAGTCCCTCTACTGCTCGAAAGGTTGTTCCATATTAACTGGGTTGGGAAGTGGTATTGAGGCCTTTCTCTTGTTTTCCCGTTGTAGTTTGACAAATCTTACAATTTCGACGTATTTATGTGCATATTTGAATAGTGTTACTAATAATACCCCGCATGTAAAATTTTATGTGTTTTTTTGTCTCCACCAAAGTGTCCTCTCAAGGGTCCATCATGAAATTCCCTGAGCACATTAGGTATTTCAGCTTTTCTCTAAGCATATGAGTAAGACAAGAGTCATAATTTTTTTTGAATAAATACATCATTGACTAATTGATATAGATTAGCTTTCAATCTTAATGCTCATTTCTTTTGAAATCCAAATTAAGTGGAGCACGATCGTTCTTTAAATAAAAAATTAAATCAAAGATACCGAGATTGAGGGTTAACATTGAGTACTTCAGAAAGTTTTCAATACTAGTTGTTACCTCATCCGATGATGTGTCATTCATTCTGTAATCAACCTACAAAATCCTCGACCTCTTACAATTTTAGCTAGTTTTATCTATGTTGTATTCTTGCATTGATGTTACCCAGTTTGGTCTCTTTTTCTCCTAGTTCCTTCGTATAAGTATTTTTATAACCGATGAGAAAGGAACTATTACTTTGACATGAGATTTTAAAGAAAAGGTAAAAAATACTTGACTTCTTTATGAACCGCAAATGCCCGCTTTTTTTGCTCCCGAGTAGTCTAATCTAAATTCTCTTGAAAATTAGAATCAAAATAAATTAGGGTTTCGAGCTTTATCATCCGGTTGAGTTAACATTACGCATATGATAGGATCGAGGTAAAATTATATAGAATGAATCATTGAAAATTGGGTTTTGAAAGAGAAGGAGCATCAGCAATTGCTTGTTTGATGATTCGGAATGCTTCCTTTTCTTCTTCTCCCCATTTAAACAATGTATCTTTCTTGTTCATCTTTTGTAATGGAAGAACTATATGTGAAAAATCTGGAATGAATCACTGACAAAGTTTATCTCCGTCCTAAAAAAGGATCGCATTGACTTCTTGTTATGTGGTAGTGAAATTTCTGAAATTGTTTTAATCTTGTTTGGATCAATACAAATTCCATTCTTTGAGGCAATAAAACCTAGAAGTTTACCTTCGCTTAAAGAAAAAAATTGACTTATTGTAGTTAAGAGAGATCCCAAATATTTTTCATCTTTTCCAAATATTCTTTAATTCATGCAAGTGATTTGCTTTCTCGTTTTTGAATATATGGTTATATCATCAAGATATACTATCATTGTTTTATTTATCAATCTTAAATGCAATATCCATGGCTCTCTAAAATGTGGCTCATGTATTCATTAATCCGAAGGGCATCTTTTGATATAAGTTCCCATTTTGTTCAAAATGTAGTTTTCAAATGAATTCCTTTCTAGATGAACCAAAATTTGGTAATACCCCGAAAATCCATCTAGAAAAGACATTAATTCGTAACCTCGCTACTGATTGTAAAACTTGTTCCATTGATGGTAAAGGAAAATTATCCTTTTAGCATGCATTGTTCAAATTTCGAAGTCAATACAAATTCGAATATCTCCACTCTTTTTTTCTAACATGTACTAAATTAGAAACCCATTTGAATGTCTAACATGAAAAAATATCTTGCCTTTCAATAGTTTGTTTAATTCATTTTTTATTTGAGTTTCCAAGTTTGGATGAATTTTCTGATCTTTTCGTTGAATAGGCTTAACATCTAAGTGTACTATAGGAATAGTATGTTGAATGATTTATGGGTCATAGGTTTTAAGATCTTAGTAATTCCATGCAAAAATATATTTGTATCTCTTCAATAATGAAATGAATTTATTTCTTTCTTCGTATGAAAGGTTAAGCCCTAGATTTATATCTTAATATAAATCAAGAGATCCTAAGTTAACTAATTCAAACCTTAGAGTAGAACTTTGTAGTTTACAATTGTTGAATTTTCTTGAATCATTTCTTCAAATCATATAAATCTTCAAGCCTCACCATAGATTTTGGCAAAAGGTTTTTATTAGCTTGTTACTTGATTTCATTATCATGTTCATATTCGGGTCTACGCTTTGATCATCATATGATTTCTCAAAACTAAGAAAACTTAAAACATCACTATCATCATTAAAAACTCGCTAACTAGTAACATTATCCGGTATACATGGTCGGAAAATTAATTCAATAGAGAATCATAGGACTAAAGTCCTTTGGTGGAATAATATCGAGGCAATATTGGCTAAAAGGTCTGGTCATGGCATTTTGGTATCTAGGAATAGGAGAGATATTAAATGCTATAAAATGAGATGTGAGGTCTTGAACCAAGGATTGGTAATGTTTCAAGTGAATTGAGAGACAAGTGAATAGTATTTCGTACTTGTCTTATAACAATATCCGAATCTCCAAACACTTGAATATATTGTATATAAAGACTAATTTCTTTTCGTAGACCTTTGAACCAAAGCTCGTATTCAACGATATTTCTAGTGCATTCAAATTCTAACCTACAAAGTTAGTATATTTTTCGTTTTGGATAATAGCATCAAGATCATGCTCATGCACCATCATTGGATCTTGATCCATCAAAATAAAGTTTCTAAAACTAGAGCCTTGACTATAGTTTCTTCTTCAAAATTGGAAGCATCTAATGGAATCACTTTGAGAACAATTTTCTACTTGTGAGTTAACATAATTGGATCGAAAAGGTGGACTTTGTGGGCGTTGAAATTCCCTAAAAATGAATCAAGCAGAGTAATTGCCCTAAATTTGTTTAAATGTTATAGGCTCATTTTCTTCCTGCTGTCCGAATTGGGTACTTCATATGGTTCTCACGATCGACTCCTCGATTTGGATTTGGCTTTCCATTATAGTAGCCACATGAGACCAATCACAGGCAAAATATGCATGTAATTTTTCAAATGAGTCTCGCTAAAAAACTAAACCATAAAATTCAAGGATATATGCAATCAATATATCGATTAACTGGAAAGCAACTTTTGGGTTTGATGACAATCTAATAATTAATGAAGTTGATCTTCCTAAGACTTTAATCCCTTGTTCTATCCAATTGAACTATATTAATTGATGACTTCGGGTGCTATATTTTATTTTTCGCAAATTGAATATGAATTATATTGGATGAAGCCCTGGGACCGATCAAATACAGCAAACATTTCAATTGTAGATTTCGTAGGTTGAGAAAAGGAGGAGTAGTGAGAATTAGATTCTATCACCAATCAAAATAGCATATGAAGCATTAACTTTGTTTGAATTGTCAATCAAAGGATTCTCATTCCATTAGCAGCTTTAGCTGGCGGGGTCAGCTTGGAAGAAGAGGGGAGATTATGTGATTGCATTCAAATTTTTCAATAAAATTTTATGTTGTTGTTAATTTGGCACTCATAAAGAGAAATATTGGCTTTAATATTCTTCATATCCTAGATTATATTATATTCAATAGTATCATATATTACTAAAGTTTTAGATTGAAGATTGGGTGTAGATTTGATTGGCTGAATCGTGATGACTCTGTCGAGATGATTTGGTCGAGATTTTTTATTGATGTGTTTTTATTTAGCAATAGAAGTTGGGATTTTGTTTCTGTTGATTGTGTTGGTTCTACAAAATTTTTATTTTTTAGTGCTAATAGGCATGGTTTCCATCTTCCATTTCATCGTAGGAAGGTAAAACAAAATCCAATAATCCATGTAATTCAACATTTCTTTATCTTGGGATTCATCTGGAAGTTGTGGGTTTCTTCCTCTTTCTTCTTCTCGTCGATCTACCATTAGAAATAACATTTGGAGGTTGAGAGACAAAGCCATTGATTTTTTCTAAATGATCTAAAGGGGATTGGTAGAGGTTTTAACAACTCTTATTTTTTGATTTCGACCATTTCGCTGGACATGGTTTAGAAATTTTCATAACTCTTTAAGATCAAAGGATCTTTTAGGAGTTTTATTCTTCATTTTCTTGAATGTTACCTTTTTAGATCTTTTATCTTCAAAGCTCGCTTTCTTTCTAAAGCAACAATTCTTCTTTCATGTTTTCTACAAGGGTGACTTTATTAGCTCTATCTACAAAAATTCATATTAGGAAGGGAGGATATGTACCACTCTATTTGTACATCCAATCCATGCATAGAGGTGGACTGGAATTTTTTTCAATAACTTTGTTAAATTTGAAGTTGAAGTCTTGATATTTTCCCCTCGTATTAGCTTTTAAATTAGAAAGATCATTGATCAATGACACAATTGTCATATCATCACCAAATTTGGTAAGAAATTGTTCTTGAAAAATTATTTCAATCTCCTCGGATCTTACCTAAAGGAAGGGAAAATACTAGATCCTACAAATTTAAAGTATATGGAAACAATCTAACTAAAACATCTTCATGTTCAAAGTTGTTGAGATTCATGGCTAACATAAAATTATTGAGATGTTCTTCAACTAGGAAGACCATCATAGGGATTATACTTTGGTAACCATTTTTTCTCGATTATCCTGGAGAGGATGTAAATTTATCATTTTAACAAGACCAGGATTGACCCATGGTAAGTTGGCCATTACTTCGAATTGTTGTTTGTGACAATGAGATAGTAGGTCCGTGGCCAAGATGTGGATGGAGAAGAACTTACATATTGACTAATACTATTTATAGCAGCACTAATTGTTTGAGTAGAATTGGGTATATGAGAAGATAAGGGTTGATGAGGAGAATATAGAGGTAAATTGGAGATATGATATCTCGTTGATAAATTCGATCGGTTGCTGGATGTAGTAGCATTTTTACTACGAGAAAGAATAGGAACGGCAGAGTTATCCTGCTCTTTTCACTTCAGGATTTGGTTAATACACCTATGACTTCAAAATATGGATGTAACACCTCTCTTTCAAAATTTCATGATTAAATGTGCTTTTCTAGAGATATGGTTATTTGTTCTAACTTCCTCAATCAAAGACCGAACTTCGGAGACTTTAGTATAATATGAAGAAGGTCTACGAGGTAATGTTTCTGCGAGATGAAAGAGATGGCTCTATAACTTTAGACTTATGATCATTGGAGATAATGAACAAGATTTATAAGTTGTAGGAGCATTAGAGGGGATTGACTCTTACGTTGGCTTTTTATTGAGCTTCTAACTTACATGCTATACATACGGATTTGCCCCTTTTCTAGCGCCAAAAATGTTGAAGGCCGGAAAGTGACTTCTCAACATTGGGGATTCCACCTGGCCTGAGCTTAAAACAACTCCTTCCGTTGAAATGGTGGATCCGACTAGGATACAAGGACTAGTTTCCCGTATTAAGAGAGTTTATATAACAAACAAATACAATCAACACTAAAGTGGTTATTTATTCTAATGATAACATAAATTAAAACTAAATCTAACTACTTCCGAGATTGATTCATTTATATGACAGGAGTATAATTTCACAAGTATGAAGACATAGATCATTGCATACTTAATGAATATGTTATTATTTAAGAAACTAAATCAATTTTAATTGATTTAGTTGATGAAGAACATTTAATCACATAAAATATCTCTAAGTCTCATATCTAACAACAGACGTTCAATATATTATATTAATAGTAATAAGAGTATATGATTACTCAATGTTTACTCCAATGAAACTAATGTATTTAAATGTTTGCCAAAATTTCAAAACATAAAACAAGAAATACACACATAATAGTACTGTCATGACCATAGCTTTAGATTTGAAAAGATACTGTGGTTCAGACTTTCACTAGGATACCTCGCTCAAACAAATAGTGTAAGTTCCAAAAGCTTTCTTCTCAAAATTTGTGAACTTTTCTAAATGCATGAAATGGGTTTAAATACTAATTAATATTACAAAATAGAATACTCTATAAAGAAGTCTCTAATATTACTCTAAACTATAAAACTAAAACGAAAATAAAATGCATAAGTTGTAATGTTTCATGATTGTTTCCCTAATTCACTCTCCAGCTTGGTCTTTGAGTTGCATGCTTTGATCATATGTTCAGGATGGGGATGAATATGTTGCATTCTATATGTCCCGTGAATACTAAGTACCATTCCTGTTGGAAGAAATAGTTGTTGTGTTGGAGAGACACCTAACATTACCAATCGTTATGAGGCTTAATCAACAAGTAACGGTAAGAATTTCCATATTTAATCCCTATAATATTTTCTATGTCAAGAGATTTTATGTTTGATGTCTTCACAGATTGCTTTAGGAACCGATATCCGGCATGGTGTTTTTGGTTCTTGAATCAAAGTTGGCTTGCGTAAGATAATATTGTATATACTCGCAGATGCTGGAAGATAAATTCTTAGCTCTAATAATAGCTAATTCAATGTTCTTCATTTTAATATCCCAATCTCCAAATATTATATCTTTAATTGTTTCTTCAAGACGAGGGAGATCTACGTTCTACCGTATGTCTTGCCAATCTATATATTTTGATACCTTAACATTAATCTCTTCATAATAAGTTCTTATATAAGAGAAATCAAGTGACTAATTGATCACTCGTCTTAACTTTCTCTTGAATTTGATTCTACTTCTGATAGAAAATTGTTTTGTTGTGGCACAAGACAAGCTCTTAACTATATGTTGTTTCTTTCTTTTACTTCATTGATTTCGGTTTTTCTGGAGCTTTTCAATCCTCTACCGCAATTGATGAATTATTTGATCTTTTCTTTAATCTTGTTTTCGAGTTTGAGTTCGGGTGACCTTCAAACTCTTGTTGCATTATTAATGCTTGATTACACCTCCTCGCCTAATCATTTGCTTTTCATCAAAGAAAACTTTCTCCATTTGAGCAATTTTCTGATCCTTTTCTATCATTAATGATTCAACTTCGATGCCTTATGAATGGTCAGCATTTGCATAAGCACCCGTATATTGAGATAATATGTTAAGTTCCTTCCCGTATTTGATTGAGTTTCTTTCCAAAGGACTTGCATTGGTGTTGCATCTATAGGTGCTTCAGAGAATCTTCCATCTTTCCACTTCTTCTTGATCCGGTCATGATGCCTTTGTGTTTTGGACTTTAAAATACGTCCAATGGAGTGTATTTCTTTAATTTTTAGGACTATTTCAAAGAGGCCTGAAAGCCAGGATGATTTCCATATCTTGGGTCGACATGTATCTTCTAGTTTCTCCTTCCGTAACATTGGTCTCATGATTTGGATTGTCAGATCACTCTGGAAACCGCAATAAATGAGGTTTCTCTGATTTTCCTTGATCCTTGGAGTTATCTATATTAGCGTAACATTACAAAACACTTGGAATTAACATTAAACCTGGCGTTAAGGGTTTGTATTTGACTGTGATATCATCATATTGGTATATGTTGATCTATGGATTTTGGTAGTTGAGGTTTAGCGCTTCAAAGAATGTACCGTGAAATGCGAAATGCGAAATTGCAATAACACGATGATTTTAGACGAGATGTGATATCGGGGCATGTCATATGACGGAATGAGATATCGGCATCTATTATGTGATCAAGCGTTTACTTCGATTACAAGAATTCGTCAATTTGATATTCGTACTTCAAGAATTCGCTATTTCATGATCTAAGGAGCCCGCAAACTTCGTTGTTGTTTTCTTTCCCGCTTATAGGATTTTTTCTTTGTGGGTTATTTTTGGCGTTTCTTAGGTGATTTTATAATTTTTTAAAGAAAATTTAAAACTTAATCTAATAAAATCCTATATTTAGGTTTTATTTTAAACATAAATATTAATCCTAAAAACTTTGAAGGGTCCCTTATTATCCTTTCTAATCTATTTTACTTGATAACGAGAATTATAATACTAAGCAACACATCCTAAAGAAAAGATCATTTCCACACCACTATGAACCTCAATTCTCTTGGTCCACCTCATGTCTAGTAAGGCTTTGAAGCTACTTATTCCTTCTATCATGTTTTTTAAAAGTTTCTTCATAAAATTGTAAGTCATACTTGTGTCATATCTTTCTTTTATTTTGATAATTAATGTATTTTAAATTTACATATACAGCATCCCACATTTCTTTGTATTTTTCAGATGGTGTATTGGTTTTAATTCCATTTATTCTATTTAAATACTAATACTATTGTGATAAGAGTCTTAGTGACACATTTTATAACTAATTTGTATGCATAGTGGTATAGTTTATAACATGTATGCACAATGCATTCTTTATTTGCAACTTGGAAGTTGTTTTAACATGTGATTTGTGCATTTTTCTTTTCTTTTGGATGATTCAATTCTCCTTTGTCACATAAATACTGTGATCAAAGCATTAAAATGGCATTTCACATTGTAGATGCAACATCGCTGATGCATATTTCTGGGTGCTTAACTTACCATAGGAACAAATGTTTTCTTGGAGGTACCTTTAACCCAGTATGCTAACTTTAGGTCTTGAGAGCAACATTCCTTGATCTAGTACAAGCATTTATAAAGTGAAACTAAGTTTTTTTCACTTTTTATCTCACCCTTTAAGTTTGATATCAATGATTTACCTAGCTTAAGGTTATAGGAGGATAACTAATGCTTGTTTCACTTCGTGGTATACCCACTAGAATTTCATACACTCATTTCGATACACTCAACATTTTCACACTCGTGTTGAATTTGTTGCCTATAAAAAATTCATTTTTCTTTTGGTCTCTAAATTTATTTCATCTTGAATCTTAGTCAAGGTAATTTATAAAACAAGTGCCACTAATTATGGTATCTAAAAGTTTTGGACTCACCTACAAATTTGATTATTTCATAAGACACTTGGTTTTTCTAGTCACTCCCCCTAACAACATATTTGTGTTGGTTTTCTTCATTGTGATCAACGTTGGTTGCTTATGCTTCGAATTTATATCTCTAGATTTGGGTATCTACATGTTTTGATCCAGCCCGTAAATTTGATTATTTAATAGGATTAATTTTGTTGCAAAGGAATAATCTATTGACCAATTGATACTTGTGTTGGTGTTTCATGTGATCCATGTTGGATGCTTGTGCTTCTGTGCCTTTTATCTTTAGACTTAGTAAGTTGAATTTGTGAGAAAGTTTATAGATGCTCTTTTATATGCTGTGTTTGTCAATAGCCTTATGATATTAAAAAATTTAGGAACATATGCATAGTGTTCAACTTCTCAAGAAGAAAAGTAGGATTTTTTTTTTTTCAAGAGTCTACCGGTTCAAATGTACTATATTTCGTTAAGCATTCACTGTTCAAGCAAAAAATTTTGTTGATCAATGAATTTTAGTGAAATTTTTTTCTGGGCCAGGAATCTCGAGGTGTTGAAATTTTCTCAAGTGGTAATAATGCATGAAATTGGGAATAAATTTTAAAATAAGTTGGGAAGTGTTAATAACTCTAATTTCACCAACTCAAATAAGTAGTTCAAGAAGGATTCTGAATGATACATGTAGCATATGAAATGCAATGAAACTCTTCCCAAGACCTAAGCATTGATCTTCATTATCATAATCCCAAATACAACAAGTGCATTTCATCAAAACTTCGCCCTATCTATAGAAACATAACACTTATTACAACAAGAAAATAAAGTCAACCTTGAGGTAACTATACCTAGAGCACACTTTGCTAGCTAAAGATTCCGTGAATATCAAGAAACTTGAATTACTCCAACGAAACGTAATTATAAAAGTTTCCAAGTACATTACCATTTGGCATTAATCCAAAGGGAATGTTGAAGTACCAATTCATACTGATATCAAATGGGTACATGTGCCCATCAGTCAAAAAGGTATGTAGGTGATTGGTAGGGAAAGTCATGGGATTAAATTTCTACTCCCCGCCTAATTTTCTACCGTAATGGATTCGTATACAATGTAATAAAAGAACTCAAGCCAAAGAACACTTTGTGTTGATGTACACTTACAAAACTCCTCTACATCAACCACAAAATAGGTACAACTACTTTACACTCACATAAACTATTTGCAACAAAAAAGACCCTATTTAATAAGATAGCCTAGTTACAAAACCTACATCAAACTAATATCAGAACCATTAAAGTCATACTCGGTACAATACACCAAATGCAAAGTGGTCTTCTCCTCCACCAAAGCTCTTCTCCTCAAATATTGTTTGCATCTCCTTAACACTACCCATTGTATTATCCGAGTTAGGTAAGGTATTGAAAGGCACTAGTGTCTCTGGAGCAAATTATCTTACTATATTGAATAAGCAGATCTACGATAATAGCACTATGGTCTATAAATAGATCACGATCATAATGTTTTCAAAATAAAGTGTGTTGTTTTTCACTCTAAATATCTATGTCTACGTATAACCACATAAATACTCCATTTATAACGTAAAGATATGAACTCCAATATCAACTAAACTCATTGATATTTTAATAAACTAATCTTAGCTTTGCATTTAGCTTAGGTTGAATTGTTTGATTTTATTTCTAAATGTACCATTTTATCTCCATAAATGTAGATGCGAATCAAGGGTGAGTGGCAATGTATTGTGTTTTTGCATCCATCTATCCTATCCTTATCCCGTGAAGGGAAGTTTATAAGTGGCATACATAAATGGAGTTCTTAACAATGTTTATCGTCACGCTTGAGCGCAACCCTTATGTTGCCCTATTTATTCTTTCATGCTCTACCTCCATTAAACATAATGTCCTTGCATGCATTTTTTGGGGATTCTCTAACAACATGTTGGTGATAAAAATTTCATCAAGTAAAAAATACAATTAAATAAAATTCCCCTCATGGGGAGACCACCTTCCATCACCCAACATGTCGCTTCTCTAATGGTTGAACTGCATACTATTCCTCTAAATGTATGTCGGTAATAAAAATTTCATTGCTAAAACTACTCATTAAAGAAAATTCCTTTATGGGAGAGACCAAACTTTCCATCACCTAAATCGTGTTGTTTCTCTTAATGCTTGAATTTGTGTGATTGGATCAAACATTTTCTCCTTCATTTATTTACCTCATCTCACCTAACTCATATAATTATATTGTCAATTATTTGATAAAATTCGATATGGGTATGATATTTGTATCCACAACTACTATGTTAAGGTTATCGCCCTTACCTTCCATATCGTAAACCTATGATCTAAATTTCAAGGTATTGATTTTGCATCGAGAGGAAGAAAATTTTCATCGATTCCATGACCAATTATTTGGTGAGTTCCAAATTAAATACATGTTAAATATAATTAAAAGAGGTGAATTGACAAGGTGTTGAAAATAAGCAATTAAATGTTGTTGGTGTTTCTTCTGTAGAATATAATCCATTTAAGTCTCCAACACGCCAATTCGCCAACTATTCTTCGAGTCTAGTACAAAATTTTGCGTAACTAAGCATGCAAATATACCTATCTCAATCTCTTATGCTTGTTGACATTGGAAGCAATGATCTGGCCTGACGCATTTAGGAAAATACCACCTTCCAAAGAAATACAAATGCTCCATATTTCCTTAAGTTTTTGCTTCGTAAATATAATGAATACTTGTTGGTCCGTATAAAGAATCCATATTTTATTTTTACCCACTAATTACTAACATGATTTATGGATTATGATAATTTTTGGTGTATTCTCTCTTATATGTATGCTAAGTGTGAGCTCCTTTTACAAAATCGCCGCAAGAAACTCCTTTTAACAAATATCAAGTTCTCCTGATGTAGTCCAAATTTGAGGATCACAGTATGAAGGCATATGAATCGTGGATGTGAAACTCGAAAATCACTGCTAGGTGCATATAATGTTGGTCTTAGGAATATAACTAAGGATGTGTGGAAACCGCAACCGCTTGGTTGTGGCATATAATGTTGGTCTCAAAATATAACGTGGATGTGTGGAAACTACAAATCAAACAAGTTGTGGGTATATATGATCAAAATGTCAACCAACTGAATAAAATTTGTAGAGGGAACAAGAATTTCGTTTAAGTATGAGGGTAATAACTAAAACACATTAGTAGGCAAAGTAAACATAGTTCCAGATTTTCCCCAGCTTAGCACAAAATAGCTTGTTGGTAGCCAAGAGTGAATAATATGCAAAGACCATTGAATAGAGAAGTTGAGATTGAGAAACATTGCTTTTAGAAGTCTGTGGAGGATGTGGAGCCTCTAAATCCACCCGAGTCATTGTCTCCAAATTAGACAAAAGCATGAACTGGTCGTCGTATTATTTCCAAATGTACTTAGAGAATAAGACTTAACAAAGACATGGATAAACAATGGAGAAGCAACCGTGTTAGATTTTCTATGTCTGAGGGAGGACAAAAATGCACATCAGGATTGGGTGGGGTGAACAGTATTTTTCACCCCCAACCCCACACAGAGAAAACGCCTTTGGCGTAAATAGGAGAGGAGGCCAACATTTGGGGCATTTGGATAATTTTACAACTAAACATTATGTTTTCTGAGTTTCTCAACCTGCTTAACATAGTGTTGTTTAGCACCAGGAGATTTACTAGTGGAGATATCAACTCCTTCAAGTAATAACGTGTGCTACCTTAGGGAGCCTTTAAATTACAGAGCTCTGTTGTCAAATGTGCTTCATTTCCTGTGTCTATGTGTGGCTAGGGCTCAGAAATTCTCAATAAAGTGGAGAGAGAAGCAAAGGCAGGAAAATTTGGGGAATTAGGAAGTGGTTGGGCTGCGATTTGAGAAGTTTTGTGTGGTTTGTAGAGGAGAAAACCATGGATTAAGGTAGGCCGAAATTTTGTCTCGTGGACTCAGGCATGGCCTCACCTGAAAAATTATGTAGAGGCTAGGGAGCAACAGAGTTAGGTCTTGAGGATTGAGGACAAGGAATTTGGGGGAGAAATTTATAGGAAAATTGTGAGAGGTCGAGCTCCATTTCAAGGGAATTCTACAACAAATATGGGAAATTTGTATAGGTAGAGAAATTGAGTTGTACACCTCATTTTTGCTCCTCTGAGGTATTAGATTGAGGCTAACTTTATGGTTTTTTGGGGTTGCTTGAGAAAGAGCACCAACTACATTTATAGAATTTTATAAGCACATGTAAGAGAGAGTTCCCTCCATTTTCTACCAACAACAAAGAACAAAATATTTGGTCAGCAAGTGCTGAATTAGTGGGTAGATTCTCCACCATGGGGCAGAAGTTTTCACAACCTAGGTTTAGCTTTTCTCGCTCGTAGGCAAGTCTGTGTTCCTCTTCCCTTGATTTTATTATATCATTCAACTCAATATTAATAAAAGACCCGCTTTGATGCCAATGTATGTATTTGATATTTATGTGTGGGTGCAATATTTGGGTATTGTCACGAGAATGTTTCTTATTATTCACTATTTATTTCCATAGAAAATTACAATGGTATTAGAGCAATGATTTGGCTAGCTGTGATCTAAATCATATAATGTCAAAAGATGGATTGTCAAAATTTAGAATTAAACTCTAGTCTAGTTGTACTAGAGTAGTAATCTGCTAGATGAATCATATATCAAGTATCCTATAATATCTCATAGTGAACAAAATAACATGATTTAGAAATCACAACCGAGTTAGTAGGACTTGAAACCAGAGAGTTTTGTAGTGTGACCTCTATAGCATGAGGATCAAAGATTAGGCTTGTGGATCTATAGATCAATGGGAACCTAAGAGTTCCTAAACAATGGATCCAACATATTGCAAAAAAAATTTATGTTGGTGGAAAATTTATTAGTCGATGGAGGATTCATTGAGCAGCTGCAACCCTTTGTAGTGCTGGAAACACCTGGGCCCAAAGAAATATGATTGAGAGAATTTTAAGGAATTAGATCGAGAAAGATGAGCAACTAAAGCGCAAGAAATATCTATAACTCCCAAGAAAGAGAAGAAACTATATGAGAAGAGAGCAAAGATTAGAGCCACATGTCGTAGCATGGGCATCATACCACAAATGTAAAGTTGAAGAGGACAGTCAAAGGATGAGATCAAAATTTTAAAAACAAGAAAAGGACTCAAGTCACTCGATTAAGGGAGAAGGTCGAGGGTCCATGGTTGAACAAGAGTCACATGAGGAATGCTCCAACTTGCATGATCAGAGAAGATTCCATTTGACTTCTTGTGAGGATTCTTCTTTATAGTTGCGCCCATGGAGCCATGAGGATGCTCTGAGAGCATGAGTCGTCATATAAAGATGTTGGATGAGGCCCATATATGCATCCGTGTTGATGGAAGAGTGTGGTGGTAAACATTTTGCTTAAATGAGTGAATAAGATAGAGGAGGATATTTGTGAGGAGGAGCTACCATGATGATTCGTAATGAGCAAGACAATGTGCATGATGGGCCATTTTTGGAGAGTCGGCCAATGGCCCATTTTGAGCCCGTGATGGAGAAGGATGAGAAACCATCCCGTGGCCAACCATTGATGGGGGAAAGATAGATGCACAAGAAGCCAACAGAAGCAAAGACATTCAAACAATATCTCTTCAAAATGGATACATATAGATGGGGCTAGGAAACATTATTGGATTACCTTTTCACATTGGAGAGAGAGAGAGGGGTGGAGTTCTCTAGTCGTATCTCTGCGTGTGGACTAAGACAATGGGATGAGGCGACATGAGTTCTGCTGTGGCATAGAATTCGTATGTTGAGGTTGTCAATATATGGGTACACGTGCATTTGATCCCCGCCCTTGGAGTTGGATGGAAAAAGTATTGAGTTGGTACTTGGTATTTAAGTATGGGTGTCCTGGATACATCCCATGGCTGGCGTATGTCTGGGCAGGGGCCAAGTGTTTTGGGGAGGGGCTCGAGGGTTGATCATTGGACCCAGGTGTGCCTCCCATCACTTCATGGATTGGGTCAACTGCGGTATTGTAGGATGGTGGATCTCAGATTGACTCACCCCCATTTTCATTCCCATTAGAGTTGACAAATACCAGCATGTGTCTAGCAATTAAGGAGCAAGAAGATCGTGTGAGTTGTTCCGCATTTACTGCGCGTGGGTTCATTGGATGATCAATGTACCTGGCAATGTGATGTTGTCAAAGGAGGTGGAATTGTGCCACCAGATGGTTCCTTGTATGGAGAGGAGGATTTCCCATGGATATATGGGGCACAAGGATTACCGATGAGCAACACCCCAAATGACACTACTAATGTGAACCAGGAGATTCACTCCCATCGGGACTTTTAGATAGATCAAGGAGTGGGAGTTCCACTATCCGAGGGTATGGAGATAACATAGTGGATACAATGAGAGTGATAGCATGCTAACTTATACTTACTCACTCTGTGACCATGTACTTATGGAGGTGATATCACTAGTACATATGGTCAATTTTTCGACACTTTAGTTGCATAAAATGGACGTATTGTCGAAAAGTTCTAATTTTTCACTTTAATCTCGCCAAAAAGTGTCGAAGAGCGACGATATGAGCATCAAAAAGAAATATGGTGACAAATATTTAAAAAATAAAATAAACATGGTAGATATCGTTGGAATAGCCGACGATATGAGCATCAAATGGCGGAAAAATCCCACATTGGGACCCTACCCTAGATTCTTGAAGTCATCGATCATCTTTTCTTCTCCATAGGTCTCGCTTTGCAAGCTCCTGCTCTGCTCGCGCAAACCTCCAACCTCATTCATTCAATGTAACCTTTATGCTTGGATATCTCAAGTTTTCTATCAAAAGTGGGTTTCTCGAGAATTTGTTTTCCAACCTGATTAATTTTTTCGATACATTCATGTACACCTCTTTGCTTTCACAAAATATACTAGTCTGACAAGAATGGTTAAGGTCGCATGGATTCACATAACTAAATTCAAATTTTTACCAAGTCTTCCCTATTAATAAATTATTTGCTCTTGATGCGATTCTCTCGATGGTATACTAAGGCAAGGAGCCGATGTATTGATATCCATATTCAATACCAATATTGTCAAGGTAAATCTCATCCTTGGCTTCTTCAATACACAAACGCGTTGTGGGTGTTATCAATTTCACATGGACTTATAATCCAAGGGTGTTTCGAGGGATTTTAAATCCGAGGTTCCAGAGTTAGTAATATGAGGGTGTTCAGCTGTGGCACCATGGGAGAAAATCAAGCCAGTTTTACCTAATAAGCAATCTAAAGGTTAGCACATCATCCTATTTTATGTATTTTCTACCGGGTTTTGTTGTGATTTTTCTGTTTATTTTGAATTTATCCAGTATGCAAAGTGATCTATGTTTGTAAATGAAGAACATCCATTTGTTGTGGAGCTTCGTAAAACTTTTATTGTGCCTCGAGGAGGAAAATGGTGTTTCTTAAGTCTAGTTTGATTCCATTTAGAGATGGTCAGATTCTCTGCTTATCCATGAAATGGGTAGCCGTGAGAATCGGCTGCTGGCATTTTTCCTTTTAAGCTCTAGATGGAAGCTTTGCTTAGTTCGTGGCTTTGCCCTAAAGGGTTTATATGATGATCCACCGGGTTTTTCATCTAGGATTTGTCTATCCGCCTTTATTTTTATTTTCTCTCGATATTATAATATAGATTCTTGTTATTTTTTAACTAGCAGATGCCTTGGTATTTCAATGTGGGCTTTGTCTTATGGAGTTTCAAAGTCTTGCAAGTTGTTTTATTAGGTTAAGTTTGTGGGCTTTGCTTGTGTATATACACGTAATTTTAGTGGGTTTTGTCCAAGATTACCTCGTGGTCAACATTTTCAATTATGATGGCCTATCAGACGTCCGATGACGATTGTTCCTACCAATTTAGATTTTGGAGTTCCAAAACTAGGTGATTTTATGGGTTTCATGTGCTTTAAGTCTTTAGGTTCTTGTTCTTCTTATATCTAACAAGATGTGTTTTTCTTTCAATAATTTTCTTTTAGTGGTGTATTTATTATTTTTAATTGCATTTTGCTTAAAGAATGTTTTTGCATCCGTAAGTGTATATGGTGTACTTAATGTTGTCATTTGTGTGTGCGGACTTGTCTAGGAATCCAAGGATGGATTTTCAAATTGACTTGTAGATGATTCCAATCTTTTGAATGGAATGTAGCCATACTGACCACTAGATACATTATAGTTAGAATTATTATCAGATTTCTTTCTTCCTATTATTTCAATGATATCCCTTTTTTACGTCTATGACGTATGGAAAGCATTGTGACTATGTATTCTTTCATTTACTTTTTGTAACAAAAAGTCTCGCCGGCTCAAAACGTGATTTCTTCTAACTAATATGTAAAATTTGCACCGGAAAAAAGTCCCTTCATGTTGTCCGTGATATGTCGGTCTATTTTCTTAATGGATTATCCAAGCTTCATTTTAATTCTATAGTTATTTTCCTATCCTCGAGGGTTTCCTTTATTTTGCGTATTCCCGAATTTTGTTTATAGCCGCTTTCATTTTTAATATTAGCATCATGGCTCTTGGAGTTGACTCCGTGATAGAAGCATCCGGTGGGAAGGTTTCACGTCTTTTCTCAACACCTGGTGATAAGATTTTGTAATATCTCATTGTATGTGGCTCAACCCCGGGCCATAGGAGTTATCCACATACATGCACGGATTCCCAAACCGAGGTTGAATTAAAATCTATTCTTCATCACAACGTAGTCTTAAGGAAAATTTGGGGTTGTTCCAACTTCCAGACAAGGCCTCATATGTTACTCGAAAAACACCTTTTACTAAGTGGTAACTTGTAATATCTTCTATGTTCATTTGATCGTAACAATTCTTGCAAAGAAAAGATGAACCTAGTCATCAATCTTGAGTTTGCTTTGAAACATTGTATGCACAACCTCGAGATTTTATTGGATATTTTAGAGTTTGTTTATTATTCACATTGGTTGGTTCGTGATTGAGTCTATAATTGGAGATCGCAAGGATTTGTAGGCTTTGTTACCTATGTGATGGGAAACAGAGATCCTCCTATTCTAAATATCACATGTCCATGTGTTAGAAGCATGCATATGAAGAAATACTCCGGATTTTTACTATAAGAGGGTGGAAATTACACGAAGGAGAAGTAGCTAAGAATAGAGCAAGTATCCATTTTTCCTTCTTGTGTGAAAACCCGAGAGTTGCAGAAGAAAGAGACTTAGGCAAAGGTAATGTTGATGTGTATTTTGTACAGAAAGTGCACTCAACATAAACAAAATGTACCCGATGAAGGGTTTGGAGAACAATCAAGACATGGCACACCTCTACCCGATGGTTTTTCTAAAAATTGGCCGCTATGGCCACTAGCAAGTTACCCAAGTGGACCCACTAGATGGGAGTTTTACCCACATGTGGTCTTTGGATTTTGAGTTGCATTTCTCCTTTGGTAAAATACATGAAGTGTTTCTAAGTTTCTCTGGGCCTTGCAGCAAGGTGGGTAATAATATAGGAATGTAATTTTTGTGGGTGATGTGTTACAACTTACAACATAACATGGGAAGTTGGAACATGTGCTTCACTTAACAAGTTAGTGATGTGTCTATATTAATATTATAATGTTGAGGTTGAGGGATTAGGTGGTTAAACCGGCATAATCGTGTTAGGGCGCTATATAATAATGTCACAACATTTAGATGAACAAGCGGTAGTAAGAAAGCTTTAAAAATTATGTGAAAAGATTCCATTTTGTGATCGGATTTGTATAACATTCCCATATTTGAATGATCAGAAGAAGCTATTTTTGATGTTTATGAAAATGAAAATCTTTCAATGTGCACAATACCATGAGAGAATGATTAAAGCACATGGAGAAACTGAAGGCTTCAAGCCAATTTCCAAATACAACCATCTAAGAGCTACCTTGAATGATGGGGCTTTGACTAGGAGTGGACCAACAAACGTGTAAGGGGACAAATTGGCAATGGTTTAATATGGTTGTTTAATCATAATCGAGAATTGGACAAATAGGAGCCACTCATTTCTTGCCAAACATACCTATGAGCTCTCAGATGCTCCTTTTTGCCTAAAGGAAGTAGATTTCTTTGAAAAACACACACATAACTTCCCAATATGAGATCCTTTGGAATACTATTCAAAAGGTTTGAGCCTTAAATGTACCAATGGGTAACAAATGGCAAACATCTATTTGTCTTTTTGTAGGCTTGATGGTGTAGAACCAATCTTGATCTGTTTTAGACGCCATTTGCAATGCTTGCACGGGATTAATTCATTACTGACATAGGGAAGATTGAATAAATTAGAGAGACAATTTTGCAAGCTAGGTCTATACAACTACATTTTTGCAATCATCATACATGTCATATATAAAATACATACATGATTCAAATTGTTAAAACCAATCGAAATGAGATCTGATTCGTATCTTATTCTATTGAATGCATTATTTAATGCAAAATAAGCAATGCACACTTTTTATACTTATATATTGGGAGAGATGTAGAAGTGGCTTTAAAATAGAAGAGGGAAAAAGGTCAAATGGAGGACCAAGAATCTATGACAACATCTATGGAATTTATAGTGAAGGCCATTAGATATCCCAATACTCATTCCCTTCACTAGGAAAACATGATAGGAAACATTATAAATGAAATTGAAGTGTCAAGGATCCTAATGGATAAATTTATCATAAGATCAATAAGGTGGTGCAAATTTAACTCTCAAGATTTCTTTTCCTTCGGGAAAACTTGTATTTTCTATTTCAAGAAGAATAAAAAATACATTCTTCATAAGGTAAACAAATCGCACATGTTCAATAAAGTGTTTCATAACAAAGATGTCCAATTCCATGATTTGGATTATCATAGCTTCCAAATTTAATTGTTTACAAAGCATATAACTCCAAGAAAAGACTCTACAAAAGAGACAAGTTGACCATCACAAGATATTAACAAAGTAACTGACAATAAAGTCCATTAAAACAATCCATACCGGCATACTTACCTAAATATCTAACCTACGTAGACTTATAATTAAGAGGCATAACCCTCAAAGATGTTGAATTATATTTGATTTAGACATGCTTTTTGTACAATCTCATCGAGGATATTTTTGTTAATTCGTAGCATGTTAGTATATCCTTGATATAACGGTATTGTAATTCTCAAAATAACTCCTGTATGCATACAATCATTTAATCATTCGTGAATTTAGTAGCTCTAAAAATTTATCTGGCTTGGAGACTTCCTCTTACACAGATGTCATGATCTTTTCCAGCTTCGATAGGCCATAATAGCAGTATGCTTCAAATATGAATATGTCCTTGATTCTTATGCAACCCGGATCTGCATTCAGTCTGTTGTTCAAAACATCTAAATTGTCATCCATCTTCTTTATTTTTACTCGTAATGTGCATAGTCTATCGTAATAAAGGAGGAAGAAAGTGGTCTTATTTGGCTGCATTATACTTCCAATTTGTGAAAGTGATCTTCTGACTATCAACAATTTTACTTTTGATCATCATATAGAGCCAATGGAGAAGTCATTCAATCAAATTTTTTGCAATAAGTACTTAGATCTCATTTCTGGCACCCTAGATCCATTAACATTTTGTCTTACATGCTTCCGCTTCAATAATTGAGGGTCTCATTATCTTAGTGTCAAAGTTTCAACTAGTGCATCAAACTCTTCAAAGAAAATTAACAATAATAGCAATAATAACTTTATCGTTCACTTAAGGATTTTTTTAAATAATGAGATTCCAAGTAGCAATATTAGTTCATGACTATAAGTCTTATGCAATCCTTGATAGGAGTACTTCTACTTCATTTGAACAATGAGGATTTTGAAGAGGAGATGGTGATTTAACAGAGGTATATATATCCAAGATAAAATTAGATCATAGTCATATATTAATGACTTTGCCAAAAATATTGTAACAACTCTGTGTCATTGTTATGGAATCTTTTATTGCGACCGAATGTATAATAGGGTCAGCGCATGATAGATATTACTCCTCAAAGGTCAAGCTTCAATAAGCTTAAAAACTCTAGGATAAAGACTTCATCTCACACAAAGATGATGTGCTGCAGAAAGAACATGTCCTCATCTTGCCAGCGTGAGAATTATGCTCAAAATTGTGCCTTCAAATTTCTAGAACGGTGAGACAAATTCAAGCATAATCATCCAAATACAAACATCTTGGGTCATCTACAATTAATAATCGTAAAAGACATCACTAATTTGTAGAGGCTTGGAGATTATGCTGGAGATAGTTCTTCAACCACTAAATTACCGTCATTAATAATTTGGTGTAATGCCAGACATGATAGGGTAGTTGTAAAGTCATCGTCAGATTCACAAGAGTGACTCCCATCATTACCATATAAAGAGGGTCCAAACTTTGGGCTTTATGATGTCTATTCTAAAGGAAATTCTCATTACCTCACCTAGATTGGCTTCAAGGAGATCATGTTTTTTTGGGAGATGCCCTTATACCAAGGTCAAAACCTTAGATAGGTTAATCCAAAACTTCAAATATATGATGTTCAAAAGGACTCACGTCTTCGAGGAAAAATATCATGGCCGCAAAAAGATATGGAAAGTGTATGATAATATTCAAGTTAGAAAGAAGCTTTCTCATCAAGATCTCACCTTGGAATACTCATCTATTTAGGAGCTTCGCAAGGACCAAGAAATCCAAATAGATATGTAGCCCAAGATGTCCATGATCTCAGAGATGCTTTGCCCATTTTCAAAAATCACTCCATAGAAAAAAAAACCCCGATTTCAAAGAGATCCAAAGCCACTCAACGTTCAATTTTGCAAATCATCCCGAAATACCTTCAAGAGTCCAAAATAAAATGATACACAAACCCTGTCTTCGTTGTTGATGCTTGCGATACCGAAGCCCGTGGATACTTATAGACCTCTATAAAGGCCTCAATTCTCACAGAGGTACATATCCTTAGGAATAGATATCCTTATCACTTTAGGATCATAGAGAGAGAAAGGAGAACATGGAGATTTTTCCACATTTTTTCTCTGTAGTGATTGCTTTCTCTTCCCCGTGCTTGTCCTCAATTTGGCTTTGAAACCATGTTAATTAACATGTTATTTGCTACAATAACTTACTTCCTTAGCTCATCTCTAAACCATCTGCAATGAATCACAATATGACAATAAACAATGAAATAAATTTAAATGAAATAGCAGAACACAAGCCAGAAGACCTCTGTGAGAACACGAAGATATGGCACAAGCCAGGGAAAGCCCCAAGATGGGGAAACTCTTGATCTATCTTTTTCTTATTATCATTATTATCAAGTGTTTAGCTGCAGGATGAGAGTACATTCAATGTCAATATTGACTTGGTCAATGTGGTAACCAGATCATTTTTCAAATGCCAAATAAACATCTCAATTGAATATTCATCATGTAGCTCAAACGACATCATTATTCACAAGGCTTCATTTACTACCTTCACATCAAGGATTTTCCACTACACTCATCAACTTTGGGGTTTAATAACAATTATTGTCGCAAAACCAACTTCATTAACTGCAAATTAAGTAAACATAAAGAACCAACTGACACCTTCTTCATGTTACTACTTAACCATGAAGAGACACGGGCCCTAGACACTCGATGATTTCGGCTCTATAGGCCTCCCATGGCTGCCCAAGAAGATTCCCTTACACTTGTCAAACCAATCCCTCAAACTTTGCGTAAACTTCTTGATAGACCCCTAACCTCTACGTATACACTTACTTAAATTTCAGCTCTTATTCCAACATCAAACGTAGAGGGTCTTATGACCTTCCTATACACCAAACTAAAGGTGCTCAAACCTCCTTCAATGCTCAATGGTTACTTCGGCCTTGATCATAGAGATATGTTCTTATCAAGTGCACAAAACAAACTAGTGAATATTGCAATAGATGTAGGTTGGGGAGAAGAACCCTTGACCTCCAATTGACTAAGGTGAAAAGCAAGAAATAAGCAAGTATAAATTAGGAAGACTAATTGCAAAAATTGGACTAGTAGTTATTTATTTGAAATGGAGGTAATGATATGATGTTTAGCAATTAAAATAATAAGAAGTAATGCATGTTGAAGCAATAAATGGGCTTGTCAATTTTGAGATGGAATATCTGGTTAAGTTCTCATTCATGATGTCCTTATTGTTGCTTCGAAGGGCGAGCGTGCTGAATCGTTATTTGTCAGCGAAGATTAAAGTTGAAGTCCCAAAGAATTAGCTATGAAGTCTCGTAAATGCCGAAGATCGATGAATGAATATCTTGAAATCCAAGTTTGCCTCTTCTAATTATTACTGCCCTTTCCAAACATGTAGATGATGGAACTGGGCCAATTTATTGAACCGTTTAGCCGTAAAATTAGGGCCGATTTTGTTTGCCATGTTTTTTTTTTACTTATAGTCTTACATGGTGTATCATTTAGTGGTTATGTTTGCATGGTACATGAAATTAATTCAAATATTCGATATGTTAAATTTCAATACATCATGTTTATTTGAACGTTTTCAACATAAAGGTATTTATATGATCTTCCTTATTTCTCTCAACAATGGAGAAATCACTGTGTATGGATGTTTATTTTTCTTTGTGGTTGATATATCTTGTAATCGCCTATGTATGTTCCATTTTTGGGGCGGAAAAACGAAAATTGCCTCACGTCTTGTCTTAACATCTTGATATAAAATCATGGTTAGCGAGCATTGATAGGTCATTAGTTATCAGTTTTTTTTACATTTTTTTCCAAATATCAATCAAGTGAGAAAACTCATGTACCCGTGTTCGTTTTTCGAATCTCCAAGGAGCAACTTGTCTCTACTGTCGATTACTGTGTATTTCAATGATGATATATAGACTCAAGAATCACATTCATAGTTCTAAGGTGATTTCCAACCGGAATCTAAATCATATGTTGATATTTTCATCTTCCATTATTTTCCGATAATGGCTATGTAGAAAGATATTTTGTCAATGTAGAATCTAACTCCTTTTTCAATGCTTGATAACAAATTTGGTGTGATCATCCATAAGAGACTCAGAACAACTAGTAGGGATGCTGTTGTATGGGTAGGATCTTCACTGAATTGTAGAAATCATTTGACACATTACCATCCTTTCGTCGCAATGGCAACACTATTTCAGTGTGAAGTTGGAAAAATATTGAAAATTATTTATATTTGCTTTTTGGCCATATTTGTAGAGTTTGTAGTCCTCTCGTTGGAATTGTTCTTTATATGTTTTTCATGGCTAATCGTTAAGATGTTTTTCTGCCAGGTTCATTATTTCAGTATATACGAGGGCGTAAGGAAGGGAACATTGCATTGCTATCAAGACGTGTTTGAGGATTCAAAGGCAAGGAAGTTAGTTCTGTCAAAGGCTTCATAAGGCTAATGAAGAGCTGTAACAGTTACCTTCCAAGCATCTTCATGCAAGTAGAACTTTTTTGCTTTTCCTCATAGTTCTTAATGTTAAATGTGTTTATGGCTCAGGAACAAGACTACTCCATAACACTATGGGAATGTTGTGCAAAACTACCTCCCGAGGCAACTCAACTTTACATGTGTTGTAGGCAAACTTGACAAATGGCGTCATCAAGTCATTCGATTTAAGTCAATTGGAAGGATATCAGCATCAGAAAAGTCTTTTTCCTCCAATGTGATGTGCTCTTGCTTCAAGCACCAAAGCATGATCGTACAAGTATAGTTGGGATCTCGATGAAGAGAGGGAAACAAAGTTTAGCATTGGCTTAATCAAGGAGCTAGAAAATCGAGGAGCTCTAGAAGATGGTCCGTCCTTAGTCAAAGTTATCAACATGTGGATGCCCCAAATAGTTTATACAGATTATCCGTCTCCACCGAAGTAGATGAAGATAATAATTGTACACTAGACACTTAGACCCCGATAAAATATATGGTGGAGAAGAGTAAGGAATATGTGCATCTACAAGGATTCAGGGGTTTTAACATTGGAGACAAGGTAGAGTTGATTTCAAGTAGATAATGGTATCGAGGTTGTTGGTTTAAGTGCACAAGAATAAGCAAACAACCAAACCATCTAAAGTTCGCTATGAGGATGTTCAAAATGAAGATGAAAGTGACAACTTAGAGGCTTGGCCTGACTTTGGATTGTCATTGTGAGTACTTGCTTTTTAGGTTACAATTATAGTCTCTACAATCTTAATTTGAAATCACATTGTGGAGTGATTCTTTTAGAGTAGCAACACCAAAAAATTTGGACTAACTTAGGATACATCAACCATCCACCTCTACCCTCCCGAATAAGGTTTAAACTTCTAGCAATAAGTAGAAGGGCACGTAATGGATGCATGGTGGAATGATGGCCGGTGGGAAGGTGTGGTGGTTGGTGATACATGAACCGCAGGCCTGCTATTACGTTTATTTTCCCTAGTACGTACTCACCTCCTCGATTTTCCTTTTTGTACCTTTTACTCGTGATAAGTTTTTTGGTCCAAAGTACATGAGACGGAAAAAATAAATTGAATTTTCCTATGTCGTAGGTGAAAATGAATGATCAATATTCAAAACAAGAGACTTGTGTGTCTCAAGTAGGATTGGGTCAACAACCAAATGAATTTTGGTAAAAAAGGCACCGGATGTTGTCGCTACCCAAGTCTCTCATGATAAAAAGGATGGATTGGCTAACCCGTGACATTGCTTGGGAAATGCACCGTAACTCCAAGTTCATCAATTACATTGAGACAATCCGAGTTGGACAGGGGTGGAAATTCTCATATCAATGAAAGCGATATGGATTTAAAAGGAGAGGTTGGAGTGGAATCCACAACTGGGTGAGAAAGAACAGCCGTGCATGTAATCTCGTAAATGATGGAATGTTTGGTAATTTGAGGTGGAAATCTTCAAGAAAGCAAAAATGCACCATAGGTGTTTTACAACTTTATCCAAAACTAGCTCTTCTAGTGGTAAGTTGAAATTGTCGAAAAGGAAGATCAGATAGTAACATGTTAAGAGGCTAAAGACTTAAGGAATGCAACAAGGAGCAAGCCAAAAGGCAGAGATGTGTGGAAGAACTTGTAAAAGCAAAACGATTGAGGCAAGGGCATGAAAACCCGAAACCAATACATGGCTGCCCCATAGTAGTTCCCTTTTCACAAATCCAATGCCTTTGTATAATCTTGTGATGTCCAGATGAATTCAATTAGCTAGGTAAAGATGTTCCATAATTGCACCGCACTATTATTTTATTGACAAATTGGTGACAATTTTGAGCTCTCTAAAGAAAGCCAAGTCCAGGATAAATTTGACTAACAAAACTTTGCTCAATCAAGTTGGGAAGTAGAGAGGGTTTCAGATATCAAGAATACTCCAAATTAGAGTTTCTCAAAGTTATCGAGACAATATATGCATCAAACTTCATCATGTTGTGCCACATTATGTTGAAGTCAAACTTGCATTAATGAGTATGGTGTGGGTGCAACTTGGGTTGAGTTGAGAGAGGCATATTAAGAGAGGGAAGTATGGTGCAAAGGGTGTTGATTGATGAAGATTGGTGGAGCAAGATTGGATTTCTTGCTCAAGTTCACATTACTCCGTATTTGATCTTCCCTATATGGCAGACATGTAAACCTTCTTGGGAGAGGCTTATGATGGCATTGATACCATGGTTGATAACACTCGTGGAAATTATTACATAAGAGGATTTCGCTCTTCCTTTTGTTGATTTTAATTTTTGGAGCATTTGTAATCCATCATTGTCTACAAAGTGGAATGGCTTCTAACACTCCGTTGCACACTTTGGCACGTGCTCTAAATCAAAAAATTTATGATAAAATTCATTTCTCAAAGCAATGGGAAGAGGAAGGCCCAACATAGGGACAAGGAGGTGGCCAATGGAGTGAAAAAATATTTTCAAAGGTTGTTTCTAACTTCTTTACAAATTGATGCAAGGGAGAAATTTGCTTGCTTTGATGTTAGATTAGAGGATTTGCATATATCAGTTTCTTTGGTTGGGGAGGACAATGAACATGCTTAAATGGAGGACTTGGCTTGAGGAAAATGGTGCTTTATTTGTAATGTCTTGCCACAATTTATGCTATCACAAGTGGCAAGATCTTCATCGCTGGAACTAATTGGAGTACCTATAGTTTCATTTATTTTGTGAAGCACAACAATTTTGGATCGTACAAAATTGTGGATCTTATGTGCATTCAAACCTACACCTTGTCTCACAAGGGTGAAGGTGAATAATGTACAAGTGGATCGCCATCAAGTCCTCGATGAATTCCCCGCCAGCTTGAGGATGTTTCCATGGGTCCAAAAATCCCCGGAGCACAAGTTACGTTGTAGTTTTAAGGGGAGAGACAACACTTTGCACATAGAAAAAAACAAACCCAAAAATCCATTTAGCCACACTAAATAAAACTTCAATCCTTATAATGACATAGAGCCCTTACTGCTGAGCAATCTCAACAAGATCAATAAAACTAAAACGACCTCAAGACAATGACATGAATAAAAACCCTTTTTGGGGAGGGGGAGAGGAGGGTTGTTAAAATTGAAACTACAAATTAAATTCCACTTTGGATAGCTTATCCGATGAAGATAATCATTTCATTAAATTCCTCTTCTCGAGAGGATCAAAATCGAATTTGCTATTACCAATGGATAAGAAAGTACTTATTCTTTCAAAAGAAATTCTTTAAGGCGTAACCTTATCAAGGTGGGAAAATTTTGAAAATTTGAAATTTGAATTTGCCTAAAAGTTTCCACACGGCTTACCTCCATAAGGGAAAATCATCATATCTATTTGTATATATATAGTCACCTCCATCCTCATTTGATAGCATAATAAGTGTGAATCATATCAACTCGAATGTAGAGTGTAGCAAGAGTTTGGGGAAGGATTGTCTTGATGCTTTGGCGCATATCTCTTCAAGGAACAGGACAAGCAATCTACAAGTAATATCTGCTAGTTTTTACTATTTACCTTTTGTTCTCGTTGGCCGCAGAGTTTGTCGTAGCTACAACAAGGCTGAGGTCTTGTTGAAGGTCAGAGGCTTGGTGTTGCCTTCTAAACCGCAGTACGTCGAGCACCGCTGCCTAGACAGAGAGTGGCACATTTGAATCGTTGATCAAAAGTCTTTGTGGAGCAGCTCTAAGAATTGTAGTATGGCCCAGGAGGGTATTCAAGGTATATTGTTCTAATATTTTGCTGCTGCTTGATTCAAAGAAAGGCCGCAATTTTGGAAGATCAAGGCGACAAGATATTACAAATATGACCCTAAGGACTGCAAAAGGTAGCATCCTTCTTGTCAAGAAAGCCGCAGCTAAGGGGTGTTCTTGATTCAGCTTATAACGGCCATTATTATTCGCTAGCAACTTAACCTCTTAAGTGTCAATATTGCGCTCTGTGTGCACCATCAATTTGTTTAAAGGTTGTGATGTTAGATCAATCAAGCTAGTCTACCTTGACTTTAGATTATTGTTCTTACATTCTGTTGACATTTGACATATTTAATAAGAAGATTGATCAAGGGTTTTCCTTCTTGGAAGTTTTTCTGGCTTCTGAGCCAATCTTCAGGTTCTCTTGTCTTGGTTTGTCTTCCGTGATTTGTTGTCTAGCATATTTTTCCAAGTATTATCAATGTGATAATGGATTATGTGATTGCTAATGGAACTAAATTGGAATTAGAAATGAGCTAATATGAACATTGAAGTGATTTCCTAAGCAAAGAACAAAATTTAACATGGCACGTAGCTCAAGGAGGACAAGCCCAAGCATGAGAGAATGCAATCACTAAGAAGATTCTAAGGTTCGTCCTCTTATCTCTCGCAACTTGTCGAAGAGTCTGGGAAAGAATATTCTAATAGTTCGATTTCATTTTTCGAAAGTCTGCATGATGATTTGATTTAGGTTCAAGAATAAGAAGGTTCAACTTGGATTCGATCCTTAAGCAAATAAGGGCGTGAGTTATTGGTTAGCTTATCAAGAAAATGGCTCGCATACTATCCGAGGATCGCAATTCTTTTGAGAGTCATTATTTCACAATTATTTATATTTGTTGGATCACATCAATTTAACCCACTCAAGATCTTAAGCATCACTTCAGCAATATTTTATTTCCTTAGAAGCAAGCTACAGCATCACTATATTAGCAATGCTCGTTATACTCTATGCACTTTATCTTCAAAGATATTATTCTTCTATGGTTTAGGTCACTCAAAGTGGATCGTTATAATGGTGTGGAAATAATCAATTAAGTGACTATATATCGGCTCTATGTATCCCTTCTCAAGAACTTTGTTCAAACCCAGATTCTTTTAAGGCTCTTATTCTTTGGTTTTTCTTAAGCTATGGCTTATCTAAAAGTCTTGTATGCATCCTCCAAACTCCGCACTCTAGGCTCGTGAATGGAAATACTTGTACTATGATCTTCATCGCAAGATATATATCAAATATAAAATTAGTGACCTATATTGACCGACCTATATTAGCTATGACACCGTGAATAAGGAATTAGTGATGAGTATGTCACATGGATGTTTAACACTCAAAGAAACACATAACATTGACTTAAATTCCCGGGCAATAATATATTTTGACCTCAAAATTTAATGTCGTTGACTTTCCTAGATGAGGGCAAATGGAGATATATGATACTAATGCAATGGATAAGAATATATGTTGATAGTATGCATCTTAAAATTTCCTACAAGTGACTGGACAACACACACATATATATATACACAATTAAAATTGCTTATATCGTGTGAGTCAACCTCGTGGAAATGTTGATTACGTGGATAAAGTGAGTCAACTCCGTGGATATGTTGATTTATTGTGCGAGGATCATTGAGATCCCAAGAATAGACCTCAATAAATTTTTTGGTCACAAGCAGTGGAGGCATTTTATTTTTGCAAAGACAATCTCTCTCTCGCTTGGAGGGAGAATTAGTCTCCCCGAACAACATCAAGTAGCGTAATAGAAATTTCGCTAAAGTCATATATCAAGAAGAAGCTGGTCCTTTCCGAAGTTTGAAAGACTTAAAGCTATCATAAAAGTAAAAAAAAAAAAAAAAAATGTATCCCGAGTGTTGATCTATCTTGGTTCTCACGCTATATGTACGTGGTATTGTTCTATGTATGTTACCTCAAGCTTACCACTATTTATGGTCCAACACTATGTATGACATTGGTATTTTCAAGAGCAATGGTGATACATTGATGACAACTTACAATCTTGTTCACAATCAAAGTTAAAACAAGACATATATGAACTCGGAAAGCTTGATTGTCATCCTTTGAAAGGTTATCTAAAGAAGTTACAAGGATCTTCTAAAGAAAGAAATGGCAACATCTTTGTCTTCGCCAAAGGGTGCAACACATTTGAAGATCCGTTAGAAAAGTAGCATAACTTGTTGCAACGTTTATAATCATAAAGTACAAAAGGCTTGTGAAATATTTAGAGCCTATATGTCAATCCCTCATGATGATTAATGAATTTCGCTTGATTTCATGCTTTATTATCACATATTGTGTTGATAAGATTTCTTGAGAAATTAGGCTTTTGTTAAAAATTTCTCTTCTTGATAATTACTTGTGATTTACTTTATGCTTCTTTCTCTTAGATCTTGTCTTCGCTAGGATAATTATGTTCTTCTATCAAGTCAATTATCAAATGCATAAGAGAAAATGCGTATTTAGGCTTCTGCAAGCCGTGGCCAAACCTATCACTTCGAGAGGAAACCCGATCAAAATTCTTCTTATAGTCTTCAATTGACGAGTACCAAGACCATGACAAAGACTCTGACAACAAGTATTCTCCAAGACCATTGTCACTATCCCCATCAGTTTCCCGCCTCCTATGTCAATCTTCTTTTCTCGCACCGCACGACACTTCTACTAGGGAAGCTCTGGCCCCTAGTCTAGCGCCCCAAACGATGTGCTCCTCTTCGTCTTCCTCCAATATAACTTGCTTTCTTTGAGACTTCTTCTCAACCTTCTTCGCATTCTTGGTACCCACCAGATCCCCTTCATGATGTAGTTACCTTCGCTCCTTATGCGGCAGATAAACATAGACCCAAAACAGACAGATAAGTCTCCTTCAACTCGTATCAGAAGTCCTTTTTCGATATGTCTCTGCTCTCTTTAGCATTGTATTACGCACTAGAAGGCAGCTTGGTCCTCGCGTTTTGATACTCGGTCAGCTCGAAGTATTCCACGCAAAATAGACCCAAAACAAAGGTAAGTATACCTCCTCTCCTTCACCGAGTAGCCTCCTATTTTCGCACCACCTGTAGACCCAAACTTTGCACTTCTATTGCAGACTAGTCTCGATACTTGTTTAAGCAATGAGGCCGTGTTCCTCTTATATAGTGATTGTCTCTAAGTCTTGTAGGACGACATGAAGATTTGTGGGGAAGCCGACTACACCAAGGAGAATATTCATCATCTTTAAGCCAACTTGAGATAGTGACAAGGTCTAGAGAATACTTTACATAGACAATGTGTCTTTTACAAGTGTTACACAACTTCATTTACATGACTCTAATTATCTTTATGACAAGATGACAAACTCCTAAAGACATCAAGAAGAAGTCTTTGATCGTTAATAAAATATTTGCTCATGAAGTCCATGATGCAAGCAACATGTAATAAATACATTGTACTTTGTCTCTTCATTACATAAAATCATAATTACATGTCATTATGAAGATCAACCTAGTTACATTTTTCAACACTGCCTTAACTAGGGAGGTATTCATAATGGTACTTGGTCATTCTCAATCCAAGAATCTCATAAGAAGAATCGATTCGTAATTCCATCCGTATAGCATTATATCATCCAACATTGTCATATAGCAAGGCCTTGACTAACAACTCCATCTCTCCACAAGATCTTCGAGCCCCAATGTCAAGTAGACCAATAATTAATAGACACCTTCATCATTGTCTCCCTTGGAACATACCCCACCCGTGTTCACTCGAGTATGTTCAGTGACTATTCTTATCTGATTCCCAACTGTGCTAAGCCCATTCTTCCACGACTACTCTTATCTTGAGAGGACATATTCCACCAAGGAATGTACTCATTCCTATACAAGGAATGTACCTAAGCTCCATGTCATCTTAGGAATTGAATGCCAGTTTCTTCCAAGAAAGAAACTTATTTCCGTGCTCCCTCTAATCGTGGACCTATAGCAAACTCTTCGGGAAAATAATGGAACATCCAAGTGCTTTGAAGACTTCATTTCTTCAATGTCATGAATTTCTTCTTTGTTGATGAGTCTTCATCTTTTGGGACTTTTTTATAGGGCACAAGCCATCCATCACTTTCATCCATGAGTCATGTCATCATTCCATCGAAGAATGATCCATCAATCTTCTCATCCGGCCCGTACTACAAGAAGCCGTTATCTCCATACCATATTTCTCTTACCTGATCTTTCATCCCATCACATGAAGAAGACAACCTGAACCGATGACCTGGATCAGGACTCCAATGAACTCTAACCGGACCGGAACGGCCTGTCCGGGATAATCAATGTCTAAAACGAACCGGTTTAAAAATAAATAAATACATTAAATAATTATTTTTTAATTTTATAACCAAAAAAAAAAAAAAACTATTCTTAAGATTTGCAACCATGATTCAAAGGCAATAGAGATGTTGGCAAAGTTTGCTCTCATTTATATACCATGCAAAGGTGAATATATCAAATGGTACCGAGTGTATACATATCATCGAAAAATACAGCGGTAATGAGGCTCCAAATGGCCCATAAAGTCCAAAAATAATGCTGCTGGGTGAGGCCAAGGGCCTAATACAAGACTACACATGAATCATGATCAATCATCAAATTCATCATTGCTACTGGGACATAGGATCACACGAAGTACTGTGATAGACATCATTTGGATCGTAGTCCGAGGATGCCTCACTGTGGTGGTCATCTAACCCGAATACCACCGCCACCAATAACAATAGAAGTGGATTCCACGGAAGCACTTGTGCTACTCCGAGCCGCATGACTAGTGCCTTCCATTAGTTGTTTTCCTTTCCTTGATGCAGACCAACTCGGTCTCCGTCCGGATGGTGCCACCAAATCGCTTTCCAAATTCACCCCGCTAATGCCGCATCAAAATCAAAATCTACCTCAAACACCGGATCTCTCGCCCTCCACCCATTCGATGCTGGATCAATATCATCGAACACAATGGGATCTAGATCGTGTTTTGCTCATTAGTTGGCTTTATTCTCGTTTTAAGGTTGTATTGCAATAAACACAAGTTCCTCATTTAACCGTTTATGTTCCAACCCGCTCTTCTCAGTGTATGTGTGTCAAAAACAGACTAACTATTGCGCTCACAACCCGAAGCACTACAAGTTTGGTTGAGGATTCTAATTGCAAACTTTGCAATTGAGGAAATTGGTCACCAAATGACTCCCACCAATGTAAGGTAAATAAAGGGCATTCATTAGTAACATAGTTCATTTCATCACTATTGAGCAAATAATTTAACTTGAAAAGAAAATAAATTGGAATTGTTTACCTGGTTGATCCACATATCTTGCCATTTTCTACCCAAGTTCTTTCCAAAGGTACCAAATTTCATACTAAAAAGAGTAAGTTGTTTATGTGGCCTAAAAGGTTTACATGGTTAGGGACTAAAGCCTCCAAGCAATCAATCAATCCAAGACCTCTGGCCTCCCCATCCTACCGATCTCCTAGTCGAGCTTTATAATGATACTTTGGGTTCAAAAATACCTTAGCCGCATGTATGGGACGATGGAGTTGATTGTTCTATCCGTTATCAATGATCTCCATATCCGGCCATATTTAGCTAACTTGTCCCCGTAAATCCACCAGATACACCGCTCTTTTTCCTAATCCATAGTTCTCATAAATGTATCCCATTATCTTTTCCATCCACCATCCTTAGCACCTTAACAAGGGGTCAGTGATAGTTTCTACCAATCAAGACCTTTCCAAAATAATTGTCAAAGACTTTCTTTTTGGTGTCTTTTCCATCTCAGATAACAACCCACCAGATTCAAATTCAATCATCGAAGAAAACATTTTCTGCAGTTTTTTGTTGAGAATTGAGACATTGCAACGTGAGGAAGTGAGTTGCAAATTCAGAATGGCAGTGCCCAACAAGTTCTTTGGCCCTGCACTTGTTTTTTTCCTTATTAGGCTCAATACCCATGAGTGGTTGTAAATTTATTTGTAATGCACTTGCCATGCTCGCGTTGTTTTTTACCCAATCCACTTTGGCCTATGTCCTCAAGCATGAGGTCTATGCAATTCGGCAATTACACATGGAGTCCAAAATATGGTATTATACTTGGACTCAAGCATCTTTTCCAAAGAAGAACATAGTTTGAGGCATTATTTGTGATGACTCGCACAACATTCTACTCTACTTCCCGAATAATCTCATCCAAAAGCTCAAATAGAAGTGTTGCATCCTTCACCTTATCGATGCATCAACTGATCTCAAAACATTGTTCCTCAAGGGCAAGAAACAAGGAAGTTAATGATAGTGCTAGTTTTTCCATCACCATTCCATCCGACATTATGGAACAACCTATTTTGATCCATGACTCTTGATATTCAAATAAATACTCATCAATACATAAATCTCTTTGTTGCAAAAAAAGAGCTCCTCAAGTCATGCAATAAAGTAGGTTTTGAAGCCTTTCCCGAAATTAAAACAAAGTCCCACATAGCTTGGTAATAAGGTGAGCGAGCAAAGATTAAATGGGATATATGAATCATACCACCATCTAGCAATGTGACTGATAAGAAGTTTCTTTGAATTGTTTTTTTCAATGTTGATCCAAAGTGGGTTGACGACTTGGCCGGGAGGAAGTGGCTGATTAGCAAAGGATGAGAAATAACTCGGGAGGTTGGGTCTCTTTGTTGGTTTTGATTTTTGGCCTGTGCCACAGGAGAAACATAGTGAAAGGGGTCATTGGTGGAAGGGATAGAAGTGGAGTCTTGAATCTCATAATCACTTCATACCCACTCGTCTCATGATATCTATTAGTTCTCTTCCTTGCAATTTCATTCTGATGGCCTTCTCCCTAGCCTTAGTCTCCTCAAACTTTTCAAACTTGGCAAGGTATTATGCCCTAACTGACCTATCGGGCCATTAGGTGTGACTACATGGCTTTACTTGGCCTCTATCCCAGCCTATGTTGTTTTAATCGTTGATGAAAAATCATGAAGTTTTCTGCTTTAATTTATTTTAATGGTGATACCTCGACGATTTTTTGAAATTATCGCATAACAGATATTAATGCCATTTTTTCGTAATAGTCGCTGACCAAGGAAATAATCGTTACGCTCTCCAACAAGACTTATAATGCGGCTTTTGGTTTTTTCAATTTCATTTAGTTGACGTACTGGCTATGAGAGCCAAGGAGGGGAAGGAGGAGAGTCAAGGAGGGAGAGTATGTGATTTACAAGCCCAAGATTGACAAAAGTGAAGAATTCTCATAAGCCAAGTGAACAAAATCGAATTTGGACCAAGTGGTCTCCCAAGGAAACGTTTTTCCAAGTATGGGCATCAAATTTGACCCATTTTTTTTGTTTTTTTCTTGTTCTTCCATGGGTTTTTATTACCTATGTATTTTTCATCATTTGTGATTGCATTTGGTTGTGTTTTTTTTGTTTTTGTTTTATTGAGAGGAGAGGGTTTATTTTGGTCAAAAATGCAAAAAATTGTTTGTTAAATTTTGTTTTTTATATTTCTTCTTGTGCTCTTAGTTTCTTCATTATTTTTGCTTGTGTTTCAACATGTATTTTTTTCTATTATTTTTGCATTGAGTTGAGGGTTTTTTTTTGTGAAAAAATCAAAATGTTGCATGTAAAATTGTAACTTTTTTATTTTATTTTTTAACTCGAAATTTTTCAGGCCCTAGTTTCAAATTTCAACATTCAAAGTTCAAAGTTTCCAACATGCCAAGGAAATTAGATCCTTTATGGGAATTTGGTGAACTCCGATGGGGGGTTTGACCGGGATTAAACTTGACTTGCAAATTATGTGGTCAACACATGTCGTGGGGGGTATATTGTGTTGAAATACCACCTGCGACAAATTCTCGGGCATGAAGTAGGTCTCTCTGTAAACATCAATCCAGAATAACTTAAGAGACATGAACTCATTGGGAGAACAGAAACTACCAAACTCAAGAAAGCAGCTCAAGAGTTAAATATCGTGGTTTGGAGTTGACCGTGAGAGTGGTAGTGCTCTTCAAGATCGGGCCCTCTTCTACAAAGTAGCCCCTAGCTTGCTCTCATTTTTTGTTCCTTGAACCACTCCCCGGGCATTACTATCTATCTCTCCTATTAAAAGAAAGGAGAAGAAGAAGTCGATAAGTTGTTGGGAAAACTGCTTTCGGAGTGATATCTTTCAATGTTGCCAGGAACAATCCATTTTATCGCAGTTAATGCATTGATGCTATCGCCGTTGTTGGCCCGTGATACAAAGCCCTACATATCATGACCTTAAAGGGTGCATCTGCAGAAATGAGAAAGCCGACTGCACCAAGAGATTGGAAGAGTTGAGGGCATCATGGGAAGTCACAGAATGCACCGTGATGTCGATGGTTGGACTGATCAGTGGGTAAGACCCTGTTAACTTCTGGCCGCCTGTCCCAAGGGGACAATGTTTATAAATTCACATGCATCCGCACATGTCAAAGATGCAAGATTATTATGTGATTTATTATGCTCCTCTATTATGAGGTTGGGTCTCAAAATGTTGTCCAAATCATAATGACAACGCTACAAACTATGTTTCACTGCAAGATATTTATGGAGAGGTATCCTGCTACATTTTGGACACCTTGTGCTGTACATTGCTCTGATTTGATGTTGGAGGACATCTGGTGTTTGATTTTGTCAAAGATATTGTAGAATCATCAAAGAGAATCACAAAATTATATATAAATCCATGGACTGTGTTTCATTCGATGAGGACATTCACCAACAAGAAGGAGTTGGTGGTCACATTACACGATTTGCCACTACTATCTCTCTTCAATCCCTCTTGAATTCCCAAGTGGATTTGAAGAGAATGTTTCTTTCAGATGAGTGGCGTGCTTTGACCACGGGCTCTGCAAATCAAAGGGACAGCTATCCGTTGTGTTGGTGTCATATCGTGAAGATTTCGGGCTAGAGGAAGAGGTGAGCAAGATTAGTGAACTTTTGCAGCGTTCTTAGATTGGTGGATGGAGAGAAGCTTCACAATGGGCTACTTGCAAGAGGCCATGGATAGGCCAAAGAAGTCACTATAGCCTATTATGATGATAAGGGTGATGAGGGGTTTCCGTAGACAACTTCTTTTATGGGAAGTGATCGATGATCGATGGAACAACACACTCCACTGCCCCATTCATGTTGCAGTAAGCACTTCCCGAACCCCGCATTTGCTTATTCACGTGGTTTTCTATTTGATGCCGAGGTCATGGATGGCTTCTTTCACTTAGGTTCAAGATGGTGCCAAGTCCATCGTAACGTGCGTAGATATCCAAAGAGATGGAGGTATACGTACGTATGTGTGGCACTCTGAGTTTACATGGCCGTCCAAGAGATAGGGATCTAAGCAAATGCCAGGTAAGATTTTCACATTTAAAATTTTTCTTATGTTTGTAACTTTATAAGTTTATCTTATTTTGTGGGTAACTTGTAACTTGTAGATGAAGGTGAGGAGCTTACGCAAGGTATGACAATGTTCCAAAACTTGCCATTAGAATACTCAAACATGTAGCGTCAGTAGGTGAAGAATCGAATGTATTTGAAAATACACACCAAAAAGCGCAACAGTAAAAAACTTAACATATTCCAAGTTTAACTCCATTTTTGAATTCATTAAATATTTTTTTTTTAATATTTAATTTATTAATTTATGACCCTTGTATAGGTCAGAGGGTCAAGAACCTCAATGACATGGTTTACGTCTACTACAATCTTAGATTGTGGGTGAGACAACTTGAGAGGACCGATATGGAGGCCATCTCTTTAGATGCGATTGACACCACTCGAATGGAGGGTTGAGGTCGAGAGGCATGTCAGTGAGCCGCCCCCGATTGGATAGAGCAAGGAGGTAGGAGGGGAGGACGGAGAGCAAAGCAGTTGTACAGGAGGAGCAGCAGGAGGAGGAGGTGGATACCCACCTACCACTACTACCTAGAGAGGACGGGTCTGGCTTCCTTGTAGTCTTCTAGTGGTTCAAAGTTCCCCGTTCCGGTTCTCGTGCTTCATTTTTTCTTTCTAGAGCACACAGAGTCCATCATTACCCCGCGCCTTCTTCATCTGGGGAGAAAGGCAAAGCCGTTGTATTTTTCTCGCAAGAGGGGTAAGAGAAATCTCATTAAATCAATAGTATAGGATCATAGGTTATATGGTGCATTAAACATTCCTTTGTATATGATCATGGGATGCGACCATGATAGATACATTATTATATTTTCGTTGATATTTTCGAGGTGGCCGAGTTGACTCTTGAGACTCGTGACTTAGTATTCGGGGACAGATTCGCCATGTGATGTAGCACTAGACATGATATTACATCTTATATATTAGTTTTTTTTTTCATATTTATGTGTCAATGTATTTATTTTATGCCGTAGATGCTTTAGGATATTAAAAAAATTGAGAAAAATGAATATTTTTGTATGTGCCGATTTTTTTCCCGATTTTTATGATTTTTTTCCGATTTTTTTCCCATCATTGATAATATCTCGATTGCAATTTTTTCATCATTGGTTTCAATCTAAGAATACCCCCACCTCCAATACATTTTTCACAAAAATTCGCATATCATCTTTCCATCAACCAAGCACGTAATGGGCCCATGCACTGCCCTTGGTTTTTGGAGCCACCTTGACTTGGAAATAACGAACAGAAATAAATCTCGCCATTTAAAAAAAAATTGCAAATAAGATAAATGGACAACTAAGGCTACTTACAAAAGAAAATGCACATTCAAACATAAAAAATTTGATAGCATAGGCTAGAGATTTGAGAGCAATAGCATAGCTAAACACATGAGAAAATAAATACATGAATAGCAATGAAATGATGGATTTTTCAAGTGAAAATCCTTACCCTATAATGCAAACTAGCTTCCTTAGCGTCCTCTTGAAGATGCCAACTCTATTGACAAACTCTCCAAACTATCTCTAAGATAGTCCCAACTCCAACTCCAAGCCTCCAAGATCACCGCCTGCAAACACCAACACTCTCCAAGCTCTCAAATCAAACTCACAAACAACAAATGAGATGGTGAGCAAAGAGAGGCCGCCTCGTTTATATAAAAGATCGGGGAGGGTGTTTTTGAGGGGAAACAACCTCCTTACCTCTCCACATCAGCCCTCAAACCCATCTCTCAGTTGTGCGTGGGTCCGCTAGCAGGGGAAGAGCAACTAACCGGCCGGTTTATTCATAAACCGCCGCTAGGCATCGATTAACCGATATTTTGGTCAAAGGTAAGTAACCGGGTTTTATTGGAAGTTGAACCGGCAAGCAACCTACCTCACAAATTCGATTTGACTAGTTTCCTGCCCAAACCAACTGGCTTTGCATACCATGGTCACATGGTTATCAACGGTGGAAGACATCTTTCCTTTGGCAACCTCGCATAAGCCCATCCAAATATAGTTCAAAATATAGATGAATACTTAAATCAAAATTACCTTTCGTGATGGTCTTTCATCATGACATCTTCCCGTAGGTATCATCATCCTTTAAACATGTTGACATCTCCCAAATATATGTATTTGTCAAGGGTCTCCATCTTTTCCACTTTCATCGTAGTTTCCATATCTTTCCTGAGACTTCCTAGTCAAGTCTTCTTTGGTCATCGTGGATGTTGAATGCCTCTACCATGGTTGCATGTCTCATGATCTCTTCCTTTCCTTTCTTCACACATTTACTGTGGTTTCCAATCGAGTTCCTTTGATTGTAGCCACCACCTCATATTTTATACGAGGACATATTATGTCAAGTTCATCTAGTGTGAACAATTCC